>OY735216.1:28801903-28856903 GCA_963457665.1 Thysanoteuthis rhombus
ATAGTTGCTCTTGATAAGATATAATGTAGTTATGTATAATCTCCAATACTAGTATACAAGTCTACAGAGGTATATATACGCACATATATACACACGTAATTTCTTTCCCCTCTGTTCTCGTTCATAAAACATTCAAAAATTGAAACTATTCTCTTTAAACCTATTCATTTTTTTAATAAGTCTTCCCTTTGAACATTTATATTATTCGATATCAAATAATATTAATGATAATAATAATTATTATTATCATTATCATTATTATTGTTATTATCATTGTTATGTGAAAAAGAGAGAGAAAAACAACACTTTATTGAATTTTCAAAAAACATGATATAATGAATGAATATAATAAAATATAATTGAAGATGTTTGATGTGTCATATATCTTCTCCAGACTGATTCAAACGATTGAAAACATTTATGTTTCCTTTGGCGGAGGGAAACGAAATAAAATTCGAACTTCATACATTCAAGTTCCAATAACGTGGTGCATTTTTTAGAATGATTTTTATAATAAGTTGAATAGTGAGTTCTCTGTCAAGGAAAGCGAAATATAACTCGAAAGTGACGCATTAATGTTACAAAAACGTAGAGTATTTTAAACCTTTGGTAAACAATAATCAAAGAGTTTATTGTGAAAACGAACCAGTTCGTCAAAAGTATTATTCAAGCCATCTGATTCGTGAGTTCTTAGCCTTGACATTCACTTACTCTCGTGGTGTGCTAGAGCGTAAAGGCCTCCCTCCACTTTCTCTTGGACGCGTACCTGGAAGTCAATATCGAAGCTGCCAGTCTTGTTTTTACTGAAGTGCTTGCTCAGATCAGCTCTATAGGTTCATTTATTATTATTATTATAACTATTATTATTATTATTATTATTATTATCTTATACATTTGTATATATTCAAAAATAGCTTTTTATTTATTTTCCTTTTTTTTGCTTCCTAGTATATTTAACTTTGATTTTATTTTTTCACATATATTCACCAATTTTTACTTATTAATTTTGTTAATTTTGTTTTTAAAACTGTTTTCCGTCTAGATTTAGCCACTAATTTCTTTTGTTTTATTCAAGATGTTATGTGAATCTTTTATTTCTTAATTTTTCTCATTTAAACAATGATTGCTCTTATTGTATAGATCACTTATAGGAAAGAGATGATGGAAAACAATAAAATCTTGGTAAAAAAAAGACATAATCAATTTCGATATACATATGGGAGGATTCGATTCATCTCAGATTTCAGCCCTCATAGGAACATACATCTTGCTCAGATCTAGCAAGACTTTTGATAAAGAAAATGTTGGACTATACCGAGATGACGATTCATTGTTGATTGTAACAGCAATGGGCCAAGAGCATTAAGAGCCAAAGGAGAAATATCGAAGATCGTATAAACTTAGCTTAAAAGTGGATATAAATTCGAATAAAAAAATAGTGAATTTTCTTGACGTAACTTTTGATTTAAAAAATGTAATATACAAACCATACATAACAAACAACCAGGCAATCACTTAGAATAACACCAAATCAACTCACCGTCCTAATATTGTAAGACAATTACCCAAAAGGAATTTCAAATAATTCAACAAATATAGATGTTTTCAATGAAGCCAAAAATATTTATGACAACGCACTACAGAACGGATACAATAATCAATTAATTCATAATGATATAAAAGGAAAAAAATAGAAATAAAAATAGAAATAGAAAAAGAAATGTAAATGGTTTAACCCCCTTTTCCTAAATCGGTAAAAGTTAATGAAAAAGAAATTTTTTCAACATAATCAATTGAACAGAATTAGGTTATTTTTAAAATAAGTAATTTTAGAAAGAATAGTTTCGATTCCGAACAAAGATTACGGATGGATTTCCACGATTATGGGATCCTTGGATGGCTGGGCCATGTAACCTTTCCGTCAGCAAAATGGAGTTTTGAGGTAAAGTGCGATGTGCATAGGGCAGACCCACCCATTAAAACAAGGGTTTGCGTCTTACAGTCCAACGGGGTGGCACTAATCAGAGTTTGACAGGAGTTTCTTTCTCCTTGCAGAAGTCTGAACTATGGGTTTGTGCCACCCCTGAGTAGATGTACACTGACGGATATATATATATATATATATATATGTAACTGTCTGTCTGTTCCATTTTGTTGGCCACAATCTTGCACGTAGGAAGCCGAAATTTTGCATTACATAACATATTTTCATGGACATAGGACGTAGGAGTTTTCAAAGATTTCACAGGATAATTCAATTTCCAATAAAACTATAAATTTAGATTCCATTCTGGAATTTTTCATCTCAAAGGCTTCACTTTGACTGAATCACTTCCGGTTCGGATTAAAGTGGATAGTGATCTAACACTACACTGCCTAAGCAAATGGGTGCGCTCCGAGTAAGAAAATGATATTTTCATGAAGATATTTTGAGCAAATAGTAAAAAAATCGATGTAAAGACTTTAGTTTTTGTCTCACATGTGTAGGATACACGCATATTTTCTTGGAAGCAGAGGGTAACTTCTTTCATTTTCATTATCTATTCATTTTAATACATATTCCTTTAAAATCATCTTATAAGAAAATATATTTTGTATTCATACATAACATTAAAAAAATCAGTCTGAAGGCCTATTAGAGCAGGGGTTGTAAAAGATGAAAACAGCTCGGAACTTGTGTAAAGAAGTTAATAGAACCAGTCGACCGCGCCTCATGGGACTTGAAAAATATAAGATCTTACATGATATAATGAACATACTACTTACTTCACCTTGGATAAACCGATTCAATCAATTACATTAGCGTTCAGAGATTCCTCTAAAGTAACTATCATCCTCGGATTGATGTTTCACTGTGTTTCTTCAGTTATTGAAGTTTATTATATGATAATCTTAAAGTTTTCGTTTTTGTCTCACATGGATTGGAGAAATGAATATTTTCATAGAAGCAGGATGTAACTTTTTTCATTTCTTATTTTCTTACTTTTTATGTCTTTAAAGGAAAGATGAATTAATCCTCAGAAACGAAAGCTTCTGGACAGATGAAAAAATATTACGCCAGTGATGTCATATCTAATATAATATTTAATCTTACTATATTTATTCTTCGAAGGAATTTTTTTTCGTATGACTTCAAATTTTGAAGCATTGGTTGTAAAACTATTGACTGTGATTGCGAGTTAACTCATGTTTTGATCATCTTCATTCAATTTTCTGTAGTGTAACATGGATTAACTCATGTTCGTATTTTTGAATATCCCAATATATATATATATATATATATATATATATATATATATATATATATATATATATATATATACAGAAAACTAGGAATGACGAGAAAATCAACATAGACACAAACTTAGCCAATAACGGTCTTAGAACTCATAATTATCTTCTTTGTAATAATGTTTCTTACTGTTTATATTCAACACAAAAATTACGGAACAGAAAAATACAAATATCTGAGTAAATTTAGTCATTTACCATTGATGTTTTACACTTCATTCATCCCTCCTGTTTCGCCCACACCACAACAATTTCATTCATGCTTGCTATGTTCTAAATCATAGTAGAGACATGTTCCCATCGATAACAGTATGCGTATTACCAACCAGAATCCAGGATCAGTGAGCTGCAAATATGTAAAAAAATGTTCGTGCATACACACACACGCACTTAAACATATGAGGATTAATATTCATTCATACATACGAAGGTGCATCAATAAGTATGGAGCCTGATGTTGAAATGAATATATTTTATACAACAAAGATTCATTTTTCAACCTGATCTCTTATCTTGTCAATTCATTTCGCTCATTTAATTCTCTTTCTCTACAAAGGCAACATTTGCTGTTTTTGTTGATATGTCAATTTCCCTTTGTTCAAATTGGTCTTGATGTATTTTGTTCTGGATTGCAATAATGATAATTCCGTTACTTGTTATTATCTTCTCACTAACCCAATATAAATCATTTGTCTTCATTTTCTAACTGCGACGGAAGTCGACAGCTCCATGAATCCCAAAAGGTTCTTTGTTCAGACCAAATTTGAATTGATTCATAGTGTTCATAAGAAAGAAAGGATAGAGAGAGAGAGAGAGAGAGAGAGAGAGAGAGAGAGAGAGAGAGAGAGAGAGAGAGAGAGAGAGAGTAGGCGAAGGGAGATATATATTTCTTTTTACGTCACGGTAGGTTATCTCTTTTTCAAAATAACTCTCGAGATAAAAAAAAGTACAAGAAAAAAGAAAAATAGAAAAAAAAGAAAAAAAAACCCAGACTGTGCAGTATTTATGACTATGTAAACATTTCATATATATTTAAAAAAATTTCTTTTCCATATGAAATATATTGCATTCCGAATAATATTGGTTTTTATTTTCAATGCAATAATGTTTCAGAAGTTTTAACAAGATTAATTTGAAAATCGATTGGAAACACATTTCTTTATAACAGAAACCAATGTTTATAAATGTTTCCAAACGCAGTCAAAAATTGTGTAAGCAACGTCGCAGGTTTTAAATAGAGTTCTTTTTCTTGCATTCAGTCTCGAAGAAACTTTGTTTCAGACTCTCGAAAGTAGATATTCAGTGACAATTAGTGAAGCCTTCGGTCTGTCTGCTACATCTTAATGATATTTAGTGACCCTGAATATCTTAAAATCCTTAATATTTCCCCCAAATTATTCAAAATTTAATCATCATTACGTGGAGCATTGTCAACTATTATTAATTCATAATCAGTATTTCCTTCATTCTAATTTTAGTTTCTATCGCAATTATAGAGACTACCATTGAAAGCAATAGAAATTTAGATGAAAGAAATATTTTTCAAAATTGATTAGGGTTATTGGCCTTAAATTCTCCAAAACCGAAACAATCAAATGATCATCGATGGTGATTAGATAACGAATTGCTTTATTTTGTTTCATGTTCAGCATACGTTGAGTTTTTCCCCCCGTAGTTTAAGGTGGCTTTCTCTAGAGATTAATTCACAGCAGTTTTCCTCAATAATATAGAACTCTCCTCAGTACTCTGGCTGATTTTAGTAATGAATTCGATTCTTCCTTGGACTTCCAATTGTTCCAAACTCTTTACAAGACTTTTCAGGACTTTTCCAAGCACTTTAATAATGATTGGCACAACAAATAGCTTTATGTTATCCGTGTTCTTCACTTCTCCAGCAAAGTCATGAGATTTTTTTAGCTTTTTACTCTCTTTCAAGATCATTTTGTTGTCTGTGACATCCGCACATCTTCTTTTGTCTGTTCACGATGACTTTAAATGAGAACTATATTTCATTCGGTAACGGTGTTAACAAATGAAACAGCTTCAGACAGCATGAACGAACGAAGAAGGTGAGCGTCGCACAGGACTTGTACCAGCATCCACCAAGGGAGTAACCTAAACGCTGTTCTTATCATCTGAGCATCTTTGATGGACTCGGGTTCGAATCTAATGCAATGCACATTATATATATATATATATATATATATATATATATATATATATATATGTTAGGGGAATTAGGTAACCAAAAGAGATGATTATAGTCTTTGTCTGTGTGATAGATTATTGCATTGACGGGAACCAGGGAAAAAGAAAAAAAAATTAAATCTGGTTCATTTGTCTGACTGATAGATAGTTGGATGGGTTGGGAGATCGAACATGGAAATCCAAGAAACAAATTGTTAAAGTATAGTAATGGTATAGTCCACTGAGGCGTTAACACTGGCTAGAAAGTGCGTTGGTTTTGTTCCAATCATGTATATAAGGATAATCTATTTGATAATTTGAAGGAAATCAAAAATTGAAGGAAGTGAGATTATATACGACGTGGAAAAATTAACTTTAAATTCAAATTTTTCGGTTGAATAAGTTGGTAGAAAATCACGTCTGTTGTTTCACTTACCGATCCCCTATTGTTTGATAAGTTTTGGGGGTGAACTACGTAGGTAAGCCCTGTTTCCAAAAAATTAAATGATGTGTTGTATAAAATAACATCCATATACAATACATTATGATGATACCCTGTAGAAGATAACAAACCACATGTAGGACATAAGCTATATATCAAAATCATAGCTGAAAGGTAACGGGTTTGATCAACACTGCTGGAGTGCTGTTTTGTTTTTAAAATACCCAAAACGGTTAAATGGTTAATGACACACACACACACAAAAAAAAAAACGTTTAAAAAAGTTTAAAAAAAAATGTGTTTTGTGTTTAAAGGCGTAAAGCTTTTTAGATTATATATACATATGATGTCCCTTAGCTTTCGCGAGTGATGGTTTGGAAAGGATTTCTACAACAGTTGCAGAGCCTCGTGAGGCCACTGAGTCCAATGAGGAAGATACTGGCATAACTCAACGGTTGCTGGATAAAGTTTAGCTGTTAGAGGGAGCTCTCCCCTTGTACTATTTTCTTTCATCTGTTTTTGCACCGGTGTTTCTCGGTTGTCCAGGTGTGACCATACAATATTGTCGGCTGCCTCCTTTGTCCACTGGTTGTGGTTGATGTCGCATAAGATGAGGGTCCTTTTCAGGGAGTCCTTATATCCCTTCTATGGAGCCCCTGCTTCTCCAAATGGGACAATTTTTGGCAGTCGACAGTCCTGCATCCTCACCATGTGGCCTGCCCACCGCAAATGGGTCTTTTGCAAGCATACTCTCGATGCTTAAGGCCCTGCCTGTCCTGAAGATCTCATTCTTTGTGATAAAGTCGCTCCATATATCATCATCATCAACCATCATAAGTCTACTACTGGACAAAGGCCTTTCTCATCTCATTCCATGACGACCGCAAATTTGCTAAACTTTTGTTTTACTGGCATACCTTTCTATCTCATCCCTCCATCTTGTTTCTGGCCTTTTCCTCCTATGTTTACAATCTCATAGGGATTGATTGCTTAGTTTTCTGCTCCATCTGTTGTCACCTCTTCTTGCTAAGTGTCGCTCCCGCCTCCATTTTTGTTGCTAAATTATCAGTATGATATTCTCCACTCTAGTCCCCCCTTTGATCCATGTTGATTCTTCTCTATCGCTTAGGGTTATCCCTAGCATTGCTCTTTCCATCGCTCAGGCTCTACATCCATAAGTCATAGTTTGTTATATGCATTCTATTTATTCCAAATGATTTCCAGTTATGTGCTGTTTTATTTCGCTTTCATGATCTCTCACTAGTATCATCACCTGTCTCAGGAAGATTTATTCGTCAACCTCTTCTAGAGCCTAACTCTCTATTCTTGTGGTATTTTGGGGGCCTTTAAAGTTGAACATTACTTTTGTCTTTGTTCTATTCATTCAGTCTACGTTTTTATTTCCCCTATTTATATCAGTTATAATGTTTCGTAATTCTTCTGATGATTCTGATGATTCTTGGAAACATCATCAGCGAATCTCATGTGATTTAAACAGACTTTATCCCTATTCCCCCTTGTCAGATTTCCGAAATATGCTTTAGAGGCTTTCAATTCTTCAAATGATATTGTATCTCCGTCTTACTCTTTTTGCTATTTTTTTATCTTTATGTATTGTAATTATTGCATTACCTTTTCCGTATATGTTTTGAGTAACATGTATGTAATTCTCAATAACACCTTGTTCTTGCATTGAGTTGAAGTTGGTTTATTGCATGTATGTGGTCTATTGTTCAGTAGCCACTTTAGACGCCTGCCTATTTGCGTGTGTAGTTTTTATCTAGAGTGCCTGTTAGCCTGTTTGTGAGTATATTTAAAATAGTTTATATTTGTTAGGTAATAGTGTAATAGGTTGGTAGTTGCCGATTTTACAGTTATCTCCTTTTTGTGGAGTAGGATCACTATTCCAAGACAGCAGTTTTGAGTTACTTTTCTTTCTCATAGGCTCTGTGTGAGTAGCTGTGATAGTCCTTTGTGAAAGTCCTCTCCTGTATTCTCTAGAGGGTCAGCCGTTATGACATCCTAGATTGGAGCCTTATCGAGTTTATATATATATATATATATATATATATATATATATATATATATATATATATATATGTTTATGTATTAATGATTTTTCTAAATTTTATTCTGTATTTGCTACATTCTGACAGAACATTTTGTTATTCTTCCCACTTTTCCAGCGAATAATTAAATGTTTAAACGTTCTTTTTTAAAACAATGTTCTTTCTCGTGACTCCATTACGTCAAACAACGCATCCTTTTTAAGAATCTTGTTCAATTTTCACGTTGTGCAACATTGTCAACAAATATACAAAAACATAAGACGACATATATTTCTTCCTTTGTTTCTTTATGCTTTACAGCCTTCAAAACGGCTGCACCCTACGGGCTGCAAACTCGCACAGAGGATTAACTCAATCCCAAGATGAACACAAGATACACAGCGCTGACCTCTGGTGATCTCCAAGGTCAATTTAGGGTCTCACCAATTTAGACATTTTTCACACTACTTACCCACTTGAAACCCGACGATTAATTAATTTATGAGATCTCTATAAAGTATAATTTGCTTTCATGTCTTTCATTTTTTTTGTGCGTGCAGATCTGACAAAGGTTCGGGGAAGCGCTCATACGCACCGATCTTAATCAATTTCTCAGAATACAGAAGTGAGTATTATGTGTGCTTTCTAGGACTGCTAATTTTGTCGTAACGTCGTTATGTCAGACGGTAAGAGCAGGGTAGTGTTTTCTTGGTGAGTGCAGGTACGAGTCTTGCCCGATGCTGATTTCTTATTTATGCGGTCTGAGACTAACACCGTTGGCTTATCACCACCAGGCAAGAACGAAAGAAATTAGTAATGAACGCACAGGTATACAATTTTAGACAGGGTTTTGTTTTGATTGTTTTTTCAAGGAAAATTGAACAGACCAAATGAATAATTTCGTTTCCTGATTGAACAAAACGGAAATATTTGAAAAAATTGTTAATCAATTATAGATTAAGAATCACCGAAATAAAACCACCTCAGATAATCATATTATCATGTTTATACTTATGAGAATATAATATTGATATAAAATGAAAATTGATCATATGTTTATTAGAAATGTGTATCAACAAGTTTTATTAAATGTATTTTTCATTTCTCATACGAATGTCAGCCTCAAAAGTTCAAGTGACTCCTGCAATTAGCATTTATTAATCCCCTTTTGACCCTCAGACATTTATCGACCCCTTGAACAGTCCTATTAACACCCAGGGGTCGATATCGAACTCTATAGAGACACCTGGTTCAAGGGTACTAACTCATAGGCACTGCAATCAATGAATTTGAGAACTTAATTCATTGGTATGTATTTTTGTAAATTCTAGCTCTATCAATAAGCACACAACGTTTTTCTCTCTCTCACTTTCTCTCTTTCTCCCAGACACATACATAATTCATGCGTGTATACATATAAATCAACATACCAGTCATCAGGTAGGTATATTTTTAGACAAAAAATTTAACATATTCCCGATCTACCAGTATACTTATGTAGGATAATGAATTGATATATATATATATATATATATATATATATATATATATATATATATATATATATATATATATATATATATATATATATATATATATATATATATATATATATATATATATATATATATATATATATATATATATATAATCACCAAGTCTTAAAAATATACAAGCTTTACAGCATTTAAGACCAACACTTCTATACCTACTCTAAAATTGTATAAATAAAAAAAGAGGTGAATACGTTTTGGTATACAACTCGCATTTGACAAAATGCGACACGACAAAATGATATAAAAAAAAATACGTGAGTAAAAGATACGTGTAATTTCGTGTGTGCATAAATTAGTTTTATTACTCTTTCCCCCCGCGATAGACTGGTGGCTGAGGCCACTCGAACAAGACAACCTAGTATTTGTATAATAATAAAAGACACACACATCAAAGGCCGCGAAGATACTAAAAGATGATATGAAAGCGTCTTTAAAAGGCGGTCGATGCTGGATCAGAATAAAAATTAAAGGAAAATCATTGCGACCGGAGGAAGTTTTTTTAAAAAACTTTTCTTCATTTTTTGTGAAATATACAGCATTTATTATTTTTCTTTTTTACCACACACCTGTAAATAATCACACTCAGTTATTATTGAAAGTTATATAAAACTTTACATGTCACGGAGGTTGACAGGAAAAAAAGCGTTGGTAAGTGAGCACTTGAGCAAACCACTCCCCTATAACTACCTTATCTGTCCAACCAGAAATAGTGAAAAGCTAGTCAAACATGACAAGGGCGAATAAGACTGACCGCTTGTAGGGAAGGTGTGAACTAATTGTTTTTTTCTGGGTGATGTTATATCACACACACTCACACTCACACACACACATACACACACACACACACACACACACACACACACACATATATATATATATATATATATATATATATAGAGAGAGAGAGAGAAAGAGAGACAGAGACAGAGAGAAAGGGAAGGGAGAGAGTCGCGTACGATAAATACCTTGAGAAAGGGCCTTTTAAATAACAATAACTGGCAAATGATATCAAATGGATAATATAGAAAACAGATCTGAATAGTCACTCAATAGACACCAGCTTGTGGCTAACGTCTTTTGGCAGCATGTCGTGTTGGGGTGATCGATTAAAACATTGAAAAAAGGGATGATCAATGAATAAGTTACCTCTATCGCCTTTTGCTGGGCAGTAATCACTGACAAATCTGAATTTCCAAATACTATGCGGGCACAGAGTAGGGACCAATATAGCAAAAATATAAATTACAAAATAAACTCCCACTTAAAACTGGGTGTGTATGCACCCCCCCCACATATAACTGTTTTCTGACATAAGGAGTAAATGTTGAAATGTCCAGCCCTCTAGCTCCCAGTACGATACATATATAGCCAGCCAGAAACAACTTCAAATTATTAAAAAATCGATGTGGAATTTATCTTGAAACTTATTCATTTTAAATAAAGCGTTTTGTTGATAACATAATCTGTAATTATAATTAACAGCTTCTTCTGAATTTGAACTCTGATTTTATGTACACTAGACTGACCGGCAATGATGGAGGGCACGATAAATATGTATTTCTGATCGGTTGATTTAGCGTTCTTTCATGGTTCGTTCATTTCTCTTGGTGTTAATATAAAAGATTTTCTTGACTCGCGTAAGTCCTCTTTCGTACAGGATTGATGTAAGATTTTTATTTTATTTTGGCAAGTTTCCATATTGCAAAAAAAATAAAACAAACATACCTCTAATATGGCAAATTATTCATTGCTGAGATTCGGCACAGATGAGATAAATATGGGAAACAAAATGTTTATGATTGAAAAAAGTAGTCAAATAAATAAGCTCTTCAGTCTCTGGACCACACGAGCCTCAATAGATGGGATCTATTTATTACGTATAAGATATATATCATATCATTTATATGATACCAGATTCAGAAAACATGAGAGAGAGATTTTTTTAATTAAGGATTTGAGTATAGATAAAGGTTACGTTTCAAGTGGCATTCCCTAGAATATATATATATATATATATATATATATATATATATATATATATATATATATATATATATATATATATGTATATATATATATATATATATGTATATGTATATATATATATATATATATATATATATATATATATATATATATATATATATATATATATATATATATATATATATATATATACATATATATATATATATGTATATTTACCAAGAGAAAGAATGTATAACATGAAACAAATTTAAATTTGTTATTGAATATATATTCATGTTCATGTTATATTTAAATATTTTGATTTTGTCTCAGTTTCTGCAAATTGATATCAACTTCAAATATAAGCATGTGTATTTATTTGTATTATTCTTCACAAACACACACACATACACACACACACACACACACATATATATATATATATATATATAATATATATATATATATATATATCTTGTTGCGAAATATATGATATTATGTATATAGTATTATGTACGTCTCTCTATCTATTTATCTACCTCTCTCTATCTCTATCTCTTTCTTTCTCTCCCTCTTTCTCTCTCTCTATCTCTCTCTCTACTCACACAGACACACACACACACATATATATGTATATACATACATACATACATATATATATATATATATATATATATATATATATATATATATATATATATATATATATATATATATATATATATATATATATATATATATATATATATATATATATATATATATATATATATATATATATGCTCACATGAGACGATACAAACGTTCTGGAAATGTATGACATGTGATGACTTTCTTTAATTCTTGTGGCGTAATTTTAAGAGGTGTGTAATATGGTCAAGGAGACACGAGAAAAGCTGGATGACCTGGCCTGAATCTGTGGGTACCGTTTATATATATCTTTATATATACATATATATATATATATATATATATATATATATATATATATATATATATATATATATATATATTACCTGTTGTCAAGAAATGTTATGTTCAAGCGCATGCCGAATTCACAGTTGTGCGCGTATGCAGTTCGCATACATACAAGCGCACATGTATACCGAGTCATGCCAAATATATACGTGTGCATACACAGAGAGAGAGAGAGAGAGAGAGAGAGAGAGAGAGAGAGAGAGAGAGAGAGAGAGAGAGAGAGACCCTCGTTTATCCTTTAAGATTAACGTAGATGAAAAAAAGAGCCGAAATAGAAAAATGGAATTTATTCATTGTTAATAGGGCGTGTACAGAAAACAGTATTGTTCTCTATATAATTCCGATTTATATATATATATATATATATATATATATATATATATATATATATATATATATATATATATATATATACGAGTTTAATCCCGTGAAAAATTCACGAATGTATTTTTTCTATGAAACAATTTTCAATAAGAAAAAATAATCATAGTCGTATCCATACTGTCAAATAGTGGGTAAAAAGTATTTGTCATTGGAATAGTTCTGTTTTACCGAGAGACAATTTTGAAGAGATGTATTGTTCATTTTATAAGTACAGTTATGCCTTGTCATTTGCAGGGCTTAGGGGTACTACTGGGCTGCGAATATGAAAATCTGCAAATAACTTTTGCTGACCCTTCCCCGAATCCTTTCTATCCTTTAAACTGATAAATCTTGTAGCATAAATAATAAACAAACACTCTACCATTCCCGAATTGAAAATGTGCAAAGAAATAAACGAATACCATAGAGCATACGATAAAAAAGTTAAAACTTGACTTTCATTTGTCCTGGTGATAAATACATTAATTATGGCGGAATTGATATTTTTTAATAGTTTAAAACGTAAAAACAACCTTAATCTGCTCAGAAATCATCTGTGAGTTCGTAAAAGTACCTGAGCTATTTTTTGCACTTATTACCAAAATCAAAACACTCAAAGAAGATACGTAATTATTACAATATGTTTTGAAATATCGACAAAAATGCGCCCTTGAAAATACAGCTAATTAACGAAAACCATAAATTTCATAAAACTACCGAGCAATTACTATTAACGACTTTTTATGTCACTATTTACATTCATGTTGTAATTTTTTTTATTCGGTCTGAAGAAAGTTAAAAATCAACCAAAGCATTAAGATGAAAGTGAACAGTAGCATAAAAATGGAAAAGATATAGATATTAATGATTTATAATGCTTCATCTACTAAGAAATATCATTAGGATGCATTTATGATTTCCTAAACTTTCCACAATTTGTTTATACTACACAGTGTATTTTTTATCAAAAGTTTACGCGATACAACGCAGAACTCCTCCAAGCAAGTCCAAAAAAAAAAAAAAAAAATTCTAGACCGAACAGCGAATCATCGAAACCGCAAATTATCAAAACTGCGAATGGTAACTGTATACATCAATTTAGCATAAGTTAGTGTTAGGCCATCTATACAGGGAAATCCGATGAGGATCGAACCCTCTCACAAAAGCCAACTTGATTAACTTGCTAATCATTTTTTTCATATCATTTATAGACATAGAATTTTGTATCAGACCACCAGCAGTGAGAGATCCAATGAGGATTGAACCCACAAATAACAGCAGGCTGGTTTAGCTTGCTGATCGATATATGATGTGTATCCTCTCTCTCTCTATCTATCTATCTATCTATCTATATATATATATATATATGTATACATTCAATTTTTCCTAATGTGTGTGTATATATATATATATATATATATATATATATATATATATGTGTGTGTGTGTGTGTGTGTGTGTGTATATGTATACATGTATGTATGTATATTAGAAAAAAACATTGAATTTGTTTACCAAGAAGAGTGCATATTTCGAAAGGGTGAGTAGGAAGCATTTTTTTTTCAACAAAGTTTAAATCCTCGGCTGGGAAAGAACCAAAAAAAATCATATTGTTCATTATATATATATATATATATATATATATATATATATATATATATATATATATATATATATATATATATATATATATATATATATATAGATATAGATATAGATATAGATATAGATATAGATAGATATATATAGAGATAGATAGATAGATAGAGAGATAATTAAATATACATCTCAACATATAATTATCAATGTACTATATTCATATATATGTACGTTGACACACACACACACACACACATATATATATATATATATATATATGTATGTATGCATGTGTGTGAGACCGGTGCTTGTTTGGCACAGGGGCAGGTTGAACTATTTGCTTTAATTTTTGTTTCCACCACTTGATGGCGCCACTGGTGGCCTCATTTTGAGCAAAAAAATCGGCCATTTTTCTTTTAAGTTTGAGTCATATGTATTGTCAAATGCATATGCATGAAAAACGTTTCTTTTTCACTCTGGTAAGTAACTTTTTCATTTTGCCAAACGATTGCCTCGTCCATGCACTATTGTGCGGTTGCAGTTGATGATAATCTAGTTTATAGTAATGAAAAGTTATGAAAAGTTGCAATTAACTGTATATGTACAAAACATTTCAAGCAGCTTCCGACAGAACCTCTTTCAGATTAAAATATAAAAAAACAACAACAGGTGTTTGGGGCTGGTTGGTACATTTCATGCTCCACTACTTGTTACGCTGTTTTGTATCCAATTGAGACTTGAACCTCCCCTCTAAAGCCTCCAAAATAACCAATCTTCAGACGAGTCATTGATGTCGTCATTCTTTTCTTATAGCTTCAATCTACCACCCCATAACAATACAACATTGAGAAACATTCTCATATGATTCCACTTGTTCTACCAGGTGGTCATTACATTGTCAAGATCTTACATTTTACTCTATCATACCTCTATCTGGTTTGAAACTTTATATCTGAAATTTATTGCAATATATTAATCACATCTGTACTTACTGGCGAGTGAACTAACTTGCCCAATCAGACTGTACCAACTATCCCCACTATTGGTGTAAGTGTGTCCACTTATACGAATAATTGAATGATGATATGACACACTTGACAAATGGTTCATATTTAAACGACCTATCCAAAGGAAGTCTCTTTTCCGTTGTAACATTTGTGTATTAATGAATTAATTTCACAGGAAGTCACTGCCTTTAAAGTGAAAAATGAACCAGCTATCCCTGTTGTTTCATATATATATATATATATATATATATATATGTGTGTGTGTGTGTGTGTGTGTGTGTGCGTGTGTGTGTGTAGTCCCAAAGTTACGAACGATTTCGTTGCTAGGTCTGTTCGTAAGTCGGATTTATTCTTAAGTCGGAAGAGTTACTTACGATGCATACAGTTCCGTAGACAAATGTTTGTCTTGGTATATAGTACCTTTCTACGCATAAAAAAGATTAAAGGAGCAATAGTCATACAGAAATTATGATACGTTTTATTATCAGTTCTGACGAATTTTGACTAAATTTTCATTTGCTTTTTATTTCAACTTTGACTCATTTTACGGCATCGAGTAAAAAAGCGCAATTGGAAATAATAATCTACTTGTTGACGTGATGATAAAAATCAATTCATATTGCAAAACTTAAATAAATAAACTTTAATATCTGTTGATTTAAAGTTAATTTTATTTGATGTCTATATTCTTCTATGGTTTTTTCCGATTGACATAATTAATTGAAATTTGTTGTCTTTTTACTTGGCTTTGCTAGGAAGAAAAAGCCTAAATAGTCTAAAGAAATGAAGAACAAATTTTGATTAATCATCAAGCAGAACGGGACATTTTCAAAGTCAAGTCAAATTTGTTTCCTTTTGAACTATCGGCAAGACAATAAGCTGCAGCCCATAATTAATGATTGACAGTTATTTCATAAACTAGCAAATAATTACTTTTATAGAACAAGTTTCGTTTTTTGTCGATCTTCCTGCAAAAAATCTTTTCCTCATTCGTAAAGGTTGAGATTCGTTTTTTTAATTTTTTTATTTCTATTTTTTTTTTCACATACGCAGTTCTAGAAAAAAATTATTTCAAGTTTGAGCGCTTTCAAACGATTCTCGAATCAACAGGAACTTGGTTAGTTTTTGGAAAAATATTTTCACAGGTTTTACGAGGGGTTCTTATTTACGACGTGACTATAATGCTATAGTCGGCAAAAATCAGGAATGTTATAGGTCGAATGGATTGAAAACACCTGAAATTGAAATAAAAATATCTCCTCTTTTGAGAACTGCATTTGTAAAGTAAGACAAATTTTAACCCCTGTTTTTCGTTCATTTTGACGCAAATTTTGGCTTTCTCTCTTTCAAAGCTTACAAAAACTTGAGAACGGAATTTTAGAATTTTAATCAATCACATTTTTGAAATATCGTCAGAATGACAAAAGATTGCAGGCTAAGTGAGTCGGAGGAATGTTATCCGGCAAAAAGTCCGAGGGCCGATAAACTGCTGAAGTAAACCAAACGTATATAAACTGTAACTATACAGTTAATGGAATAAAGCTTTGGAAAGCGTTCACTGAGGTTTTAAATGTAATAATAATAAATAATAATAAAAATAATGTAACCAAAGAGGATTTGTGTATTCATGAAGTAAACAAATTAGATGCAATAAATGAATTGATAACATTTCATTAATTTTTTAAATGCATATTCCCACATAATAATTTTTTGTGTTAGCAATATAAAATATGTACTATGAGAATTTGCTTGAGCGAGTTTTAGCCCTAAATGCACACGGTTTTAAGAAAAATTATGCTTATGATGGAGAAAGTTTTGATTACGAACTGCTGTCTGTAACACAATTAGAAAAAATGATTCATAGCAGTCATTCCGTAAGTACAAGCTGTTCATAGGTCGTCTGTTTTCGAGGGCTACCTGCCTATATATATATATATATATATATATATATATATATATATATATATAGAGAGAGAGAGAGAGAGAGAGAGAGAGAGAGAGCGAGATAGAGTAAAACTGGGAAAAACACACGCACACACACACACACACACACACACACACACACACATATATATCATTATAATTGCGTCATTTCATTTTGAAACTCCAGTCCAGTTGTTGCTCATTTTTGATAGTGTAAATAGAATAAATGATTTTAGAAAATAACCACTTAATATATAATCTTGTTATTCTGGCTCCTGATTTACCAGCTAGCTGCTTAGTGAGTGCTAAGGATGGCAAGAGTGGCGTCGCATTAGGATGGCCTCAAGTTGGAAGCAGGTCCGATTCCTGCAGCAGCACATTTCTTTAATCAGTTATTCTATTTATGCTGTCTGGGCCAACTGCCATATTCACCATGTAAAATGGGAGGTCGATTCAAATAGAGTTTCAAATTAAAAAAAAGCATTTATATTTATTCTTTCGGATTATACTTATGATATATACATATATATGAATTAATATAGATAAATGAATGACAATGAAAAAGTTTATACATATATGTATATATATTAGTATTTTATCATGTTATATACATATATATATATATATATATATATATATATATATATATATATATATATGTGTGTGTATTTTTACACACACACGCGCACACACATAGGCACACAAACACGTTCACACTAATCGAACCGAGCCATACCTAGAAGAATGTTGATCCAAAAAATCTCTGCTGTTGCAAGATTTTGCGAGGAATATTTTCGCTATCATAAACATCATTATTAAACCTCAAAAAATCTTACTGATTACATCAGAGAAGAGAATAATATTACAAATAATTAGCAAATAATTTAGAAAAGTTCAAATCAACTAGTGTCAACAATATTTGGAGAAGGAAACCTGTGATTATGATCCAATCAGAACGCAGCTTGGCCTTCACTGCAAAGAATTACAGCAGGGTTGTCAAATTAGCCACTTTCGGCTGGATCTGGCTGATTTTTCCCCAGTTTAGCCGATTGAAATCTTTGATAACCAAATATTCCAAAAAGATTAAATTCAATAAGTTTTATTAAATTTTCAGTATCAATATGTCATGAGCTTTATCGTAATTAAAGTAGTTGCGCATGGTTGCAAGATATTTTTTTTTAATTGTGCATAATTACACAACGTTATTTTTACGGCTTTAACAACGCTTGGTACACTCACCGAAATGTAAACAATTCAAACAGAATAGAAAAAAGGGAAAAGAAATGGAAAAAGCCTTTTGCCAGCAGTGATGATGATTGTATATGGCCAGGCTTCATCGGGCAAGCCTATATTTCATATAATTTTAAACAAAATGAGTACTATTTTATGTTTATAGCAATGAAATAATATTTTGTTAAAATAGGTAATATTTTCAATTATTTAATTCATCAAAAAAAACTAAGAAATATATTTTCATACAGAATTACTTTAGTTTGCTGGGCCGAATCCTAACTAACGATTTTTTAGAAACTTGTACTCCTGTAATGTAACAGGGAAACGAACGAGCTCTGTCGTCTGCTTTATTCAATTTTTTGCGTTCAAATCATTTCTCTCTCATGACTGTCCAGTTTTTGACAAATTCACACCTTGTTCATCCTAATCTTCCATCAGCCATAAGACCTGTACCATGCAGATATGATCTACCAATCCATACTCTGTCCCTTGGTCTTGATTATGTAGAAACTCACTCAAAGGAATATAATAACTCTTTAAATCCATAAGCCACAATAATTCTCTCAGGATGAACATAATGACTTAGTAGGAGTCTCACCGAAGATACTGCAGAGCTCTCGGGATCTCGATTGAAACGTTCAAACCTGTAACACCCAGACACAACTTTCATTTGTTACTCAAGTACAGAAAAAGATTTTGTACATTTAAAAGAAACATACTGGAATTTGGCAAATGCTCACTAGAAAATCAACTACAATTAACACTGTTGATTCATATGTGCAGACCAGGAAGTTCACCGTTCCTTACAAGTTTGAACAGTCAGGATATATAAAAATACCATGTTTTCTTCGCAAGTGGGACAGCAGAAATAAGGAGTAAAATTGGGTTCAGGAAGAGTGGCCAAATAGGAAAATATCTACTGCTTTGAGTCAAAAACATCGTCTGAACTAGCTTGGTGAATCCAGACAATATGCAGCCACCATTACTTTATATTGAGCTTGGATTAATGAATCAGTTTGTTATCAAAAGAGAGGACACTTTTTCATGTATTTGTACCGAAAGTTTCCATGTTTGTCTTGAGCTGGAATTGGAATAAGGTATGTTGACTTTTCCATCGATGTGGAATTTGATGGTTCTATGAATAACCAGGAACGAAAATCTTGAGCATCATTCAAAGGAGTAAGTTCTGAGCTCTTGAGTAAATATGAATTTTCAAATTGCAAAGAAATTGTGCGAAATTTAAGGAGTTGCTGCATGAGTCTCAAAGTTATCTTTTTGGATTCGCATTTAGAATTTTCCCGCGAAAATCACTGAACGGCGAGCGAAGAACAGGGTAGAATATTGCACAAATGTGAAATCAACTACTCTAAGGAGTTATACAGACAGCACAAGACAAATCAAGCGTATTTTTGTATACATCAGCATGTAAATAGTTATATATATATATACATATATATGTGTGTGTGTGTGTGTTTGTATACAACCCTCTCTCTACATACAAACACACACACACATGTACATATAAATAAAGATTTCTCCGCTATTCGGAAGTTGAGCATTCTTATGAATCTTTCAGCTGGAATGGCGTAAAGCGAAGAAGACATTTCCATGAAGAAAATATTTGAGCGTTTCCAGGCACCCCCCGACTGGAGCTGGTGATATGTTAGGCTGGGTGTTCGAAGAGTGGAATGGCGGTAGATAGACGATATTAGCATTTATTCGCTCCTTGCCTTATTTGTATCAGCGAAATAAGTGACATAAAGCGAACTCTGTAGAATAAGATATATATATATAAATATATATATATATATATATATATATATATATATATATATATATATATATATATATATATATATATATATATATATATATGTATGTATATATATATATATATAGCAGGTACTGGTCGTACAGCAATTGTTGATTCAAATAGTCGATTCGTCCATTGCTAGTATGGTTAGTTCAATCCACAAATTGAGCTCAAATATTGTGACCCCTTACCAGACTAACCTTAGTAAAAATCTATCAGTTTCTTTACCGTATCTTACAGTATACAGACAGTTCAGGTATGTGAGACGGCTCATTTTTAACAGGGAATATTCAGAAAAAATGTTCATACGTAAATAATAACCGACAGGAGACCTCACATTCCCACATTCTCTCATATAGAATGCAGGGCAATTGTTTTTGTAAAAACAGGTGAATCGTCGAAGTAATAATGCCCACAGACAGACAGACAAATGGACGCGTAGCCCCGCTGCAAACACACACACACACACACACACACACACACACACACACACACATATATATATATATATATATATATATATATATATGTATATATATATATATATATATATATATATATATTATAGAGAGAAAGAGAGAGAGGGAGGGGGAGGGAAGGAGGGAGCAAGAAACAGAAGTGGAATTGCAGATATATGTCAGTTTTTGATACACATATATATGCATATATATATAAATATACATATATATATACATATATAAATATATATACATACATTTATATATATATACATATATACATATATATATACACATATACATATGTATATATATATATACATTTGTATATATATATATACACATATACATATATATATGCGCATGCGTGCGTATGAGTTCATTAAAACCTGACATATATCTATGCAAACCCTCTTTTCTCTCACTTTTTATCGCTCTCGCTCTCTCTCTCTTTCTTTCTGTCTTTCTTTCTCTCTCTCTGAGTCTTCCTCTCTCCTATTTGCACGTTTTATATATGAGCAGGCGCTATATATATATATATATATATATATATATATATATATATATATATATATATATATATATATATATATATATATATATATATATATATATATATATATTAGTATCAGTTTTTATCACACATACACATACACACACACATACGCATATATTAAGTTATGTGTGTGTGTGTGTGAGTGTGTGTGTGTATGTGTGCGATTTAGCAAGAAGGAGAAGTAGGCTGTGGGTGTCGGTATCTGACCTCACTGACACTATTTGTTCAGGTGTTTTCCTTGCCTTTGTAAGATCAAAAACTCTCGTACTGCTGATTTTATATGTCATTCTGATTGAAACCTGACCACCGGCTATCATAATATGATGCAAATTATGTAGGTAAGTTTTATTTTTGGCCTTCTATCTATCTATCCTTCTATCAAACTTGTAAATTACGTATGTATGTATGCAAACACGTATGCATCCGCACGTGTACGTGTTATGTATGTATGTATCTATATAACTTGCTATTTACGTATATATGTATGCAAACATGGATGCATCCGAATGTATACATGTTAAGTATGTGTCTATATATATATACCTAACATTTTAATTCCGTATATATGTATGCAAACATATATGCATCGGTATGTATACCTATTATGTATGTATGTATGTATGTATGT
Source organism: Thysanoteuthis rhombus (assembly GCA_963457665.1). Lineage (NCBI taxonomy): Eukaryota > Metazoa > Mollusca > Cephalopoda > Oegopsida > Thysanoteuthidae > Thysanoteuthis > Thysanoteuthis major. Next base: position 28,823,954 of record OY735216.1, read on the forward strand.
ATGTATGTATGTATGTATGTATGTATGTATGTATGTATGTATGTATGTATGTATGAATATCTCTATCAATCTTACTAATTATGTATGTATGTATGTATGTATGTATGCAAATATGTATGTTTGCATCCGTAGGTGTACACGTTATTTCTGTATCTATTGATGTATCAAACTTGCGAATATGTATGCATGTGTGTAAATATATATGAACGTAAGTACGTATTTATGTATCTTTTGAGTCAACCTGGGCGACAATTCCTATTTCACTCTGATGTACATGATTTAGGAGTCACTGGTGTCGTTACGGGTAGGGAAACACAGGGGTGATGCAGAGGACTTAGGGTCCATTGCAGGTAACATGTTGGTTTGCTCGTTATCCCACGCCCATCAAGTAGAAGTTAACGCTGTCTTTGAATCTGTCATAAGGATCTCTGCTTATATAAACAGTAGATCTGTATTTCATCTCCTATAAATGAATATCTTAGAGAAATGGTGTATGAATCATATCTATAGAATTTTTTTTCTATAGAATAAATAAAAAAATCAATTACCTATCGTAAAGCATTGCATACAATTTTGAATATTGGAGGGCTTTGTCTTTCCCACTTCAGAAAATAATAAATACATAATCTCTCATCCGAAATTTTGAAAAACGAATAGCTCTAAAAACTAGCCAATTTCAAGGGAAAAAAAATGTTCGGTTTCATTACATAAATGATTCTCCTTTTCGTGCATAAAGATAAAAAAGTATGCCAGTGATTTTATGGTCTATCTTTGCTCAACTTAATTCATTATTCTACTAATATATTGTAATATTTCTATTATCCTAATTTATGTTCACTGCATTGCTATCCCCTATCAAATTAATTGTCTACACTATATACGCTACCTGTACTTCCATTCCTTAATCCCACAAATTCCAAATTCTGAAAAGTGTCCCCAAGAGTTTTTGGTAAGAGATTGTGTACCTGCAACTTATGTTTAGTTTGAAGACATCATTCAGTGTTAGGACAAAGGTAATTAGTCACGTATCAGGTCAATATAATTGAATATTCCCCACGCTTAACTTAGTATGACACTCAGTAGAACAGGGAAAATGAAGAGAGAAAGACTAATGCCAATCTGCCAATCTGCCAAACAAAGAACGGCTACCTGCTATGAAAATCAGCATTTTAAATCCTGGCTTTTTGACGTGAGTTCGAACACCGATCGCTAGCGCCCTTGGGAAACGTGGAAAGAAAAATTGTGTTATGGCAATCTTCCAAGTGAGGAGAGTTTTATTTCCAGACCTGCATTGAAAATCAGCATTTAAAATCCTCTTTTGTTCTATTACCGGGCTTGAACACCGACAACTTGAACTATCAAGAAATGGATGGAGACAGATTGGCGTATCACTGTCTTCCACGAGGGAGAACCTGCCCTCCTGTTCTATTTAAGAAACAGTTGTGGTAAAATACGAGAAATAACAAGGATTAAAGAGAAGCAATGAAAATCAAAGGGAACATAAAAAACATCAACAAAAACCCTCTTATACAGAGGCCTTGTGATTGATTAAAGGATTTTGTGTTAGGGTTCGGTTTGTTCATTGATAAGGGCATTTGTTACAGGTAATAAATTATATCTTTGTTTCACTTCTCATTGCTCCTCGTTGCTAGTTGTATTTTATCAATTAAAATTTTTTTTTTTAATACTCGGGTACAAACACTTCAATTGCTACCAATGCCAGACGGATACAAAAAGATTGTGCGACGCTAATTTTCTAGATTAGGAGGTTTTGTACACATTAGAAATTAGCATTTGTAACCTTGGATGGGGAAAACACAACTATTTCAGCTACGGGGCAATATCATCTATCTAGATCAGGAAAGAGAAGAAAAATCAGAATTGTGTATAGGGACCTCACCTCCTTATAGTCAAATGGAATTTGCAATATCCATTATTATCTAAAAATGAAACATTTTCTGGATTAGTGGGAAAAAAATCTGTACCACAGTTTCAATCTTGATGGAAATCATTGCTTTTTTTCTATTAAATGAATTTTTAGGTGTATACGAAAAGAAGAAATCAAAATGTACTGTTTCTATAACTAAACAATTTCGTGTCAAACTTCAGTCCGAGTTCGAATAACTTCGTTTCATCCTCATAACAAAAACAAGCCTGATTGCTGCATGGTTTGCAGGACCAAACCCAAGTTCAACTGCTATTTCGACTAAAGATGATTACTGCATCTCTCGTATTGTACATATATTAGAAAAATGAAAAGTATATATTTATCTTTTATAAATGTATTTATTTATTAGAATGAATAAGCCAGTGTGATGCATTTTCATTACATCTGAAATTTGTCAATTTTTCTCAGTCAGTAAGATTACCTCCTGACAATCAGTTGTCTGTGAGTTCAAATCTTGGTAGAGGGGTAAAGTTTACGTATCAGTTTACACCCCTAATTTTGTTCTTTTTATAGTAGAAAAATAAAGTCAACTCCTGTTTAAGACAATCGTCACCAAATCTAAGGGAATAAAATCTTCAGTGTTTTTTCCATCACGTAGCGTTGAACCAAATCTGTAATTAACATCTCTCTACCGAGATTTGAAATCACGACCGTGTCATTGGAAAGCAGCTCGCTTACCAACAGAGCCAAACAAACAAGTCATTACGAATTTATTTATAATATACACGCTACGAAAGTTCCAGTAATCATCTCCAGTCGGAGTAGAAGTACGAGTGGAGTTGGACCCTGCAGTAGCCAGGCTTGTCATTTTTCATTAAAAAAAAAAAAGAAATTGCTCCATAATTCGTTATGGACAGGGTGGAATTCGCACATATAATTATAGAACTGTAAATGCTGCTTGCCCATTATTAAGTGAAAATATAATATATTATATAATATATAATATTATATAAGCAAAAATTGATAATTGGATTACAAGTGAGTAAATGACAAAACTCACTTGAGATGCAAATTTACCAGCATTTTGTATTTGAAAGTCTCAATCTTATTTGGTGTATCAATAAGATTGCTGCTCAATGCAGAGAAAAAAAAAGCATTTAATTCACACATTTTCAAAAATTTTCCAATATAATTTTCTTCTTTGTCAATCCGCTTAATTTAGTGGTGAAGATTAATCGATCACATCGAAAATTATCCAGTGAAAATTTCAGACAAAAAATTAGCTAAAAACTATGTGCCAGGCTACACACTCACTGATTCATCCTCGTATCTATCTATCTATCTATCTATCTATCTATCTATCTATCTATCTATCACTGAATTCATTAATTTAGAACATTCCCAAGGATAGACACACATCGATAACTGTTAGTAAATTCGTAAGGAATAATACGAATGAGATACGGGGAGACATGTATGTATGTATGTATGTATGTATGTATGTATGTATGTATGTATGTATGTATGTGATTGTTTGTAACTGTATAATGAAAACAGTACCCATAGATGTCAATATATAAATGAAAAACTCTATATTGCTCAGCTATACTCATACGTATATGTAGGTGTGTATAATAATATATAGATGTAATAGATGTATATAATAACTTATCAATAAAAACAATCGCATACACACATACAAACATGCACGCACACATACATATATATGTGACTTTGAGTGAATCGTTTCTATTATGAATAAAATATTAATATATATATATATATATATATATATATATATATATATATATATTGGCATATGCATACGTATATATTTACACTGTATATGATATTCTATTCATAAAAGCAACCACAGACTCACCAATGAAGATATAGTAGGTTGTGGATTCGCTACACAAACTAGCCCATGTTTCGGCCCTCTCTGGGCCTCTTCAGGCGAATGAAGAGGCCTAGAGAGGGCCAAAACATGAACTAGTTTGTGTAGCGAATCCACAACCTACTATTTATTTTCAGCTCTACTCTAAAACAACTCAACTCCATGAGTAAAATGTTGTATGTATCGAGCACTCTATGAAATAAATCCAATACATTTCAGAAGTGGCTTTATATTATTGATATATAATCATATTATGTTATACTGCTAGCCTGATTTGTACCACATATACTGTATATATATATATATATATATATATATATATATGTGTGTGTGTGTGTGTGTGTGTGTGTGTGAGTGTGTGTGTGTGTTTGCATATACATATACACATATATGTATGTTTGTATAAATACATATGCTCATATATATGTGTGTGCGTGTGTGTGTGCCCTTGTATGTGTCGTTGCTTTAGAAAGAGACTGAAAGAGACAGACATATACATCTGTCTTTTCATATACGACTGCTTTTATGAAATATGATATACATACATACATATATATATATATATATAAATATATATATATATATATATATATATATATGTATATATATATACATATATTACACACATGCACACATATATAAATGTCTTGCGTGTTTGTGTGATTGCTTTAATGAATAAGATATTACGTACATATACTTACATAGATACATATATCTATAATATTTTATTCATATGTACATGTATATGTGTATATATATATATATCTATAAATATATATATATATATATATATATATATATATATATATATATATATATATATATATATATATATATGATTACAATATCATAGATATCTGACCACGCCACACCGTCCATTATGCGAATCACCGCAATAGGTCTAATAGCGCTGACACAATCATACAGCAATCCAAATTATTGTTTTCGCGAGAGAAAAGGGCTTTATCCCTAAATCCCCCAAAACCCTCTTGAAAAAATATTTAAAAACATTTTTACGACCCCAATTATCTTCATGGGACCCCCGGAGTTCTCCAAACCCCGACTTTGAGAAGCCCTTGTCTACAATACTTCATAAAAAAATAAATGTATGTCAACTTTCTGACAAGGGAAATAGGAAACGTGTGTGCATGTGTGTATGTCCCTACTACTTTATCATTTGTACCCCCTTCCCGAGAAAAAAGCATTGAAAAAAAAAAAACAGCAAAAAGCAATGAACAAACCCATTTTAGATGATGTTTATAAGGTACATTCATGCACATGTACAAGATTCTGCATGAAAAAACTGTGTCTGGTAGCGCTGACACATTATTAAAATAGTTTTAAAAAAATGAAACGAGGGAATCCCCCTCAAACCTTTTAGAGGATGTCAAGTTGAGTGCTCCTGGAGATTTGCAAGGTTTCTCGGCCAAATGGTGTGCCCGGTAGATTGAAAGATTAAAAGAACTCAACAAACCAGAAAGTTTCCAAGCAAGAGATTTTCTTACTTAATCCTATAATCTGTTTTAGAAGATATCGGTAGAAATGATTATGGTGATTTGCTATGATCTAGGCTGAGATTAAAAGAGTGACCCCCGCCGACAAAAAACAAACAAAACAAAACAAAAAAAACAAAAATAGAAAAAACTTGAAGTATCAAAAAAAAAACAACAAAAAACAACGTTTTCCAACCATGTCCACTGGAGCACTCAAGCAGACTTGCAAGGTTCTAAGCCCAAAGGTGTGTCCAGTAGCGCTGACTCAATATCAAAGGAGTCCCCCAAAAACCCAAATCCATTTTTTTTTTAAGTCAAGAAATTTACCCAAGTCTAAAAAAATGTTTTTAAGATATTTTTAGTGGAGTACTTATGCAAATTAGCAAGGTAGCAAAATAGTGTGCCTGGTAGCATTGACAGAGGGTAAAAACAACAACTTGAAAATTCCATAAGAAGATTTTCCTTACTTCCTAAAAATCCTCAAAACCGTTTTAAGAATATGTTTAGCGGAGCACTCTCTCGAATTTGCAAGGTCCTTGGACAAACGGCATGCCTGTATCACTGACATAATTTAAAAGGGTAACAAAAAAAAAAAAAAACACTAGAAAGTAAACATTTTTTTCAAACCTTTTAAAATGTAGTAAACAACATATGTGGATTTGCAAGGTTTCAGGTCAAATAGTGTGTGCGGTAACAATATCAAAAGATTAAAAGTATCTGAAACAAAATCCATAAAAATATTGTTAATCAAATTTACTAACATTCAGAAATAACTCGTAGGAAAGGTCTTGTTTAGTAAGGGTTGCAAGTTTAGTAGTTTAGTAATTTAGTAAGTAGTAGTTTGGCAAGGTTTTGCCAACAAAAACAACCAAGTGAAAACGTTAAGAATACTTCGCCATCTCGCGAATTGTTTGATTGGGTCGGTGATCGCATCTATCGTGATTTTATCTATATAAATATTATATCATATCTGCCTATTAAGTTGGTGTAAAAAAAATTGCTGATTTTGTTATTTTTAATTTTGATGGTTTTTGGGGGGTTGGGATGGATAAGCTATTATTTAACGATGTTATGTTATATACCATTTAAGCGGTAATCTCGCTCAATTTATTTAAGCTGAACATTTTCTTTTCAATATTTATCCTAGTTTGATTGAAGTTATCAAGGCAAAGATGGAAAAAAGCAAATTCGAGGAACTTGTATGAATTCAATATTGGACGCAAATCAGTAGAAACTGCTCGCAATATCATCAAGTATTTAACCATGGAACCGCCAACGAACGTACTGCTTGACTTTGATTCCAGCAATTTCGAAACAGAAATGAGAACCTTGAAGATGTGGACGCCTTTCTGTGATTGACGACATCCAGTTGAGAAGGGCCGACGCATAACAACTGGAGAAGATGCTGAAGAACTGAATATGGACCATTCAATTGTTGTGCGACATTTTAGCCAAATTAGAAAAGCACACGAATCAACCAGAATGAAAAGCAAAATAAGCTCGCAAGTTGCACGGTGGACCCTGCAGAAATTGAACGAACTAGGTTACGAGATTCTACCTCAGAACTCTCTCCGACCGATCACCACTTTTTAGAGAGGGGGGTCTCCAACAACCAAGCAGCAGCTCGAAACGACTCCAAAATATCCATTGGTTCCAGGATCCCAAAAATCTATGCTCCCAGACTAAATGGACTTATTTATAGTTAGCAAGAATGCATAATCTTTGCACCAATCTAATCTCTCCCCCTCTCTCTCCCTATATACATACATACGTACATACAGACGAATACATGTATATATACATATATACATATACATATATACATACATATATATATATATATATATATATATATATATATATATATATATACACACACACACATTGAATAATTTTGTTATACACATATGTGTACCAAACCTATAATATAGAATCATTTATAAACATAGTAGTCTAATTACAATATTTATGTCAAAATACCACTGCTAAAATAATCATGGCTATCTTATCGTGTAATTTTTACATAAATATTCAAATGCATATCAGTGAATATGATGAAAAAATGAATAAATATACATTATCACATAAATTCATATCTATATGCTGTATTATAAAACTATTTTCATATATTCTACGATCAGAAAGTTCACAGTAACATCAAGTTTAATCCAAAATTGATTATATATGCACATACAGTATATACATATAAATATGTATGTATGTATATATATATATATATATATATATATATATATATATATATATATATATATATATATATATATGTATATATATATATATGTATATACATATATATGCCTGTGTACATGCATATTCGCACACATGGATATATTTGCTTGTACACAAAGTTGGTCCAGAAAGTATCCAGCCATTCAATACTTACAAAAATATGCTCTACCAATGGAAATGGTGCCACAGGTCCGATCAAAGTACTATCCTTGAGACCTCCCACACTTATCCTAGCGTTCCTTTCACTTTCAAAACAAACGAAAAGCCCCGAAAATCTGTAATCTGTATGAGACGTGAAAAATTAGCTGACTCAATCACTATCAATGTGTGTATATATATATATATATATATATATATATATATATATATATATATATATATATATATATATATATATATATATATATAAGAAAATTGACTATTTGGAAAAGAAAAGACTTGAAGCTGATTAGTAATCTCAAATTCTTTATTGGTGGCAAATGTTCTGTCAAAAATTAGGACTTCCTCAGAGTTTTAGCGAGTGATGATGCGAGGAAATGATGGTAATTTTACCTCAAGCAAAGCCAAGTTGTAAAGTGGTGGATTTTTGTTAAAGACGCAGTTATAGAAACAGTTTTCAAAGCCATTAGTTCCATTGTAGAACATTTTTATAATGGGAATTACGTTCTACAATGGAACTTTGCCCAAACACTTGGTTTTCAAAACTGTTTCCATAACGATGCCATAAATAAAAAAAAGTAAATGCATTACTACCTCATTACAACGAGGCTTACCCTTGTTTTCTAACACCATTATTAGCTACCAATAAAAGAACTGAGTTGTACTAATCAGCTTCAAGTATTTTCTCATCCAAATTGTCCCATTTCTTGTCGGATATATATCCAGTTTTCTAAAACGCGTACACACACATACATATATATACTAGAATATATATATATATATATATATATATGTATATATATATATATATATATATATATATATATATATATATATATATATATACATTTATACTCACATATATATATATAAATATATATATATGTATATATATATATATATATATATATATATAAATGGAAGCATAAATATACTAGAATATATATATATATATATATATATATATATATATATATATATATATACCAATTGAATACTGTATATTATCTTGACTCTTAAAAGAATATGTTGTATTTGTGCATACTATTATAAGACACATAGATATCAAAAACGTCTTAGACTAACTTTTAATCGTCGGTGTTCAAATTTTAAGAATAGTAAGGCTTCGAATTCTTGAATTTATTGTAGTTCCATTCCTCCTGTAATCGAACCTCCTCTGTTTTTATTTGAATGTATAGGAATAAACTTCTAATGTTGATTTTCAAGGCAAATTGCGCAAAATCAGAAATAATGGGTTTTACGGCGAGAATTTAACTAGCATTTAAGACCTAACAATGAAGAGCGTATTGACCCAGAGTGTTGCAACAGGTAACAATACAATGACGAAAAGCTGGTAATAGAATTATAGTAATAATGAAGACTACGTCGGCCCAGACTTTTGTGATAAATAGCAACTATGAAATATAGAAAAGCTGGAGATAAAATAGTGGTAATACTATTTTGAGCCTTGAGGAAAACTGCCAAACGTTATCAAAGGCGACTAGTTGTGGAAAATTATGGAAGATAACCCTAAAACAATAACTAGAAGTCTTTCAATAAACTCTGGAGTTTCTTCTGTGATTATTTTTTATTGAGTGGCTACCATAGGGAAAATGTACAAACGTATTTCATAATTTAACAAAAAGTCACAAAAAACACAGTCGTTTTGAGCTGTATCCAACACTTATCACTCGAGATACAGTCGTTATTTGTAATGGAAAATGGCTTCTTTTCAATAATTGTAAAACGGATTTTGTTTGAAAGAATTCTTTGTTCAAAGGTTTAACTGTTCACTGACAAAATCTGGCAATTCATTTTACCCAATTATGTGCTGAATAAGTGTGTTGTCCCCCGTCGCATATGAAAAACCCTGAAGAGTTAATGATAATCATGGACACTATTTTAGACCCAAAACATCGGCAAAACTTGTCAGAAATAGGCGATAAAATTTCTTTTGAGTGCCATGCGCGAGTGGTTGTGTAGCAAATGTGATTTTTCCCACCGTCTCTTGTAAGTGTACTGTAAACATAACAAATAAGCAAAGAAAGCGAATTTCAATAAAACTTCCATGCACAAAAGGGAAACAAATCACAATAGAAGTTTAACTGGAGATGAAGATTAGTTGCAATTGAACTCAAGCATAACAACGCTAACAATATCATATGCCTATGTATACGTGGACACGTATTTAAACATATATATATACATATATATATATATATATATATATATATATATATATATATATATATATATATATATATATATATATATATATATATATATATGCACGTGCTATTACGTTTAAATACAGATAAATTCGTATTTTATGGGGTTGCCAAATGGGATTTTGCATAACATCTGATGTGTCTAGTTGTCCTTTGCATTGTTCGCGTACATAAATACATATCTTTGTATGCGTCTGGCTGTCTGTCTATCTCTCTGCATTTGTGTGCATGTGAGTGTGTTCATGTGCATGCGCATGTGTGTCAATTGTGTACATGAATGGATCGAGAGATGTTTATTACACATATCCAAATTCATTCAACGTGTCCCCATCGGGAACTAAGTATGGATAAAACCCATTACTTTTGCTTTGTGTCCAACACTCTATGAACCAAGTAGACGAATAGATAGATAAAATAATAAACTAGAATAAATTCACACACACACACACACACACACACACACACACACACATATATATATATATATATATATATATATATATATATATATATATATATATATATATATATATAAATGAATGAATGAATAATGGACTGAAATAGATAGATATCTAGATATCTAGATAGACGATGAACAAAGACAAATGAGCTCAAACAGAGACAGGCGACTAGACATGAAGACATATAAATACCAAATGAAAAATACGAGCAAAATTGCAGTATAAAAATATAATCTTTCAGAAAGTATGGAAACACAACAAGCAATGAAATTTGTGAAATCATTATTTTTAATGAATTGTTTTCAGAGAGAGGAACTTAATCCGTCGAATTTTGCGGAAAATTAGCAAATCCACCGAGATGCATGAACTATTTTTCTTAAATATCAAGATAAAGGATTGTATTCACAGCAACAATCATCCACAAATGGTTGTCCATGTGCTACGGGTTTTAAGATAACCTCATCATGTTTTGGCACCTCCATTAAGGCTCCAAGATGCGATTCTACTTTTGCCATACAGCCCATCTTACTACCGCCCCAGCAAATCCAGGAATATGATTGATGGAAAGTTAAATCTGCCACTTGTTATTTCGACTCATTAGGGTCAGTTATTTTGTAACTAAGCAAACCTTGTTGTTTTATAATTCTCGGGATGTTTTGAACTTCGTCAGTCATTCAAATAAATTATGAAACCTATAAAAACAAGCAAAAGTGCTCAACCAAAAAAGATTAAACATATTTAAAGGTTCCAGCATCAGAATATAAACATTTGTATTTTCAACGATCCTTAATCCGATTTTACTCGCTTGTATAGCTAAGGGATAAGGACAAGAAATCACCCACAGAAAATTGCATGAACGTTGATGAAAATGACAATTGGATGGTGAAGAGGAAAATTCATGAGAAAAGCAGGTATTACATCTCAAAAATTCTATAATCGTGTGGATATGTTTCGATGCATTTTGATGGTTGGCAGCCATCTTTTTTTCAGAGAAACTTGCAGTAGTGCCAAGTAAACTGTATGTTTTTTACATGTTTGAGATATCAGAAAGATTGGGATATTTCTGTGTTGTGGGTTGTTAATAGGAATGGGAGGTGAAGTGTTAGTATCTGTGTAGGTGAGTGTCAAGTTTGGTCTGAAATTAGAAGGGTCTGTGAAGTCTCACCTATATATCACTTATCACCGGCTTTTCCCTTAATTTTTTCTCTCCATCTTCCAATCATCATTTTCATCAACATTTATATAAAGAACTGTCATCAAAAGTGTCAAAATAGCTTTATGCTCAATTGATTCCTTATTTTGGGCCCGTGCTTATTTTTAAAGATTCAGACATTTTTAATGACCATAGCCTAACAAAATGTGAAAAAAGTAACATTCATTGATCATCCCGTTTTCCAATTAGTTAATCATAAACTATATATATATATATATATATATATATATATATATATATATATATATATATATATATATATATTCAGTTGTCGAATTCCGTTGCACTTCCTGTGTCTCGCTGGAATCATTCCACCAGGAAATAAAAACACTCATTTCCTATCAATTCCAATCGCTTTGCACCTTGAATAACAATAACTTTTTGGTAACAAAAGGCTTGTTTTAATAGGACAATTTTTCTGTTGCTATGGCCAAATAGGGTTGGACTCGTACGATCACCAAAGTTAAGCTATGTTGAGCCTGGACTTTAACTAGATGGGTGTCCATCTGGGAACACCAGTTACCGTAAGCAGCCAGGGATCTTGTAAAGAGTCCCCTATGGTGAGCAAGTAAATCCACTAAATTGATCTTTACCCACTCTCAATAACGCTAGCAAAAGCTTTCCACCTCATCTATCTGCACCCTGCCGAAGCCTCTATCTAGCCTGCCTGCAAGCGACAAGAAATGAATGAACGTCTACTAAATCAGATTCACGTCTTAGTCTTACATCAATATGTTCGTGTTATATATGGGCTTTATTTCTTCTCGTCTCCAAGTTTAAGTCGGGATATGTTATAATTAAGTGTTCTCTGAGTGGTGTTGTCACCTCGTGTTTTCCAGTGAACGTATTTTATCTGATTGAGAAAAGAAGAAGAAACAACTTCTGGTTACGTGAACCGTACGTCTGACCTTCCACTACGGGTTACTCCAAATCCAAACGAAGAAATTTAGTTCTAGCTTTTCTCCTTGCACAGACTGCATAGGTTGGTATAGATGATGCTCTGTTATATAAGCGAAATTGGGGTCGACAGGAGATGAGATGGCGTGACGAGCGAGAAAAATTCAAAAAATACTGGCTTCGCATCGCTCATGATAGAGAGGTCTGGTGAATCTTCGGGAAGGTCTATGTCCAACGACGGACGCTTGAAGGATGATGATGATGATGCAGGTGTGGGTATCTTGTGTTTGAATTTTTACTTGCATGTGTGTGTGCACACATGTCAACGTATGTGAGTGTGAGTGCACGTGTACGCATTCATGAGTATCTCTATGCATATATGTGCATATATGTGTGTGCATGTGCATACGTGCGTGTGTTTATACGTGTCAGCGTCTGCATGTGTTTTTGTGTGTGTGTGCGCGTGCATACAGATATTGTGTGAGTACGGAGGTGTGTAAGCGTGCGTAAATTATTGTGTGTGGGTTATGTGTGTGGGGGTTATGTGTGTTAGGGTTATGTGTGTGTATGCACGTGTGTCTGTGTGCTTGTGTTGAAAAACAACAATGCTTGAACAAAAATATGAGTCAGCTTTTCATGATCGTCCCACACCAGAACTCAGTGACCCAGATATGTCAGATGCGGCTACCTTAACAAGCCCTGAGGCGGTCGCCGTGAGTTCGAATCTTGCGCACGGGTAATTGACTGCTTTCCAAATCCCCTGCTGCTGACACAGCACAACGGCTGACAACCTCCGCCACCCTTCTCAGTCAGCACCACCCGCACTCTCAAACCGATTCTCGGGATAAACGCCACGAACCCATACCCTGCCCCCCGCTCATTTCATCACCACCCACCACCCCCTACCACCATTGAACCAAAATCCTTCGTCCACTTCAGAAAAATGATAAAAAGTTTGCATGGCTGTCTGATTCTGGAAAGCCACTTCCGGTGAGAGCGAACTCCATCTCTTCCTCATTTGTCAGGTGCTGACAGGTTCTTTTAAATCGACTTAATAGGCATAAGACTAGAAACGCCATGTCGAAAGTGGTCGAAATCCACAAATGAACAGCCATTTTGATTTACGTCATTAAAAAGAAGAATTTATTCGGGGCTTCGCGCTTCCCCACTTACTCTCATGAGTGCAACGTTTTTTTTTTGTTCTGTTCCATAGCTGCTGTTCCTATTTCAATTGTAATTGTATATTACTGCTATCAATGACTCCTGATTTTCATTACTATTACCTTTTATTAGAATTTTTGTGATAATGCATTGCTATTAAGCTATGACTTCTATGAATTGTAATTGTTCAGACGTGAAGTTTCAGTCAATGAGCTTTCTGGCCTGCTTGGTTTTTATCGTAGCCCCCTCTCTCCTTTTCCCACTCTCTCTCTCTCTCCATATATATATATATATATATATATATATATATATATATATATATGCACGATCAATATCAGCAGTCTTTTAACGCCCGTCGTTAGACATAGACCTTCCCCAAGATTCGCCAGGCCTCTCAATCGTGGGCGTCGCGGAGTCAGTACTTCTTTAATTTATCTAGCTTGTCACGCTATCATACTTCGTGTCCATCAACATTTCACATGTGATCTCCAGGAATCCACGTTGTGAGACGTGATGTCCAGCAGTTGTCTGAAATCTTTGTAACATGACCAACCCATTGCCATTTGAGTTTTCTAATGGTTTGTAAGATATCCTGGACTCCTGTCTATCTTCTCATATTATGCACTGTCTTGTGAGGTTTAGAACGATTCTCCCCTGTGCATGATCCCCAGAGACATTGAGAAATGTATTCCCTTAAGCATGCGTATTGAAACCTGAGCATATTCAAATCAAGCCCTACACAACTAAGCTTAGCAAAGTACGGCACAAGGCCACACTAGCAGAAATAAGAGATGAAAATTCAGTTTCACCAATCCTCTAAATAAAGAGGGACTGCCTACCTTCATAATTAGCATTTGCAATCAAGCCAGACATGCGAGTCGGACCTATAATGCACAAGCATACTGATATTCACTAAGGTCAACTTGGTACGTCACAAAGCCAGATGCAGGGGTGCATCTAAGTATATCTAATACACCCGATACACGCAGTATGTAAACGAGATTAGAGGAAGTAGGGATGAAAAAGGAAGGATTGAAACTGTGCATACCACAGCATTGCTTGGAACTGAGCGAATACTGTGGAAAACGCTGAAAATATGAGATCTCCGACCCCAGCTCTTAGCAGTGGCCTAACTGAGGAGGAGGAGGAGGAGGAGGAGAAAAAAAAACCAAAACACTCCAATGGTAGTGAAGGTACGAATCACAGCACTGCTGTGGTAGGTGAAGGAGAGATGAGAGGAGGCCTGTAGACCTGAGGAGACTTACTGTCACTCAATCTCCAGCAGTAACCACAAGGCAACTGATGTGAAATTGCTAATAATGATAATAACAATAATGATGATGATGATGATGATAATAATGATGATGATGATGATGATAATAATGATAATAATAACAACAACAAACAACAACAACAACACATACTGATAGAACTATAAACGTGAATAGGACAGAAATTATAGTGAAAGAAAAACGTGCCTCCCAGTAGATATGACCGCTCAGCCCGATAAAAACATTGCTGTCAAAAAATTCGAGAAACTCTCAAAATACAAGACTTTGAGATAGAAATCTGTAGAAAGTGGCAACTCGGATCCAAAAAAATACCAAGTTTATTGGAGCCTTTGGATTACTCAGAAAGAAAAAAAAAAAAAAGGACCGGTGAACTTGCCGACAGCAAACCTAGATAGCCCATCTTATATAAAATACAGAATATAGCTCTTACCTCCACTGCATACCTTATTAAGAAAGTCTTGTAAAGTATTTGTATGTATTACACCCAGCATACATCACTTGAAGTATGTACATTAGTATGATAGGGAAAGTGTTGTATTGTTTGTGAATGTAAAAGTCCCGACCCTCTTTTTTCTTCTTCTTTTCCCTCTCCTTTTCTCTAAAGCCCGGACTGTCATAATTTACAAGGTTGCCAGGCTTAGGCCTCTGGTTGGGATCCGGCTAGTGACTTGCATGAACTGAATTCGAAGCCAACAACAACATAATAATCATATAAGGAGAATGAAAAAATAGAAAAATACTAAAATGTTGCACGACTACTAAAGAGGCTGTTGAACATAAAAATGGCAGTAGTGCCCATAAACATCGGAACACTGAGAACGGTTTCAACGACCATCTCAAAGAGAAAAAATTCAATCAGACAAAAGCAATGTTGAAATAGGCCAGAATACAGAAGAAATTTCTAAAGCTTTGAGAAAACTTTCAATCATTTGATCCTCAGTAGTAACAATAATAATTGCTAGTACGACAATTGGCACGTCTGTCTGCAGTGGACCTTCCAATGTTTTCGTATCTTCAGTTCAGTTCAATATTCAGGAAATATTGAATATAAAACAAGATTGAACATATAACAAGATAATGCTGATGCTTGATATTTTAGAAGTACAATGCAATTGCAAGATTACTTGAATATTGCTGCCGTACATTGACAGTGAGAGTAAACTCATCATCATCATCATCATCATCACCACCACCACCATCATCGTCGTCGTCGTCGTCATCATCATCATCATCATCATCTATCCATTGAAAAGTCATATATGCAATTTAATATATCTATTCGTATAATTGTATGCTGTGTCCGAGTCTTGTTGTAATCTAAAAGTTATAATGGAAGGGGTACATGTGAAATAGATTAACATAGCTACAAAAAACGATTAAAGGGTTATAAAATGCGATCGTCTGTGGTCATAACAACAAAGGACACAATGAAGGTTTTATAGCGTCACAGAAATGCTGAAAGAAAGAAAGAAAGAAAGAGAGAAAGAAAGAAAGAAAGAAAGAAAGAAAGAAAGAAAGAAAGAAAGAGTCATTAAGTTGGTGAGTATAATGAAGAAAGCGTGATTCATTGAGTGAATGAGCGAGTCTCTTTCACTCTTCTTTTGTCATCGCCACCAGGCAGAATCAAAGGAACGCTGTGTGAGTGACTGAGAGAAGGAGTCATTGAGTTAGTGAGTGAGTGAGTTAAGGAAAGAGCGATTTATTGAGTGAGTGAGTGAGCCTCACTTTCTTCTAATCATAACCAATTTTATGAAAATATCAACTCCAGACAGGAAGGTCAGATTTGTCAAATTTGGTCATTATTTTTTTCCTAACTTTTTAAACTGAAATAATATTCGATTTCATATTGTAATGAAATGAGAAATATGTTTAATAAAAATGTTTTTTTTTCAACTATTTTTTTATCAGACAGTACAATATCAGCGGTGATTTTTCTTGCATGACATTTTGTCTTAAGACTTTAAAAATGCTTCTCTTGAAACTTTAATGAAAAGTTCGAATGAGTATACTTGATTTATTAGAAATAAATTCCATAATTGAATAGCTTTCGGATCCTTAATGGCGATCAATACATAGATAACCACGTCATTTTTAGGTAGTAGTAGTAGTAGTAGTAATAATGACGATTTTCCAAGTATTAGATGGCGTTAAACTTGTTACTGTTGCATTGTGATGACGTCATGTAAAGAGTGAAAAACAAAAGAAATCCCTCATTGGGCGAAATGTATGTCAGTTGTTGAATAAAATCTCAGTTCCTAAACCAAAGATCTAATTCAATCTTTGTTTCTTATTGTTATGAATCATTGGAGAACTGATTATAAAATCAAGAAACCAAAAAGAAAAGAAAAAGAAGAGGATATTAAGGTAGAGGAGTAGCAATAACAGCGGTGGCAACTAATTTTACAAATGAAGGTCAGGATCAAAATTGAGCTGATTCTAGTCACTGCTATTCTGATCCTGCCTCATCTAGCAGCAACTGACCCATATCTGTTTGGCTTCAGATATAACAAAATAATTATTGACACAAGTGAGATTAATGATCTTGCCAACGTATGTGTGTAAGCAAGTGTAAAGCATTTTGATAGGTGATTGATTCTGGAACGGGACCCAGGTAAATATTCACGAATAAAGATACATAGCTTCATAAAGATTAAATATACTGATGTATATCAGAATATAAATGATAATTAAATAATTGAGTCATCCACAGACAGCTGTTTCGTTGTATTACAACTCTTCAGTGTGGTTATAGACTATCCATTAACCCATCCGGTACCACAAGGCAGGATCGAAACCTTCGCTACAGACCCAGAGGCCTGCATTTTACTTACGCCCTACACAGACGATCAGTAAGGTTGAATTTAAGCTTTAGTTTCACTTACACACAATTCCCTATCCACCAAATGCTCTATTCCAGTTGGAATAGCATTGCATAAGCTTATAATGAACGAGTTACCTTACTTAAAGATATACATACATCTATGTTCGGGGTAAACCTCGAAGGTCCAGAAACTTGACCATAACAAATTACTTGTCCTAACACATAGGTTTTACTGCCTCCTTCGAAGTAATAAAAGGGAACTGTTCAAATCAAGTACAAATCAAGTATGCAATATAACATTATATAATGCATTTTTGATGTCTCTAAGAGCAGCCTCGATTCAGCAGAGATATCGGATCTAATTGGTCTGAATGTTCTATACAACCTCACCCGAAAATTAGATTCTAAAAATATTGGATTATACCGGGACCACGGCGTTTTAATTGTAAAAAGTAGTAATGCACAAAAATGCAATAACATTAAAAATTATATGATAAAAGAAATGACAAAAAGTACACTTTAAAGCTGAAATTAAAGCTAATATTAAACTTTTACACTTCTTAGACATTACTTCTAATCTAAATAACAACACCTATGAACCATATGGAAAAGAAAACTTTGTGATTAAGTACATCAACTCTAGCTCTAACCACCTATAGAAATGTCTTATTTTTGCTTTTCAATCATTTGATTCATTTCAATAGTGGGTTGATACGATGAAAAAGTAAAAATCAATAATGAAAAAACATAGAAACAACAACAACAACATTGAAATAGAAAAATTGTCTAGTATACACCACCATTTAATCCACAAGTAAAAACTAAATTAGGTAAAATATTCATCCAATTAATAAAAAAACATTTCACCCCTAGAAACCCACTAAGTAAAATATTCAACAGAAACAAGCTGAAAATCAGCTTTAGTTCTACCGAAAATTTCAATACATTTATCACGAAACATCATAATAAAATAATTAGAAAGAATACGAATAAGGGAAACATAAACATGAATAAACAAGACTGCAATTGTACAAACAAAAATAGTTGCCTTTTGAAAAGCGAATATTTCAGATCAAATATTGTATAACAAGGCGAAATATCAACCCAAGAGAAACCCTAAAAGTAAAATATTATATAGGAATATCTAAAACGCCCTTTTAACTTCGATTAGCGAATTATCTACTATATACTGGGAAATGCAAAAAATGAATTATAAATCAACTTTGAAATAGAAAAGATCAAAACAAATCTTCATATGCCAAACTATTAAAAATCCATGATACCTTTGCCAAAATGAGAAACTTGAAATACTTACTTTTGCTTGGTAAACAGAAAAAATAAAATAGCCATAAAATACCGGCATTGCTCAAAATATTTATTAACAAATTTAACTCAATAACCCATATATAAGTACACTAAAAATAATATAGATAGTTTATCTACAAAGCCATCCCAATGAACCACCTAATCAGCATTGCCTACTTTCACCTGTCCTAGGTAATTAAAAATCATGCAACCCACCATGGTCATGAAGGATCCTAGCATAAGAAACGAATCAAATGGTTTCTAAGCAAAAATAAAACATTCTTTTAGAGCACACACAGCATCAGCCTCCACTCTCAGATAACTTCTACACCCGTAACATACCCCCCTGACATGTAATTTATGATCTCCAGTATAGACACACTGTCGACAAATTTACAAATGAAAAAAAAAAAGGGGAAAAAAAGTAACAACCACAAAAATTTCCCCAAATTCCCAAACCAGGGATCTAAAATATTCCTTAAGAGGCCCAAATAGGACAGAAACATAAATGTGTTTGCGCAGCGAATCCTCATTCTACTATAAATATTCATATATAATCAGTCGTGATAAGTCCACTGCTGGACAAAGGCCCTTCCATCTCCTTCAATGACGACCGTGACTCGGCTGATCCATGCCATTTCTTACCTGCAAATTTTTCTACCTCGTTTCTCCGTCTTGTGTGTGTTCTTTTCCTTTTGGGTTTACAGTCCCACAGTCAATTGATAAATTGTAAGATATCCTTCACCTTGGTCTCCTCTTGGATCCATGTTGATCTTTTTCCATAGCTAATGTCATTCCTAACATTGCTCTTTCCATAGCCCTCTGCATTTTTCTAGGTTGGTTTTTCGAATGGTTTGGTAAGTTTCCAGATTTAGCCCCCGTACGCCATAGCTGGTGTTATGCATTGATTTTTTTACTTTATGTTTTAAGCATATCAACAATTTGCTTTCCAGTATGTCTCTATTTATACCAAATGCTGTCTAGCCAATCATTACGCACAGCCTTATTTCATATCCGTCGTATTACTTAAACTGTATTGCCTGACCTGGGTATATATATTCCTCAACTTCTCCCAAGGATTCACTATTCTCTATTCTTATGATCTTTCCGGGACTTTATTATTGAACAATACCTTTGTCTTTGTTCTGTTCATCTTCAACCGTATTTTTTTTGCTTTATCCACTTAGATCACTTAACATGTTTTGCTGATCTTTTGCAGTTTCTGATATTAATGTAATATCATCACAAAACCTTGAATTGTTCAAATATTCCCCGTTTATCTTCACTCCCATGTTTCCACTGGCTGTTTTCCGAAAAGTGCTCTCAAGGTCTGCTGTGAAGAGTATGGGTGATATTATGACTCCTTATCTTATTCTTTTTCCAATATTAATCTTGTTAGTATCTTTATCAATTCTTATCATTGCAGTGTCATTTTCGCATATATTCTTAAATTTCCTTACATGATTATCATCTAAACCTTGGCAAATCTGGTAGACCATTGCTGCTGAATTGAATTTGATCGTCATTGCATGTTTTTTACACAAGTCACCTCGCTTCGTACTAATTTCGACTTGGCAAATACTTCTTACACGTATGTGTGTTAGTGCGTGTGTGTCTTTTGATATGAATAACTGTCGATGTTCATACCGTTCATTCAGTTTGTAGTCAGTGTTTCAGTTTAAGAGATTGAAAATCTACACCAGATTTGATTGATTGTAGAGAAAATCCCTTTTAAGATTGTCCCTTTGTTTTGACAATTGACTATATTTCATTTTTTGGCATTAGTTAGCATACTTGTGTGCAAATAAGTTTGAAAATGAGTTGAGTGCTGACCTATGGAACAGAAAAGACAAAAGAGGAGAAAGAACAGAACATAGTGGAGCATCAATAGTGTGTCAATACTGGGAGCAGTTATGTATGTTTAAGAGTGAAGTTGTTGCATATACTTGCCGTATTTAGATATGGGAATTGGTAGGAACGAGAGAAATGATCAGAAACATAAGTAGAACCGATGTACACACGTGCATGAAGTTTACATGACCATATTGCTGTTGCAACATTAATTCATCTATACGTGACGGTGACATAGTAGAATGCACTCCCAACTAAAGCTTTGAACTTTTTTTTTCACTTCTATGTACATTCAACCGGGATGCTATGAACGTGTGTAACTGGGTCGACAAAGTTAACTGTATGTTTGATGGTTGCTTTTAAGAACTCAGTAGGTGAAACTGAATTTCGTAACCTTTTTTCCCGGGAACCACATTCCTAGTACTCAATAATATTATTTGTCTCGTTAGTTTCTTGCTGTACACGTACTTATTTATGGTATTCAGTCAGCTAAGCTTAGTATGATACCAGGACAAGTAGAGGAAAATAAAGGTATAGAAGCACTGCAGCGTCAACCCTTAAATCGAGTAGGGCATTCATGGCCTTCTTAAAATTCAATATTTGAATATCTGGTATTTATTTTACCTTGGATGATATACTGGCCATTGGCGCAGTCAAGAAATAGATTTCAGTTCCGATAGAATCCAGAACATTGAAAGAAACATTATTTTTTTCTTTATGAATAAATAAAATCTTCATTGTATGATGTTGTGATAGAACATCTGGATTCAAACCAGGAAAGTTCAAAGCTTTATTGGACTCAGTGGATAACGCAGAAGAAACCAACAGTTGGTTCAATGGACAGAAAGGCAACGTAGAGAACTTAAATCCATGGCCATCTTAGAGTACAAAAGACCAACGCAATGATGATAATAAATAAGACATTTATTGGCTCGTTTTATCGTTGTCTTTTCCTTTTGACCCCTCGCTTAATTCAGACTTGGAATTGAGACAGAATGATAGATCGAACAAAAGTCAATGTTTCCTAATTTCAAATCATCTGACCACTTCCAACAATGTTGGGTGCAGCACTCGTTATCCACACTGAAGCATCAGCCGCTCGAATCTGGATTCAAATTGAGAATCTAATATAGATCAAGTCTACATCCATTCTCGTCCAATTAATGAAATTAAAAAACATCCAATCGAATCGATATTTGATTTGACCTCTCAGAAAAACTACGTGTTTTAAACAAATAGAGACCTTGTACTAGTCTAAACAATGGTTTATAAATGAATAAAAAAAATGAGGGTCTTGGTGAAATATTTCAAACAAGAGGCAACGCAAAAGTATCATTTATTTCAGATTAGAATTGTTCTGATCAATAAATAGCGCTAAGCCTACCCAGAGCCTTAACTCTAACCCTAAATTGGTTCACCATAAACCTCCGAGTAAAAAGAGCATTTTATAATTACATTCTGTCTGTTTATTGTTGCAAGTTGCATTATACAGGGACAGTAAAAAAAAATGCTGTCTAATTAGTAAGTAGGACAATGTAACACTAAGACTAGTGTGGATGATTGGTCATGAAAAAGGTTGACATAGTAGGTTCGGAATGGGGACCCAGAAAGCAATATCAATAGTTTGGATTTTAGAAACTAGTTAAATATACATTAAGTATCTTGGGAGTTTGGTAAGAAACAAAAATAGAATATGAAACCTGGGCATCTTTCTATAAACAAGCTCACTAACTCAAGTCTAGGCCGACCGGAAGACGCTAGTGATGGAAGACTACTAATGGCCGAGCGTTTTTTTTCATTTATCATTATCATCAGCTTGAAATTGATGTAAACTAATAATTCTGCTGGCACGAAAAAATTAAGGATTTCATCATTTTAGCCGGGGATTACTGATTAGACACGCGAGGTGGTCGGAAAAATGTCAGTTTTTACTCTGAAGAGACATACGGCTCTTGTTCAATAATGTATTAACAAAATTGTCTTTACATGTGGTGTCTATAATTAAGTATATTCAAATACATTATCGAGAAGTCATTGCCATAAGGGAGATTTGGCGGCGATCGCTGATTGGCCAGATGGATATGAGCTAATAGGCCCAATCTAATTGAATAAGAGACCTACTGCCATTTAGGACACGAAATAGCGATTGGAGAAACTTGTCCAAGAGTGGATCAGCCAAATAGGGGAGATTAGGTAGCAAGTAATTGACTGTGGCTTGAAACTCATTATTCTACACCCGGCATCACCATACCTCAGCTCATCCCTAAGGCTTCCAGTACAAGAAGCTAGCTTTTGACCACTGGGAACACAAAGAGGCATATCACACATATTGAGACAGAAGACCGACGAGGGAACTTTATGGACAGTCAAGAGATAAACTCGGTGTTGGATAGATCAATACTAATACGAAATACGAGAAGCAGACCGGTCTAAAGACTAGTAGAGGTTTGACTGAAGGCCTGACACTGCTGTTCCCTGACTGTAATAGCTCCTCTTCCCTTTGCTTCTCACGATACATAGTTCCGTGTTTTAAAAATGAAAGACCATAAAAAAATAACGTGCGCTTGGCAAATCACTTTCGTTTTCAGTTTCAACTCTGAAAAAAGTTATATTCTTATTAGATTTGAAAAATTCCAAGTATATTTAAAATATAATTTGATTTGAAAAAATATTTGTATTCTGAATTTTTTCTCTTATTAAGAAGATTTATGATTTTCTTTTATTCATTTCCATCTGGTGACATTAAAAATCTAGTCTGTTCCACTCTACCATTGTATGTTTCAAGAGTAAAAAATCATTTTGTTATTAAGATATATTTACAACACTGGTACAACCAAGAGTAATACGTACTTATGGCATTTACATAGTATGTACGTTTTTTTAATGTACAAGTATAATTTATCTACTCTCTGGCACTCTATCAACACTTATAAACACGTACAACCGAACAAATTTTTATATTTACTTATATTTTTCAATTTAGGAGCGTTATTTTTTTACACTTACACGCATTTTTTACACCCACGTGTTTCGGTCGTATGCACCAATGGTCGTAAGTCGGGGAATACCAGTATGTATATATGGAGTCAGAGCAATTATCTGGCGTCGCAGGAAGCCTGATAGTTAAAAGTACAGAAAATGAAACCAATGAACCAAGTTAAAACCCATTTTTTTTTCACTTAGAACCAATGCCCTTAGGAAAAGTAATAATCCGCTTCTTCCCCTAGATATTTGTAAATAGCAGAGTTATTGGAGCCCTTCAATCTTATGAGGCAGTCTAGGGCATCGGGTCAGCACTTCGGTCCCGTTGGAGAACACAATTTCCACAAACAATGTTTGGGTCTCCATCGATCGGTCAAGAAATATAAAAGATATCATTGCCTCATTTGTTGTGCGATACAGAAGCAACAGATGTTCAAGTTCAAATTTTTCAAATAAACATTGAGCAAACCAGTCTTGTAGAACCATTTCAAGTTAGATCCCTACGTAGTGCCCTGGTACCACATCAATGTTCAACACGAGGCTATGCAAATGGAATATCTATATCTTGGTTTCTACTTGGAATTAATCGTATTTCGTTTTCGGACGAGATAAGGCATAGATGAAATGATCCTTGTCAGGGGGAATTCCAACAATCAACCAACATTGTGTTTTATTCGAGTGGACACACAAACAGAAACATTAACTTGTGGATATTGTATATCTCAATTCGGTAATTTATTTTGACTAGGTTTCTGTTCACCCTATTTACCTCAAATTCGACATTGCTCTACCCAGTGGACTAACAATATTAACCTGGAATACTGACCAGTTGTTGAGTAATTGCGATGTATGAATGTAGATTTCTTCAATTGTAGTTTGTGTTGCCAAGTTCTGGAACAGAAAAAATCAGAAAGGAAGATAATGTTCCTCACCGTAGGTGGTGACTTTCTGCCTATAAATGAGTATTCAATATATTTGCTTTCATCTTGAGGTCGGATACCAACCTCTGGTGTCGGTGGGATATATACAATTACCTCAGCCAAAACTGAGTGTTATCAGACATCAGGGAACTAAAAGCGCAAAATGTCTTCCCCAAAAAGATTTGATATAAATAAGTTCTTTTTTCATTCCTTGGTAGGATGATTTCGAGCGATGTGGAAAATGTCTAACGTAATATCTGGGTAATGAGCAGATCAATTAATTCAAATTCTTCGAACTTTTGGCTTGTACTTTGCATGTATGTATGTATGTATGTATGTATGTATGTATTGATTAATGGATATATATATATATATATATATATATATATATATATATATGTATATATATACATATATATACAGAGAGAGAGAGAGAGAGAGAGAGAGAACGAGATATATATATAGAGAGAGAACGAGAGCTAGAGAGAGAGAGAGAGAGAGAGAGAGAGAGAGAGAGAGAGAGAAATAGAGAGAGACATAGAAATAGAAAGGGGAGGAAGGAAAAACCGAGATAGATCGATAAAAATGGATAGATAGATAGATAATAAAAAAGAAGGCAGTGTCTATTCTTCAAATGGACTGTTACTGACTTTATGTTACATCAAACCCACCCAAAAGTCTTACAACCGATAGCTATGAATAATAATAATAATAATAATAATAATAATAATAATAATAATAATAATAATGATAATAATAATAATAATAATCAAGAAGGGAGAGAGAGAGAGATGAAGAGCTTCTAGTTCAGAAGGAGAGGGAGTGAGAATGAAAGCCTAATAAAACATGATAGCAAGAGCGATTGCAGTTTGTGAAAGATCCATAAGAGATATTAAATAAACGATTTAAATCATTTTGCAGCATCAAAGAGATACGAAACAGACTGTTCTTTGTTGACAGGACGTATATATTCTTTTCAGACCTATACCAAAGTCTTTTCAAAATAACTTGATATTAGACCCAAAGTTTTCTTTCTCTTTCTCTCTCTCTCTCACACAGATGTACACTCGCATGCACGTGTACACGCACGCACACGTACAAGCACATACACACACACACACACACACACACACACACACTCAAATACACACGTGTATACATCGGCTACAAGAACAAAAGGAAGACGAAAACGGGTTGTGGTAAAATACTATGAGCAACGGGACACAGCGGAAAGCAACAAGAAAGAACAGTATCATTTATTACCTGTAGCGAACGTCATATTAAGAATAACGATGAGATGAAACTATTTTTTTGCTATTTGAACAGAAAAGGTAGGAAAACTCATGTTGACTGTCAAACTAAGAAGAATCAAGTCCAGATGAAAAAAAAAATGGTATTTTCTTGTTTTTAAGGTAGAGCTCGTTCTACCGAAGGCTTTCCAACCTACAGTGATTTCTTCTTTTCAGGGTTTATATTCAGCGTGCATAGGATAGAATCATACTCAAGATCACATTGAGAGATTACGACGGTACATTATACAAAGAGGTGTCACGACTAGGACACCACTACGTGGATCCGTGGAGATTATATGTGAAACTGTGGCCGGCAAGAATAAGACGGTGAAATAAACTAAACATATTCAAATAGAGAGATATGGTGAAACTTGGGAAAGGTCTATGATGATGATTATGATGGTGATGATAAAAAAGAATACAAGCTTTTTAAATTACGCACTCTTTTAGTTGCCTCTCGTTGCTTTGCATTGCTGCCCGTTACTTTTCGTATTTTACCGGCGCGAATATTAAGACGAGTTGACAGATTCGTCAATTATGGCAAATGCGATATATTTTTTAATCAAAAAAATGAAAACAGCCTCAATCTGCTCAGTAATCAGCAGCGAGTATGCAAAAGTATTTTTCCTACGAGTAAGTTTATGCCATTTTCTTGAAGATATAACCAAAATTAAACTTCCGATATACACACACACACACACACACACACACACACACACACACACATATATATATATATATATATATATATATATATATATATATATATATATATATATATGAATAAGCAAATAAAATATAAAAGTCACCAAACAAAGCAATATTTTAGTCAATAAATTCAAGGCATTGTTCAACCCTTACTGAAATGATTTTAGAGAAAAAATTGAATTGATTTGAATCCTTCTGCGATTCATCTTTTCAATATGTAAATACCTTTCGGTACACTTTGATATTTTTTGTGATGTCATAAAATTGAATAAGGCGGAGTTCTAGAATAAAAAAATATTTCCTCAAACTCTTTTACAAAATAACATTTTCGCAAATACATTCAGCAATGAATGAATGAATGCAGAGAGATGTATTGATTTTAATTCATCGGTTGAATTTCAGATTCCCTAGACGTGTGTGTATAATTGGCACTAAAAATTTCCTAGTTACTTTTCTACATGTTTTATTTATCTATTTATCTATTTTTGCGTATGTTAATATACGATTCAGAAACAAATGTCTCTGTTCCTATATGATGGGAGAAAAGGATTTTTATATCAGATATTTTTCATGTTAAACTTTGAAATGAAATATAAATTAGTTGAAACAATAGGGCCAGGAAACGTAAGAAACGTACCCACTACCCACTTTACTGACTGTAGGGGAGGCAGGATTTCAGCTATCTTCATGCTGCATGAAATGTGG
Organism: Thysanoteuthis rhombus; assembly: GCA_963457665.1. Classification (NCBI taxonomy): domain Eukaryota; kingdom Metazoa; phylum Mollusca; class Cephalopoda; order Oegopsida; family Thysanoteuthidae; genus Thysanoteuthis; species Thysanoteuthis major. The sequence goes on from OY735216.1 coordinate 28,851,477, forward strand.
CTCGCAGTAGAGCCTGTAGCACCTGGAGTAGTCACGTATTATATATTCTGAGGTTGCGAGGCAAGGAAGAATTACATTATCTGAGATGAAAATGGTGATCATATCCTGGATTTTACATAGAATTTAGTGTATTTTTACACATTTCGTACATCTTTAATTTTTTATATTTAATGCATAACTTATAATTTTAGTCAGGGTAAGCACTACCTACCTTGCACATCCAGATGACACACACACACACACACAATCGCACACACGCATAATTGTACATTAAATATGTAAATGAAAGATGTGTGTTCTCTGTTACGCAATAAAAAGTACCTGAACATTGGTTTAGCTCAACTAAATTGGGCATGCCTACTCAACTGACCTGAAAAAAGGTCTTAAAAGAAAAGGTTTTTGGAAAAACAAATTTTTGAGGATTTCAGCGAGTGAAATTATAATAGCATTGTGGGATCTTACTTTTCGTCCATATACTTATTTTAACTTTTATCATTTTATATCTTTATACATAAACTCTGTATCAGTCTGAAATGAAGAAAACCACCCCTCAGGGGATCAAAGGTGGATGTATAAGTTTTCTTGCAAAGATTCAAAAGTGACAGGTGCTCCAACTATTTGTATATAACATTTTAAGGGTTTTAAGGATCGTGTTCTATTTACAATGTAACTATGATTATAGTCGAACCTTACTTTCTGGCTAATATAATTATCGTCTTATCTTATATGATTATACAAAAATTTCCAAGGGTTCTAGAGTGATGGGATTCCCAGCCTTCAAGAGTCAGAAGCGACATAGGTCAAATGTGAAGATGGACTTTTTCCACCGCAAAGGGATGAAAAGTATAGCGGATTTTTTTATTTTTCCAAATGGTCGAATATGATTGACCTTTTCCTCCCTTCAAGAGGTCAGTAGTAACTGGCGAGTATTCCCGTACTGACGGGGGAAAAATGAAAGAGGATACCCCAACTTCAGGTGTCAGAAGTGATGGGAAACTAAGTGGGGATCGGGACTATTCTAAAACGTCCCCGATGCCCCATTTAGGGACTCTCAATATGCTTTATAAAGAAGAGTTCACCTACTATATCTCAACTGTTAAAAGACAATAAATAATCTCATTGTTGGAAATCCCCCACCCAAGGAACTAAGACCCTGCGTCTCCAAATCTTTAGCTACACCACTGATAGGAAGTAAAGTATTTTATGTTTCATGAAGCTTTTTTTTTTACTCTTTAAGTATATATCATATTTATTACTAATCTCCAATCGTTAAGAACATTTTTAGGTAACCTACGTAAGCAAGCCCCGTTTCAAAAAATAAATATGTAGTATAGAATGATATCAATATACAATACACATGAACCCTTTTATAAAATGACAAACTACATGCATGGCATGAACTATGCAATAAGATAGGGAGGTAGTATTTGATCAATACTGCTGGGGTGCCATATTAATATTGCTGTTGCATATTTAAAATCCCTGTAACGGTTATTTGGTAAACAACTGATGATCCCAACAAGAGACAATTTATACATTGTATCATAATGACAAATTATATGCAAAACAGGGAAAGAAACACTGAAGAAAATTGCATAAATTGCATTGACATACATTGGGAAATAGATGACCGAAGTGACATTTTTGAAAAAGTTTTTGAGGTTTAGTGTTTAAAGATGTAAAGCTGTCTAGACTATATATATATATATATATATATATATATATATATATATATATATATATATGAGAAGTCATGGCTAATTGATCCCTTTTTGCACTCGAAGCAGTGTGGTGAGTAGTTTAAAAGAAGTGGAAGATTTATGTTTTAAACCGTATTCATATTTCGCTTGAATTAGTGATATCATTTAATGGCGAAACTTTGGTAACATAACTCATAGTTTAGCGCGTTGCAGACCTAGCAAAATAGTGTCAATCTGTGCCCATGTCGGGGTAAATTGGTCAACGATATGGGGCAAGTCAGCCCCTTTGTATCAGTAGGTAGAAAATGATTCACAAGAACGCTGAGCAGAGGAGTTTTTGTAAGTTTTTATGTCAACGCCCACCAACATTCCTGAAAATAAGAAACATTCAATTGTGATGCTAACATCATCAAAATCTTTTCATAGGGTATAATGTTAGGTTGGTGCAAAAATAATTTTAGATTATGTTTATTCTAAATTTTAATACTTATTTTGGAATAAACTATTTATAGCTATGTTCATGGAATATACTATTTAAAAGCGTAAATTTCAATATAATTATTCAAGCTGAACGTTTTCTCTTCACTATTTCATGATGGAAAAAAGGCACTTTTGCTTCATGAGTTCTAAATGTGACATTGTATGAATTCAATATTGGATTCAAATCTGCAAAAACTGCTCGCAATGTCAACCAAGTATTTGTCCAGGAGACCGTTCAAGAACGTACAGATCAACATTGGCAATGAAACTCTACCTGATCTTGCTTACTCATCAGACTTCTTTCCGCTCGACAAGCACTTTTTCAAGCATTTCGATTTTTCCCTGCAAGGAAAGTTTCCACAAAGTAAGCAGCAGCTTGAAATGCCTTCGAAGAATTCATTGGTTTCAGAACCCTAAAATTCTATGCTTCTGGAATAAATGGACCCGTTTTCTAGTTGGCAAAACTGCAGATTCTGAAGGTTCTTATTTCAATAATTAACTTTTATTCCAAGCTGAGATATACCGCTTCAAAGTTGATAGTGAAAACCAGAATTATTTTTGCACCAACCTAATAATATTTGGCATTTTTTCAGTAGGCACAGTAAAAAAAAACTAGTTACCATTATCATCCGTCTACGAATTTATTGATGTACCTACGTATGACATTCTACTAATATTCTAATAGGTTGGTTACCTCACTGATGAGATCACTGTAGATGCATATACGTGTACAGATAATTACTAATCCTGGTTTATATTGACACAGGACCATTATTGCAAGTGAGGGTTGAACTCAGTATACTTTTGAATAATCTGCAAGATCAGCATGTTGACTATAGGTCTGCAGCTAGCGTCAATGCGTATTTGCAGAATTAGAGACATCAGAAGATGAAGCAATATTCAGCAGAAAAAACACCAACTTAGTGGCACTAATAAAATATATATATAAAGAAAGGTACCAACATATTAGCCAAATAATTATTAATATATGCATATATTCAGGTAAATTCCGACTAAATTGAATAGAATATAATGTTTATTCAAATAATTTGGAATATGAAAAAAATATACCAACAGACGTATGAATAGGAATGATAACGTTCAAAAGAAAAGCCGGGTACCCGTGTCATTGCATATGCATCGTTGTGTGTATACGCTCATTTGCATGCATGCAAATACCCACGTTGACACAGACAAGCATAGTACATAAGTATGTGTGTGGCCTCCTTTTTTCTCTGTGCCTATATGTATACATATATATATATATATATATATATATATATATATATATATATATATATATATAGAGAGAGAGAGAGAGAGAGAGAGAGAGAAGAGTGAGATATTCACGGTTGACGATAAGTGTGATAGCATTTTATAGTTATTATGCTTGGTCAGTATCTATAGCAAATCGTAATAGATTTGGAAAGCTGTTACATCCACCCGTAACCTTGATATATATTGTATCAATATACTTCATACAATAGTTCATGCTTCCACACACACACACACACACACACACACTTGACACACACACACACATATATATATATATATATATATATATATATATATATATATATATATATATATATATATATTCTTGCACAAGGAAATGTTTTACGGGCAAAATTGAGAGGGTGCGCAAAAGTGTGTGAAATAAGGCCTGTATTAGTGGGTCAAAGTATATGCATGTATCTTAAAGAATAGCTTATCCTAGCATCCATTGAGAATTTAAGTCACTTCACTGTATTAACACTTTAACCAGACTAGCTCAGTGGGACTCAACCGTGATTCATCTGTCTGTCTGTCTGTCTCTATCTTTCGCTCGCTCTCTCAATATATGTATATGTATATACACTGTGAGAGAGATTCTGGATTTAACATCTAATTTACAAAAAAATAATTATAAATCATTCAGAAAGGACCATAATCTTCCACTATATATTCATACCTAATCCAAACATACAACGTCAATCATAAAACAAGTACCAAAGATCCATTAGTAAAAAATAAACAGACGATCCAACAGACGAAATCATACTCAACAAAATGAAACACAATACGAGACAATGTTGAAAATTGAGGATTTCAAACAAAATCAGCTTACACACATAAAGTTGAAAAAGATAAATAAAAGAAAAAGAAACATGTTCTGACCCATCCTCCGTATGATGAAGATATAAAACTAAGACGGGTAAAATGTTCCTAAAGCTGTTAAGCAAACATTTTCCAAGAAGGATTTGTTGTAGCAAAGTTCTTAACAAAGTTGCTCGTAAAGTTTTCAATGTACCATGCATTCAAATAAAGAAATTCCATATGAAAAGTAAATTCTATGGTAATTAAAATTTTTTTGGGGAAGGAAATGATTTTATGCACGTTAAAGAAAAATGGATATCATAAATACCCGTACAGGCGCTAAATCTATCTCAACCTACAATTTTAATACTTTTTATATAAAAAAATATCTCATGAAGTTCTTATCAAAGAATCAAATAAGATGATAGACTTGGCATTTATAAGAAGAAATAGTAATTATATAGGGTTTACACACTCTAAATCTTTCAGGTGTAAAAGGATTCTCTCCTTTAAAATAGGTTATAGATTATTTTATCCGATTATAGGTATGCCAAATTTATATTTACATAGATATGAATATATATTCATGTCGTCTTTAATGAGAACTAAGATAAAGCGAGCTTGGGCATTTTTAGGTTGTTCCTGTTTTATTGATGACCTATGAAGTCTTAATAGAGGAGAATTCGGGAAATAAAGACCTGGAATTAAAGTGTGGACATAATGGAATGCAAGCAACGTTCTTAGATGTGGATATTAGAATCGAGAATGTTTTTGGCAAAAGAGATTCAGTTCCGTTCCATATCGTATATATGCCATTTAGATTACAAGTAGTATTCCATCTTATATATTTCATGGAACTACATTATCTGAATATGTAGGAACAGCACGAGATACACTTATGGTTGATGATTTATACTGAAAATAATTTTTTCAGTTGTAAGAATGGTCAATTAAGGCGGCTGAATTTGTAAGATCTTTAGACAATGTAATGAAGCACTGATTAGACATCCTGATCCCTTTAAAACTTATCAGTTTGACCATTATGAAACGATAAGGAAAATTAGAAATATGTTAATGAGAGCATACAAAGAGAATAAATGACTAGTGTATATTAAATATTTTTGTATTAATGTTAGAGGCTAGAGATGTTGTACGACGTTGAATATAT
>OY735216.1:28866903-28896903 GCA_963457665.1 Thysanoteuthis rhombus
CTTTTAGCGTCTGTCGTTGGACATAGACCTTCCCCAGGATTCGCCAGACCTCTGTATCATAAGCCAATACCCTCAAAGCTTGTCCAGTTCGTCATGGCATCTTATACTTTGCTGGCGACAGTTTTGCTTATGATCTCTGGAAGACCACATTTTGAGTCGTGATGTCTATCGGTGGTTTGTCATTCTAGTAACCTGACCAGTTCATATCCTTTGGAGTTTCCTAATGAATTTTATTATATCCATGATTACTATATTTTTCTCTATTATTCTGTGATATTCTGTGGTCTCTCCATTTGATATTGAGCATGATTCTCTCATGTGCACATTGCATGGTTTTCAGTTTGAGGGTCTATCTTTTTGTCATTTGTGTACGTTAATTCTCTATTGTAACATGGACTTTATGGCCATAATTTTCCTCGGAGAACACTGTTGTCCATGTAGTTTTATTTATGAATTTCTTCATCGAGATTATCAACCAGTCCAGCAACTGTTTGCTCTGCCAAAGAGACACACCAACAAGAAGTGATTATTATTTTTGCCAACGCAGTTGAAAAGGCATTTGGTCGCATCTTTCCCCCGTTCTGTCTTTCCACCTGTACACGATGTCTCCAGGGGTGAATAATAGGTCACGGAAGGATTGATGAGATTTTGGGGCGAATCAATCTAAAATCACCAATCCTACGTTGTAATATCAATTACATACATAATGTAAAATCATTTTCCGTCCGTCCGTCAGCCGTACGAAACTATGGCTCCGAAGTATTTCGATTATTCCTCTTCAGTGTCGTCAATTTAGATATTTCATACATAAATTTGGATAATTGAAAAAAGCAGAAGTTGAGGGAAATAATTTATATAAAACTAGGTGGACAGATCTATAGTCTTGAATTTTGATTGATTTTATCAGAGAAGGGCCGATCCTGGGAACTGCAATTCCTGTTGCGCCGATTGATATTTCCGGCGGATGTCAACCTCGTACACTGACCACGTGTCAAGTGATCGTAGGACACACGCACTCAGAGATTACTTCAATTATAGTCATACATTTAAGTAACATAGTCCTCGCTCTTTGTTTGGTTAAAATTTGTAAAAAAAACCCAAAAAACTTTATCAGTATCCTCATGCAAATCATATTTTAACAAGGAACAAAGCGAAAGTCAGGGGAGGAATTTCATAGAAACCTTTGAGGGAATACCTGTATTTTCAAAATTAGATTCCTCGAGAACTGCTGATCCAAACAATTCCAAATTCGAAAATGTAATGTCCTGTGTGCTGACTGATATATCTGGCGAATGTCTACTTCGTCCGAGGACAACTTGTCTAGTAATTGAAGTGGATTAAAATTTCTCGAGAACCGCTGATCGAAACAACTTCAAACTCGACACTGCAATGCCTTGTATGCAGACTAATTTCAACTTTGCACCATGACCAGTGGTTACAATGAAAACACTCACAGAGACAATTTCTTCAATTGTAGTTAGATGTGGTTATATATTAAGATATACATAAACAGAAAAAAAAGATCTGTTCTATTCTATTTCATTCATTTAATAATTGAAGATTCTTTCCTTAAAAGAATGAAATATCATTTCTCAAAAGACATTTTTTCTCAAGATTGAGTGTTTCCATTTTTAATATTTTCTATACTTCCAATGTAAATACATCTTTTCGTAAACAATAAAATTTTCTCTAAAGCAGATTAAATTTACGCACTTGTTCTTCCATAGTAAATATCGCCAATGGTTGAAAATGTTAAACACAGTTTCGATCCCTCTACACAAAGACTATTGTGATTTCAATCTATGTACGTATCTATCAATTTTTTAAACCTTTCTTAGCCCACCCGTTAAGACGGGTATTCAGTCTACTGTAAAATAATTTCGAATGAATGAAATACTTGTGTATAACCGTTATTGATAATCATTAAAGATCGGAATTCAAGGCGGATAAATTCGCTCAATGGCCGACATGAAGCGAAAATTGTAGAGAAATATGTATTTTTATTGGATTTTATCCGAGTTGCTGATCAAAAAGACTTCACATTCGACACTACAATGCTTTGTGTGTGGACTGATATATATATATATATATAGCAAATATCAACTTGGAACAATGACCAGTTGTCGAGTAATCTTGGTACATACATACATGCACGCCCAGAAACAGATTTCTCCAATTATGGTTGGATAATCCGATTAATTTTGTCACGTGTTTGTTTTGAAATCTAATTATCAATTTATTTTGTAGGACAAACGCACACAGAGAGCTTCAGTATTGTGAAGATATTTCAAGAATACCTCATGGAATATAAAAAATAGGCTCCCATTCTCCACTGGACGGTAATACATGGTACATTCATGAAGAGATTTTATTCGCTGTATCTCCGTGAGATGTCTCTTGGAAAAGAGATTGTAGAAGCAATATAAGTATTTTGGAAAAGCCATGGATTTCTCACCATTTCACCGAAATAAAAATGAAAAAAAAAACAAAACAAAAAAAAATAAAAATATTGTGCGTACTCCAGAACTAATTGTTCATGGAAGGACGGTGTAGAATGTCTCTTTGAATAAATCACAACGGATGTTTTTTTGTAAGTAAAAAAAAAAAAGATTGCATACGGTAGTGTAGTGTTTAGTGAGCTTATCTCTCAAGCCATCGATATTGAGAGCATACTTTACCGTAAGTTACTTGAATATGCCCTTCTAACAAAGTTGATGTAATCATAAAAAATCTGAAATAAAGAAATTTGTGCGACGATATTTGTTATTCGTTTTTTTCATGTCCATACTGTAATTGGTAGAAAAAAAATAAAGATTTTGAAAGTTTCTCCCTACATGGCTGTTTATATGCTACTTTGTGTAGGAAATATATGTTCAAAATTTTATCTTTTGATTAATATGAGAAGGTTACTCCATCTAACCATTCTTGGAAAAGTGATGAGAGCTATACCTCGCACAGCAGCATCCTTACCAACTTTCATCGTCAAGTCACGCTCTCATCTGACCAATCCTGGGGACATTCTTTGAGAAAGATTGCCATTCCTTAAGAGGCCAGTTTCAGGGCCACTGGTTGGACCAAATATCGACAGGTTATTCAACTGAGCTCTTGCCCCAATGCCTCTCTGAAAGAGGTACCATGATGTAAATTCGTGTTGAACACAGTTGTATCAAAGGTAGGCTTCTCACATGCTGTAATATGTTCCTTTGTCAAATAGTTTGAAGGCACACCTAGTCTTATGCATTTCTAGTTTCTCACTCATCAAATATGATAAGTATTGCTATTTAATCCACATTCATATTCTCTCACCACTTTATATCAGGAAGAAAATTCCAATTCCATTGCAGGAGAACATGGTCTTCAAGATGACAAATCGTTTCTGATTGCCTTTTCCTTCCTGCTCTCTTTAATTACGGATAGTGCTTCGAGAGCATGTTACTCGAGACAGACCATGACCCAAGGCTTTTATCACCGCCCTAATTAAAGGGGTATCACTCCGATCTTATAAATGGGTGCGATCCGCTACTTTTCAATTACTTTTTGGGACTTGAAATTGGAACATGGAACACTTTGCAGAAGGAGATCCTGACGGAGAAACAATTGAAACTAGTGGTTTAGAGTCCTTTTCATGTTCATCTAAAGTAGATAAAAATGAGGACCAAAGTGCAAGTGCTGAAGTACCTCACGCAGTATGCAAAAGAATTCTTGATCTTCTTTAGTAATTGTAATCATGACATCACAAGTTGCGATGGTAGATTTCCTGGATGTCTGTTCCGGACATATCTTCGTTCAATCTATCACTGTCACGACGTTTGTTATAGCTGCATTTTGTAGCAGTCAAAAAGCTTCGAAAGTATCATGCAGCAAGAAGCAATCCGTAGTGTTTGAATATGAGTTTAGTTCCTCATTGATATAATAGTATTGGACAAATAAGAGGGTAGAAAGGTTGGGAGTCTTTATATTGAAATGTTTCCAGTTGGCTTACCTAGAAGCCAGACTTGAAGGCTTGATCTTGTTAGGGCCATACTACCTGCATAATTAATTTCATGTTTCATTTTGATAGAGGTAGAGTATGCGCATACCCACCAAGACAAGATCTGACTACATTGTAGACCACAAAAGACATCTGAAGAAGGCCGGCGAGTACATGGACGACATTTTGTGGGAAAAAGAGTAAACAACGAAGACGAAGAAATTGGTCTAACCAACAATATACAAAAATTGAAACAACAAAATTCAGAGAAGTCAATAATCGAAAATTCAATTTCCTAGGCATGTACGCCTTGCGACAAGAGACGGTATGATACCAAACGAAAAATTACTTCGTATTTTTCAACGTTCTTACCATGCACTCGTTTTTCAAGAAAATTTTTCCATTCATTACTTATCGACTGGAAGCAAGTAATATCAGGACGAAAAAGGAATGCGAACCAACTAATTGGAACTTGATGAGACTTTCTGTTTTTTTATATATTTTATTTTTTTCGTGAGTAGCTTCAGATTTTAGTTTTAGAGCATCAAGATGAGAAGGAGACAGTTTTTTCGTTGCGTACGTGCAGATATGAGTCAGGAGAGGAAGTTTATTGAATAGCAAATTCACTTTACAAATTCATGATTTATTAGACTCTCTCTTTTCATCTTAGTTCTTTAAGCAGAAAAGTTGGTTTGGCAAAATAACGTTAGATTAATCCCTTTTTTCATTTTCTTTTGCTAGCATCTACTTGAATTAGTTGACTTGACCGCACCCAAAGTTCAGTTGATTGTAAATAAATATATAGGATAATATAGAATAAATAACTGATCATAAATCACGAAGGTACTGGAGTAAAAGAATAACCCACTTTTCTGCTTTTACGAAAAGAGACGAAAAATGAAATCATTTTTCAGCGTTTGTTTTTGAGACGTTATAGAAACAGTGCACAGCCTATTCCTCTCTCTTTTCTAAACTCCAGTTTCCTATACTTTCCACCACCCCGATGTCGGACATCCCAGCCTAACATACCATCATATCTGTTTTGAGGGTTTGGTAATGGTTTATCTTTTCCCCTTTCATTACGGCTTATGAAACTTTTTTTAAAAAATTTTTTATAGGAGCGTTCTACTTTTGACTATCAGGGGAAATACTGTAATTTGTCCTAGGTTGGTTTGTTGTCTGGAAACGAAGTCTTCTAGTAATTTGGAAGGAACCTTAAACCCTTTCGGTCTTAACTGGTCTTTACGACAAACCCTGAGTAAATTTTACACAGTTTTTGGTGGGGAACAGAAGGGAAGAAAACATCAGGGCGTATTTGATGGTAGCAGTAAATTCACACAAGCATAAAACGAACAACAAGCCGCTCTTCCTTCTCTCTTGTTCAGCAATCAAGCCTTTTCACATAAATGCCGTTTTCTCATGTTCATTGCATCTAAGGATGGAAAAAAAGAAATAACAGATTCCCACGCTGTGTCAAATGATGCGCGATACCCATTTTTTGATCATTGACGGTTGAACAACATTCAGAGAAACAGAGCGAGCTGAAGTACAACGCCTTGATATGGAAGTAGGTTGTTATGTTCACGAACATTAGTTCATATTCAATCACCATTCACAAGTTAAGCAACGTCTTTGTCAGACAAAAAATAACTGAATCACTATTCACAGTATGGTAGTGAAAGATAGACCAAAAGTGCTGATTTAAAAAGAATGAATGAAAAACTTAAACAAAAATAGATCTGGTTAGTCACTCAATAGAAACCGTCATAAAAACCAAAGTCTTGGGGACCTAGTTGGGGATGATCAATCAAAAATTGGAAAAAGCAGTGATCAATTAATAAATTACTCCTATCGCCTATTGTTTGGCAGTGATAACTAAAGAATTTTCAAAAAATAAGTATGGACGCTACCGGGCACAAACTATGGGACCGAGTTAGCATAAACTTACATTGCAAATTGAAGTTCCCTCAAAAAACCTTTTGAGTTGAGGTTCAAAGTACTGATGAAAGTTTTCGTCGACATAATAAAGTGAGCATTTTCAAATTTTCAGCCCTCTAGCTCTATTGGTATATATATATATATATATATATATATATATATATATATATATATATAGACACATGATGACGCTGAAAATGATAGCGGCTGGGGAGACATTGAACAATGATCGGTTGTATTCTACCGACGACTGTATTCGAACCCGGTATTTGTAGACAAGTTTTCAACCACATTTATCACCACTGACTTGTTTTATCGCCATTCCAACACTCCCCAGTTTGGACTTTTCTTTTTTAACAAAATATTTTCGATGGCAAGCAAAAAAATTGGTAATCGAACACCAAATGCAGGTTTTTTTTCACTCAAAATTTGTTTTAGAAATTTCAACTCTCAGATGTGCATTGAAAAATCAGGGACGAAGACATTGTGAGTGGTCAGGAATTAAAGCAATCGGCACTTGTGGAATAAAACTATAAGAAACAGTCAACTAAAACTGTCAACATCAACATAGGTTTCTTCAGTTTTCAAATTGGTCTGCCTGTTCGACTGGCTGGAAATGAATGTATGTATCACAGGTAACAGGCCACATCAATAGACTCAGGGGGTGAAACTTCAGGCATTTACTGCTTATTATGTTGCAAGAATGGACAACCGATGGACATCACGACTCATGACATTGATCCCCCGAGATCACATGCGCAACCGAGGCCGGCAGAATATTAGATGGAGAGACGAGCTAGACAAGTTCTGGAAGTACTGGCTCCGCGACGCCCATGATAGAGAAGTGTGGCAAATCCTGGGGAAGGTCTATGTCCAACGACAGACATTAAAAGACTGATGATGATGATGATGATGATGTCCAGAAAAAATGCTTTTCTTTGTTTTTAAAAAATACTGCCCATCAATAGGTTTTTAGTTGGAGTTTCAAACTACAATGTAAGTTTATGCTAAATTGGTACCTTTTATTGTGTTCGGCATCAATCAGGCTTATTTTTGAAAATTCGGATTTTTGTAGTGGTCACTGCCCCACAAGACGAGGGAAGTAACAAATTCATTGATCACCCCTTTTTCCTATTTTTAATTACCCCGACCCCCAACATGACATGCTTCCAAAGGAAGGTCTCTTCCAAAGGTGGTCTCTATAGAGGGACTAAAAAGGCCTGTTATAGGTATGATTTGAATACATTACTAATGTTGCATTATAAGCGAGGAAGAAAGGGATTTCCAGTAGTAAGGATTTAATTAAGATCGATTCATGGACGTAATATATGTTCCACCAAAAGGGTTAAAGTACAACTTCCTTGTTTGATATCATATTTTTAAGGGGTGCAGGAAAGAATCCTCTACGCTCTAGTTGGCGGATTTGAGTTAGAAGGACATGATTAACTCTCAAGTTATAATACGCACTTACTAGTGATAGGCAAGAGATTCGTGTTCAACGGGATGAAAAAATGGCATCCTTTACAAACACAGGATATTCAACAATAGAAGCAGAAAAAAACATCACACGTGACTCTGAAGCATAAGTTGTTTAATAAAGCAGAACACATTCGATGTTCGAAAAGATTCGACATTTTCTACGGGGCTTTTTAAATTCAAATTTCTCTTTGCTATGTACTTCATATTTTGTTCGAAGTCAGTCACCGAACAGTAACAAGCAAAGTTATGCGTTTCTACTTTATTGTTGGGAGAGGAAACTACGATACGGATATGCCTATATGAATACTTGCTTAAATGTAGAGGTAGTTCACGAAGCAGAAATTTGAAAAGAATATATATATATATATATATATATATATATATATATATATATATGCATGCATGTGTGTGTGTGTGTGTGTGTGTGTGCGTGTGTGTGTGCGTGTGTGTGTAATTCTGTTTATAAGCATTTCAACAAACGGGAATTTTGTGTATATGGCTAATTCTATTGAAAAAACATTTTCGAGAAATTTAGCATTCAGTATCACAAAACAGGAGTAAATACTAGCCTTATATACGAGGATGTGGATACGATATATCAATATACGTATTAAATTGATGATAACGAATATAATTGCATTTAAACTAAATTCACATTTTGGATCAAACTATATTTAAATGTTTGTTTATTTTGAGTAACAAGGTCTTGCGATACGGTAATGCGTGAACGCAAACGCCAAGTATTCAAAATTACGAAGAAACCGTAAATCGATAAATGGATCCATACATAGGAAAGAGGCATGAACAAAGATTATTCAGGATTTTTGACTGCACCTGTCATCTATGATATAATTTAGGGATGCAGGGGACGTGCTGGAGACATTGTACAAAGATACACCAGGGGTTTTAGAATTGATCCCATAATTTTGTTCCTCAATGCCTTGAAGTTCATCAAAAAGTGCATTCGTCTCCAAAAATAAAATGGACAGCCTATATTCCCCAATAACTGCTTCGCAGCCAGCCTTTTTTTTGTGTCAATAAATCTAATTTAAATACAAATATTTCCTTTATTAAGAGCTTAATACACACACACACAGAGGTAAAATGCCAGCCTTTCGGTCTGAAGCGGAATTTTCGATCCTACCTCGAGGTACTGGATGGGATAGTCTATAGCTACACTGAAGAGATATGATAGAACAAAATAGCTGTCAGTTAAAGACAATTTTGGAAAATTTCATTAATTTTATGGAATAAATTCATTACTATTTGGGATATTTTTGGTTTATAATTTACAAGCAATGTTCAATAGTGAAGAGTTTTGCAGTGATCATGCATTGATTAATTTCAAAGGAATTTTAATCATTGGAATCTTCCATTGCCGCTAAACTTTAAACTCATTGACAATTGGTGTGGTATAAAGGATTCAATTTATCGGTCTCTCAAGTTATCAAAAGCAGTTTCAAGTCAGCATAGTACTGGAAAGACACCAAAGAGTCCGATTTTTAATTTGATAGGATTGTTGAACTTCCATATCACAATGTGTAACAGCTTATCGAATTGTTACAGTTTGGATACCTTGACCCCGGTAGGAACAGAAATTTGAATGTTATCATAAGATAGACGAGTTGTTATATGAGAGGTGAGCAGTGACCGAGTTACGAACTATAAATAATCCGGATTCCGGGTTATCATAACATCATATTTTAAGGCCGTAAAATATGTCTATAACAAAGGAGAAGTAAGGGATTTCAACTTACTCTCTATGTATATCTATATTTCTATACTTGGATTGTCACATGGGACAAAAAAGAATATTGAAACGTATTAGATCTGGCAATACATATACCATTTTGAGAGGTTCTTGTCAATCTAGAAAAAATATTTGTGCAGCGGAAAATGCAAAACATGATCTGTAATTCGTGGGATTTACATCTATCACTTTCGACAAGAATCGCAGCGATGTAAAAAAAAGTACATTTGGTAGAGAAAGTGGATTTGGATTTTGATGCTCTAGCACGCCACGAGAGTAAGTGGATGCTAAAGCGAAAACTCACGAACCAGATGGCTTAAATAATAATTTCAGCGAACAGGTCCATATTCACCACAAACTCTTTGGCAAATGTTTACCAATGATTTAAAAGTACACTACGTTTTTTTTTGTAACTTTGATTCGTGACTTTCAAGTTATATTTCGTTCCCCTTGACCAAACACTCATTTCACCTTTTCAACTTTAAAAAAAGTTTTCTAAAAAGCACGATATGATTTGAACTTTGATGTGCGACATTCGAATTCTATTCCGTTGTTCTTTGCGGAATGCACCATAAACGTTTTGAAAGTTGCTTTACATCTGAATTCAGACAGAAAAAAATGTAAATATATTCGGTTTTTTTTTATAATGCATCATATCTAAGAAAATCAAGACAGTCTTGTTTTTCTTCTTTCTTCAAAAATATTAACAAGCAAGGTGTTATCGATCATTTCTCATTAGTAATTATTACAATCATCATTAATAATGATAGAAATAATTATAATAAACCACTGGACCGGAAAACAAAAGATCTTGTACATTTTTCAGTTCTGTACACAGATCTGCTCAAATGTAAAATACTCAGAAAGGGATGCAAGAATTACAAAAGTACTGCGAAGTACCTTTCTCTAAAATGAAAAATGTGAACAATAGGCAGTTGCAGATAAGAAGGGAGTAATATAAAAAGTAAAACAGAATTTTAGTTAGAAGCAAACTCAACAAAGTAGCACGTTACGATCGTTGATCGTCTTCTTTGTCTACCACTGGAAGGAAGATAAGTAAGCGAAAAATCTTTTGAAAAAGAAAATCCTTATTTTAGAGATAATGTATACTTTTGTTGATTCTGTTCCGTATAACTACTTAAATGTAACTTACTCTGAAGAGGACAATAGAATTCCAAAAGTACCGCGAAATAGATTTCTCTAAAAAACAAAAATTAAATTCTGTAGATTTTTACTAAGTAAAAACTATATTAAATGGCTAAGCGGTATGAACAGACTAATACAACTCGTAGGACTTATTTAATTTGTAAAAAAAGGTTTCATTGCTTCGAGAGGGACGAATGATCTTCTGCAAGTCAACCATAAGGTGAGTACTCAAACTTATACATTTTTCTTGAATTACTGCTTTAATTTTGCGTCAAGGGATGACATGTTATACTGTACACGCTTTGAGTGGTCGAGGACACACACACACACACACACATATATATATATATATATATATATGTATATATTCATATATATTAAAAGCAATGACATAGGTCTGCGACTAATAAGCGGAAGGCACTAGTTATTCTTTCCGGGCACCAAGACCTGATGGGATCCACGGATATTAGTTTAAGAAATTCACCACGCTACATGACAGACTGATCCTAAGTTGCCGAGATGATGGTGAGATCCCAGACTGGATGACCAAAGGTAAAACGACCCTATTTCACAAGGACACTGAAAAAAGGAATAAAGCAAGCAACTATAAACCAACCACGTGCCTACCACTAACGCAGATAGCAGAGAGAATACATACTTCCATGAAAAAAAAAAAGAGGACCTTTGCCAGAAGAATGGAAAGGATGCTGAAAAGGGACCAAATGAGCGAATGACTCTACATTGATCAAATGATTCTAGAAGGAATGAAGAAAATAAAATATTGCAATGGAATGGATAGCTTACAAAAATACATAAATGATCTCACATAGCTGGATAATCAAATGCTTAAGGATATTCAAAATCATTGATTCTCTGGTGAGACTCATAGCCAACTCTATGAAAAAACTGAAAAGTAGACTTGAAAGCTGCAGGAGAAAAAGAGCCAAGTTTAAAAAGGGGAAAATTGCAGGGTGACTCTCTGTTTCCATCACTAGTACAAAGTATGAGACCACTAAACAGAATCTTGAACAACAGCAAACGAATCAACCACCTCATGTGGATGGACGACAACTCAAAATATTACTCAACAAAGTTAATGAATATAACGATGACACTAGGATGAAGGTTAGGAAAAAATGCGTGCAAATGGTATTGCAGCTGAAGAATCCACATTCCGATCAACAAATTAGAGGATTAATCACACTAGACCAATGTAGATATTTAGTGGTTTTCGAATGTAATGTGATAGAACATGAGGAAATGAAACAGGAATACTTTGAGAGAATAAGAAAAAATATCAGAGACCAAATTAAATAGCAAACATAAAAGGAATGAACACATGGGCAGTATCGGTGGGGGTTAGTTTCTTGGGTGGAATGGACAAAAGATGAAATCCTATCAATGAACTGGCAAACTAGGAAATTTATGACGATGCACAAGGCTCTACATCTCAGAGATCATACAATAGACTATATTCGAGTGGAAAGAAAACGGCAGAGGACTCATCAACATAAGAGACAGTATCCAAATGGTCAAAACAAGATTAGGAAAGTATGTGCTAGCGAGCAATGAAGGTATTATGCAATGTTTTGAGTAGTGCAACAAATAACAAAAATGTGAACGAGGGAGTAGCAGAGGAGACAAAGAAGGGAAATGGGAATAGAAAAAAATTACACGGAGAATTGAAAATATAGGTAGAAATTACTGCAGACAAGTGATCATGGACATGGCTACACAAAGGAAACGTGAAGAGAGAAACAGAATCATTCATCATGACAACCCAAAACAAATGCGTAAGGACGAACTATCTTGCTGTGAAGATTGACAGAATCCAAACAGCAAATCCTGCCTATGTGGAGGAAGGTTTGAGACTGTATACCATATGACCAGTGAACGTAGTAATCTAGCCCAGACAAAGTACAAGAACAGACACGACAGGGTAGCAAATGTGATCCACTGGGAACCATGCAAACGACTGGGATTCAACCATATAGATAAATGGTACTCGCACAAACCAGAAACAGTCCAGGAAGCAACAAATTGCTCTAGGAATTCAACATAAAACCGACCACCCTATCCAATCAAGATGACTGGACCTGGTAGTTATGGACCAGGGAAAGAGAAGCTGCCACATATTAGACGTGGTAGTGCTTGCTGATCACATAAGGAAGATGTAGAGCTACAAAAATACCAGGACTGATCAAGGGAACTGAAAAAGGCCAGGGAAGTACCAATAATAGTAGGCACACTGGAAACAGTGCCAAAAGACGCTGAAAACAAGTGGAGAAACTGGATATGAAAGGGGGTTCAGGCTATGCAGACCATTGCACTACTGCAATCTTACCATAATGCAATACTTGCACGTCTGCACGAATACTGAGAGGAGTATAGGAAATATAAGACTTGGGACCTCCAGCAACGCCTCCTATATGGGATGAGGCAGGAGAGGAGGGCAGGAGACCTGAGGAGACCTACTGTCACTCAGTCTCCAGCGATGACCACCAGGCAATCAGTGTGTAGAATTGCAAACTACAGCATTGCTGTGGATTATAATAATAATAATAATAATAATAATAATAATAATAATAATAATAATAATAATAATAATAATAATAATAATAATAATAATAATAATAATAATAATAATGTGCAGAATATGAAAGTCAGGGTAGTACCAGTAGTAGTGGGTGCACTTACTGTCAGCCTCCAGCGATAACCACCATGCAGCTGTTGTGAAACCGTAGTTCACAGCACTGCTGTGGGCTGTGAGAGTGTGAAGAGGAGGGTTTGAGACTTGAGGAGACTTGCTGTCATCCAGGCTCCAGTGGTGACCATGAGGCAACTGGTGTTAAAAGGCAAATAATAATAGTTTTTAAGGGTTCCTGTTTTGACATTCAAAAGTTTTCAACAACTGAATCAAGTTCTGGGAGTTGGGGGGGGGGTTCTTGTCGCTGGAAAGGAGTTAACCTCGTGAAATTCTTGACCACCATAATCATTGTATCGCATTGTCAACACCAGTGATCTCCCAAAGTTCTCACAGCCACCTCTTTCGTTTGGTGGGGAAAATTACATGCGATCCAGCTACCCAGCAATTTTTTTTATAGAATCTCTTATGTCAGGGTCCTTCATTTGGTCACTTTGGATCGCCGACAGCTAATTATTTCGAGTAACCGTATAGGTTCAAAGTAGTTCCTTACGGTTTGGCAATGCGTTTATGGTTTTGTTATCAGGATGTGTTCCATTGGTCTCTTGTTACGATTATGAAATGCTACACATCTAAGACGCATGAATTAAAGCCTGAGTGCATTCGGCTGTGATCCCAAGGGAATACAAAATGTGTACAAATAAAAAAGTGCGTGCATAAGTACATATGAGAACAAATTGTAAACCATCATATCTATAATCTATGTACATTTGAGCGTATTAGTATGTGCGTGACTGTCTTCATAGATGGACATATACCCATACACGATATGTGCACATTCACACATACATGCATGAATTCAATCAATACTACTTGTCTCACAGTATATATATATATATATATATATATATTCTACAAAGCTTTACAGCTTCAAACCAACACAGACACACACACACACACACATACACACACACACACACGCACATATATATATATATATATATATATATATATATATATATATATATATATATATATATAGGCTTTCATAAATAAATGCATGCACAAACACATAGGTGCATGTGTATACGCTGTCTGTCAAGAAAAAATATTGATATTAATGGAAAACTAGCCTACCTAGGGTGATGGTGCCTCAGTCTGTTTCTCTTCAAATAGCTATAGATGAGATGAAATACCAAAGTTGTCTCTTTGACACTATCAGTATCATTATAAACATTTTCCTAACCATCCAATGACGTTTTTTTGGCCATATTGGTTTTGCTGAAGTTACTGTATAACTGAGCTCCTCCATTGTCAGTATTTTCTGGTGAGCTGATTTTGAATTTAGAGTTGTTCTCCTCCTAGACTGGTGGCCGGTTAAGGCTAGATAGCACACCTTGTCATGCAATTTTACCCATAGTTAGGAGAAGAAAAGATGGGTTCTAGCTTTTCTCAGAGGCACTAGTGTAAAGTAAAAGTAAACAGCCTGAGTTCGAAATTGGTTCGCTGATCCAAAAGTCAAAGCCATTTACACCTTCACTATCAATATAAAGAAAAGTCAGTATAAAAGATACGTACATATATGTATACAATTATATACATGTACATTCATATCCATTCATGGGTACATACACGCATTTAGATTTATAAAGCAATGTTAAGCGCTAAAGAATGTACGTGTATTGTTGGATGTGTACGGGTGTGTATAAAAGCCTCTAAAATTCGGCACGAGAATCAACATAAAGCAAGTTTTTAGTAATATTCAAACCTCTTTGATTAGCCTAAAATCCATGCCCGCTGAACACTATTAGCAGGAATGGTTATTCATGCATTCAGACTATTTCCTGTGCATGCAAATAGAAGAATAATTGCCATAAGTCATACAAATAAATAAAATAGCCTACACTTAACTGGTCGGTCCGTGATTTGGCTTCCGCTTCAGAGAAGAAGATCTTCAGGTCTTAGATGGTGGGGCCCGGGGCTGCAAAAGTCGAGAGCCGTACCATATTTGATGATTTGCGCGATTGGAAATTTGAATCAATGAAGATGTTTTAGAAAATATATAGCTCAAAGGTATGAAAAGCTTCGTGTGCGTACACACGCGATACTTACAAAACATACATGGAATGTTCATAAAACATTTTCGCATAAAAACACGGGCAAATACATACACGAGCCCACCACTATATCACATTGCAAATAGCAAAAACTTATACTGCAAATTGACCGCTTACTAAAAAGCTATTTACAGTGTGAATTTTGAAAAGTCTCCCGAGAAATAATAATGATGAGTAAATGTTTAAATTTTCATCCCTTTAATTCCATCGGTGCAGGTTATACGTATGGTATATTATTAACCAGTCAGTCAGCTGGATCAACTCTAAAATTGAAAAAAACCTATTTGACAATTTTGGTGAGTTTTGACTGACAGTTTGTATAAGTGTAACGAAAAAGTTAGTGCACATTGGGTGTTACCAATTTGCTGTGAAAGGTACCTCGATTTCGCAACTTGGTAACTAATGTATAACTATATTAACGCAAACTACAGACTGTTGGATAACACCGAGTGACGTGCAACACGATTTTTGATTCTAGTTTTGTTTGGTAGTGAGAGTTATTTTCTGATTACTTATATGTACCAACTATAGACAGTAGCTATCATTCGCTCCGAACTTTGCTTTTAGAACTAGGATAGTGATATTCGTATGTGATTGTTTTTCTTACTTTGTGTGATAAAAATTGTGCAATTTCACACATTGTCCAATTATAAATAAATAGATCAAATATGATCACTGTCTTAGCAGAAAAAGCCTAGTTTGAAGGGAATAACATTCTAAACTTTCTAGATATGATTAATTAGCAAATAAAACTTCGGGACTAAAAAGTAAAACAAAGAAACACAGTGTAATATACATTATATAATGAATATTTTGTGTTGATGTCGCTAACCACTGATTTGTTGAGTGTGTGTGTGTGTGTGTGACAGGCTACTCATAGCGCTTCTGTAGAATGGCACTCCGCTATAATCTTCGCTCATTTTGAGCAAGGACAACGATTTACATTGCGCCATTATCAATATTCATTAAATGATCTAAATTTTTGGCTGCTCTTCATTTTGTAGCCAAATGCTGAAATGTAATGTAATGTGTGGCGTTGAGCAGATAAATATCGGGTAGGCAGTATACTTTAGTTGACTAGAGAACAAACACGGATATTCTCACAATAACGTTGAAAATCGTCTTTAAGATTCTTGATTTTGTTCGGACAACTGAACGTCTTCGTGCTGTTTATGTTGTTACTGTGACGGACGGTCCATTCTACAGCCCTCTTTGAGAGTATGATTTGAAAAAAAAGGACAATAATCACTTGTGCGCCGGGAACAGTCTCCATAATTGTGTGAAGATTTTCGAAGAAATTGAATTCCGAAGAACAGAAATCATGTTGACCAAATCAGCATAGAAATCAGCGAGATTACTTGGAGTGTGCTGGAGAGTTGCTATGACTTGATACCTGACTATGATTACCGGAAACTTCTTGTGTGAATAATAATAATAATAATAATAATAATAATAATAATAATAATAATAATAATAATAATAATTATTATAATACTCTTAGGAAAGTAGCCAACTGGAAAGCACCGGGTCCCGACGGGATCCATGGGTATTGGTTCAAAAAGTTCACCACGTTACACGGCAGACTCACTCACCTACTCCAAAATTGTCTAAATGAAGGCAAAGCACCAGAATGGATGACTAAAGGCAGAACCACCCTCATCCAAAAAGACCCGGGAAAGGGGAACATAGCAAGCAACTATAGACCAATCACTTGCCTACCACTTATGTGGAAAATCCTGACCGGGCAAATAGCAGAGAGAATATACATGTCAATGGATAGAAGGGGACTACTACCAGAAGAACAGAAAGGGTGTAGGATAGGAACCAAAGGGGCAAACGATTTACTCTACATAGACCAGATGATCTTAAAAGAAGTAAGGAAAAGGAGAAAGAATATCGCAATGGGATGGATAGATTACAAAAAGGCATACGATATGATTCCACATAGCTGGATACTCGAATGCCTTAGAATGTTCAAAATTAGCGAACCGGTGGTTAAATTCATTGGTAATTCAATGGAAGACTGGAAAGTAGATTTGACAGCCGCAGGGGACAAACTAGCCGAGGTAGGGATAAAAAGGGGAATCTTCCAAGGAGACTCGTTGTCCCCACTATTATTTGTTCTAACAATGATACCGCTTAACAGAATTCTGAAAAACAGCAAAGGATACCACTTCTCTAAAACAAAAGGAAAGGTCAACCACTTAATGTACATGGACGATATTAAATTGTTTGCAAAAAACAGGGGAGAGCTTGAGACTCTGTTCAACGAAGTAAGGGAATATAGTGAGGACATAGGAATGGAGTTTGGGATAGAAAAATGCGCAATCATGGTGATGCATAAAGGAAGGCTTTCAATGACTGAGGGAATCGAACTTCCGGACAACAACAAGATTAGGGCATTGACTGCACAAGACCGATACAAGTACCTAGGTGTCCTTGAATGTGACACGATAAAACGAGAAGAGATGAAGGAGAAAATTAAGAGAGAATACCTCAGAAGGATAAGGAAAATATTAGAAACCAAATTAAACAGCAGAAATCTAATAAAAGGAATGAACACCTGGGCTGTGTCAGTAGTTAGGTATACAGGACCATTCCTAGGATGGACAAAGGAAGAGCTCCAATCAATGGATAGGCGAACAAGGAAACTTATGACGATGCATAAAGCATTACACCCTAGGGATGATACAGATAGGCTATACGTTAAGAGAAAAGAAGGTGGTAGGGGGCTCATCAGCATAGAAGATTGTGTCCAGAGAGCTAAATAGTCCTAGATAGATATGTGCAAACAAATAGTGAAGAAATCATAAAGAGCGCGAGGGATAGTGCAACAAACAATAAAGTAGAAAACAATGGAACAGTACAGCAAACTAGAAAAGAAAAGTAGGAAGGGAAAAAATTGTACGGCGAGTTTAAAAGACAGATAAAAGATATAGCAGACGAGAAATCATGGACGTGGTTACGAAAGGGAAACCTTAAGAGAGAAACAGAATCGCTCATCATGGCAGCCCAAAACAAAAGCATAAGGACAAACTACATAAAAGCAAAAATCGACAGAACACAGACAAACAGCAAATGCCGCATGTGCGGTGAAAGAGATGAGACAGTAAACCACATAACTAGTGAATGTAGCCAACTCGCCCAGAAGGAGTATAAGCATAGACACGATAGAGTAGCAACGATGATACACTGGGAACTAAGTAAACAAATGGGATTCAACCATGGGGAAAAGTGGTATCAGCACAAGCCAGAGGCAGTTTTGGAGAATGACAACCACAAACTACTGTGGGACTTTGACATCCAAACTGACCACCTCATCCAGGCAAGAAGGCCGGACTTAGTAATAGTAGACAAAAAAAGGAAGGCCTGCCAAATAGTAGACGTTGCTGTACCTGCAGACCATAGAGTAAAAAAGAAGGAGGGTGAAAAAAGGGAAAAATACCAGGACCTAGCAAGGGAGTTAAGAAAATGTGGAACATGAAAACCAGGGTAGTACCGGTCATAGTGGGAGCACTAGGAACTGTCCCAAAAACGCTGAGGGAGAGACTGGAGGAGATCGGGATTAGGGGGGGGGGGATAGAGACCGTACAGACCACAGCACTGCTGGGAACTGCACGGATACTGAGGAAGGTGCTAGAGATATAAGGACTGCAACGAATCGTAGCTCTGTCATGATATGCGAAAGAGAGAGGAGACGTTAGCTGAAGACCTGAGGAGACTTATTGTCACTCAGCCTTCAGCGATAACCACTGGGCAACCGGTGTGAAACTGTAAATCGCAGAATTACTGCGACCTATGAGTACTAGGAGAGGAGGGCTGGAGACTTGAGGAGACTTGCTGTCACTCAAACTCCAGCGGTTACCACC
Organism: Thysanoteuthis rhombus; assembly: GCA_963457665.1. Taxonomy (NCBI): domain Eukaryota; kingdom Metazoa; phylum Mollusca; class Cephalopoda; order Oegopsida; family Thysanoteuthidae; genus Thysanoteuthis; species Thysanoteuthis major. The sequence continues at coordinate 28,885,817 of OY735216.1, forward strand.
AGGCAACTGGTGTGAGATTCCAAATAATAATAATAATAATAATAATAATAATAATAATAATAATAATAATAATAATAATAAGAAGAAGAAGAAGAAGAAGAAGAAGAAGAAGCGGGCTGGAGAGTAAAAAAAGATAAATTTTGCGGGCTTTCAACATCCAGATGGACAGAGCCACTGAGCTTCGATGGCCAGATATTGTGGTGGTGAGAAAGAATACTAATAAATGCTCCATGGTGGATGCTGTTATTCCATGCGGCTACAATATCTAAAACAAGGAATATAAAAAGATTGGTAAGTATTCGGAATTGAGGGAGGAACGGCAAAAATTGTGCCATAACAAATAACAGTTGTTCCAGTTGAGGTTGGGGCGCTTCCCCTAAATCTTAGGAAATATGTTGAATAACGCGGCATTAATTGTTATCTGCGAACGTAACAGAAGTCAATAATTCTTGGCACAGCTAACAGCTTCAGGAAAGTTATCTCTATCTAAAATCAAAAAGACCTGATCGAGTATAATCAAGTCCATCAACAATATATTATTATTATTATAATTATTATTATCATTATCATCATTATTATTATTATTATCATTATTATAGATTATTATAATTATCATTTTGCAGATCAAATAATGTTTTCTGCGTTGGTGAATGAGTGAGATATTACTCGCTTATAAGTAATATATATAGGGATAAGATACAAGGTTAATAGCGTCTCGCCATCAACATCAATCATATTGAAGTGACAAGAGATGTTGTTGTCCTTATTTTTTTTTATCTTTTAGTATAAACACAGTTTGCCTTTAAACACAGCACGACGTTTTGTTAGTTCTTATTTTCTGGTTGGACACGTCCAGTTGCGTGCCCTTCTTTCCTATTCGTCCTTACTTCGCTCTATTTCGCATGGTCCACGATGTTTGATCTTACAAACGAACCACCTCTGGAAAATAAACTTCTTCTTCTTCTTCTTCTTCTTCTTTTTGACTTCCTATTCTCCTTTTCCTTCTCATCTTTTCTTCGTTTCAATGTTTCTTCTTCTTCTTCTTCTTCTTCTTCTTCTTCTTCTTCTTCTTCTTCTTCTTCTTCTTCTTCTTCTTAAGTTCTCTTTTTTTCCTCCTCTTATTTCTTTTTTTGTCGTCTATGCCCCTTTCTCCCTCTCCTTCACCTCCTTCTTTTTGTTCAAGCATTCTCATCCCTTTCTTACTTTACGGTCTTCTAGCTCTACTTTTCATTCTCCCTTATTTCAGTTCTCTTTGTTGTTGTTGTTGTTGTTGTTGTTCTTCTTCTTCTTCTTCTTCTTCTTCTTCTCTGCTTTTATCTTCTCTGCTTTTATCTTCTCTGCTTTTATCTTCTCTTCCTTTTTCTTATTGCATTCCTTTTTCTTCTTCTTTTGCTTCTTTCCTTTTTCCTCCTTCTCTTTCTTCGTCTCCAACTGTTCTTCTTTTTCTTTACTTTTCTTGTACTCATTTTTCTTTTTCTTCTTCATCTTGCACCTCTCTTCTATTATTCCCGTTTTCTTCCACGTTTCCCTCGAACCTTCCTCCAACATGATTCTTGTCCTTCATTTTTGTAAAATGATTTTCCTGAACGGTAAGTTGTTTCGTTATTCTTTTTTTCTCAACCATCTTCGTCTTCCTTGGTTTTCGTCTTTTCTTAACATCAAATCTTCTTCTGGTTCTTTTTCTAATCTTTCGTCCCGTCCCCCCTTCTTCATCTTGACTTTTTCTCCTTCTCATCCTCTTCCCCCCTTCTTCCTTCACCTCTTCCTCTCCTTTTTCATCTCCCCTCTCCTTTTTCTTCTGCTAATTTTTCGACTTTTTCCTTCTTGCCCATTATTCTTGCTTCATTTCTTGTTTTATTTATTTTCTATTATATGATTATCAATCGGTCTAATAAACACCGACGCAAAGACACCAATAAAAGCGATAAATAAACGAACAAAATCAAATACACAAAATAACCTTTAATAATAGACCCTAAAATTCACAAACGATTGCAGAAGAAAGTCTGCAATGAAAGCCGAAAGAAAAAGAGAAAGAAAGAGGAACACACACGGACAAAAGATTGAATAAACAAAATGGCCAAATATTCATGACCGCCCTAAGGAGCCTCACTGTTCGTTTACTGCTTTCCTGTTTACGTTAAGGCCCATTGCACTTATTCCTATTCAACCTCTTTTAGAAACAGTGGTCGTTATAAAATACGATATAAAATCGCATCCCTTTTGCCTCTTGTTAATAAAGGTTAAATAAATATTGGGGAACAAACCTCAGCTATTGGTGGGGCTGTTCAATATTGTATGGGTGACTTTTTTTTGATGTGAGACCCCCCAAAAGAAAAGAAAATCATCGTCTTTACCCTTAATGTGGCGCACGTCTTTCTTTGTCCCGTGTTTTGTGCTTCATACTTGCCCTCCCCTGTTCTCTTCTCCGACCTGCAGCGTATTTAAATCACACTGAAGTGGTTCTTCTCTTTGGCATCTCCATCCGCCTATCAAGACTCACGGTTGCTCCTTTCCGTTCTCACTTTTCATCTGACTTTTTTTTATAAGAGTGCAGGTAAAAAAAGATTCTGCATGCTGATTTTCTAAGTAGGCAGCCCCCCCCCTCCCAGTCTGCATGTAAAATGGGTGTGACAAAAACTATTGCAGTCAGCCCCTTCGCCAATGTACAAGTTTTAGCTTTGTGTGGTGTTAATCTTAGTAAATACCATAGTTCTCACTCGGGGGTCAAATGAAATGTGAAGACGTTTGGAGTTCTCCGAAATAGAGGAAGTATTTGAAAAGCTAAGAAGGGCATGAATAACTATCCCCCTAAAAGGTTGACAATGGGTGTAAAAAAACTTTAATAGCTAATACTACCAAGATGGTGGGGTAGTTTTCGACGAATAATCATCAACTCTTTTCTCCGTCAACGTCTGTGCCAACAACAAGACCTTTTATTTCAGGGTATTTGGCAACCGGACTGAGCGCTGGGATCCATGTTTTTTCTTGAGAACATTATCATTATAGGAGGGTAAGCAGCCTCAGTCGAAATTTGAACTCCGATTGCCGATTCCGAATTCCTGGGGATAACCATTTCGCTACCCTTCACCTACATTTCTAAAGAATCTACTTTTAATGTCCAGTATTTGATTTTAAAAACCAGAGAGTTCTAATGATTTTGTCAGTTGCACAATATTTTCGTTGTTTTCAGATGTAAAGTAACTGGGAGATTACTTGTGTCACTTTATCAAAAAAAAAAAAAAAAAAGAAAAAGAAATGTACAACACTGTAGAAAATTCCAATGTGTGAACAAGCTGGATCCACGGAAATTCAACGTGTGTCGATCACTAAGATATCACAATTACTTTTGCATACGTACTATTGCAATTCAAGTATACGGTTTTATTAGAGTAATTTATTGTCTATTTATATTTCTGTATCATGTTACAACTATAACCAACTATTAAGGCTTTGGACTTCAGAAGGAGAAATGATTGACACTTATAACGAAGGTTAATCCATTTTTGCTTCCATTCAAGCATAAGCATCACCTTCATTTCTTACCCTTGTTCCTTGCATTGCATGGGTGAATGGAGTGCAAGAAGAGAAAACGCGATAGATATGAACAGATTTAAGATTCTAATTTTTAGTTCCTGTGCACAGCAATTGACTCCTCTCCTTTTTTACCCATTTTCTAAGTAGTGGAGCATCGGGGTGGGGGTGGGGGAGAAACGATCAAACCTAAGAACATGTTTGAACAAGTTTTATTGGTGTGTGAAGACACCAAACAAGAAATAATTAACGATCGCAAAACGTAAATGTCACACGCACAAACAGACATAATACTAATATAGATAATTACAATGAAATTTGAGGAGATTCACTATCATGTGATCTCCCAACGATGGCCAACGGAAATCTTCTGTGTGAAAAAATAAGCAACAACTGCAACAACAGCAATAATAATAATAATAATAATAATAATAATAATAATAATAATACCAAGTAACTGGTGCGAGATTGCGAACAATAATGATAATGATATTTCCGCAGGAAAATATTTAAGGTAGTGTAGGAAAACACATAGGAACGTCAAGATTCTCCATATAGTATTAAACCTGTCAAAACAAGGCCCCATGAGATTTGAAAAAAAGGAAAAGATTTTTAGAAAGGTGTCTGGTGGAGTACTGATGCCAAATTTAAAGTCTGTGGACAAAACGATATGGCCAGAAGCACAAGAACACTCAAACATCAGCAAACATCAACATACATCTCCATTTTCATGCACACAGAAAAGCGTGAATGCTGTCGGACCCAAACTAAGGGTCCAATTTGGCATAAACTCATAAATAAGTTTTTTCCTGACATAATAGGGAATAAATGTTTAAATTTTCAGATATCCAGCCAGCTAGCCAACTTAGAAACTGGAGAAAGTTTCGCTGACAGTTTCAGTGATAGTTTTGAGGGACGGTTGTTGATATAAAAAAATAATTTTTGAGGGGGTCAAATAGTTTTTGTTTGATGCATATGATAGTTTTAGCAATGGAGAGCTTATAGGTCTTCAACAAGACCACAGGTGTAGGGAAACCAATGCAGTTCGAACTAAGCATTAATCCACTAGATTACATGAGTGGATTGACAACCTTTACATGAAGTTCAATGAATGAATAGATGAAATGCAGAGAAATTTTAAAACATAATTTGCAAAGAAATAAAATAAAAGTCTGGTTCGTCACTCGCAAGAAACTGTGCCGTGATCAACGTCCCTGTTGGGAGTGATTAGTCAAAAAATTGCAAAAAAGGGTTGATCAATGAATAAGTAACCTCTGTTTTGTTGGGTAATGACCACTAAAAAAAGTCTGAATTTTCAAAAAACGAGCGGACACAAACTAACTTTAGCATAAACTTACATTAGAAATTGATCGATTGAAAAATTGCAAAAAAAATAAACCGTTTGGAAGTAACTTGAAAAAAAAAACAAAAAGCAAAAAACGTTTTTGTAGTCTTTTCATCCCTTCTAGCTCAATTGGAGAGACGTACATAGCCAGCCAGTCAACCAGCTAGACCAACTTGAAATCTGAAGAAACCTACGTTGACAGTCTTGGTTCTCGGTTTCTATCATGGGAAATTAGAAATAATCAAGGCTTGGTTGAAAATTGGAAAGAAAGAAAGAAAAAAAGAAAGAAAGAAAGAAAGAGAGAAAGAAAGGAAGGAAGGAAGGAAGGAAGGAAGGGAGGAAGAAAGAAAAAGAAAGAAAGAAAGAAAGAAAGAAAGAAAGAAAGAAAGAAAGAAAGGAAGAAAGAAAGAAAGAAAGAGAAAAAAGAAGGAAGTACGGAGGGAATTAATTACTAGATAGACACCGTCATGTGACCAACATCTTTAAGCAGCAAGCCGTGTTCAGGAAATCAATTGATAAGTTACTTCAGTAGCATTTTGTTGGGCAGTGATGACTAGAATAGTCTGAATTAGAGAAAAAAGCAAGAATTATGCTGGACACGAAATAATTGATCAATTTAGCATAAAAACATTTCTCTAAACATAATGAGTAAATGTTTAAATTTCCAATCCACCACCTTCATTGATGTGACCTGTAGACATGAAACGTACATGCATAGAAAACCAACTTACCAGCCAGCCAGCCAGACAGACAGACAGACCTCCTTGTAAACTGGAGAAACCTATACTGACAGTTTTGGTTGATAGTTTCCAATGAAGAAAAGAAAAAAAAATTAGATTTCAAAAAAAGAGAGTGTTAAGGAGAAGAAAAGAGAGAGAGAGTCAGGTGTTGAAAAATGAAAAGAAAGAAAGGGAGATTGAAAAAAGATAAATAAAAAATCGAACAAAATGCGGGTAGAAAATAAATAAATAAATAAAGAAAGAAAGAAAGAATACTTCGGGGTGAAAGGACGAATGAAAGAAGAAAAGTCAAAAGATGAAAAATAAGAAAGAAGGAAAGGTGAATGAAAGCAGGGAAAAGGTAATGAAAATTATTAAGATAAGTAATTGAAGAAAACAACAAAGGAAGGATAAAGATAAAGAAAGAAAAGGGAGAAGAGAAATTAACTGAAAGAAGAAAGAACAGCCGTCGTTATACGAAAACAAAAACCGTTGAAGATGAGGAAAAATGAAGCTGATAAATTCTCCCTCTAATATTTCTCTGTCTCTCTTCTACGCACACGTAGAGAATAAAAGCATCTCCTCTCTGTCTGTCTGTCTGTCAGTCTGTCTATCTTTCTCTTTCTCTCTCTCTCTCTCTCTCTATATATATATATATATATGTATAAATCTCTCTCTCTCTCTAAATATATATATATATATATATATAAAGAGAGATACAGAGAAAGTCAAAGGGGAAAAGATGCAAGAGTGAGGGAGAGAAAGGCAAATAGATAGACAGATATATAAAGAGAGATACAGAGAAAGTCAAAGGGGAAAAAATGCAAGAGTGAGGGAGAGAATGGCAAATAGACAGGCAGAAATATGCAGTAAGAGAGAATGAGAGGGGGAAAGAAAAGTTAGGAAAAGGGGCGTGATCGAAAGGTGGGGGTGGATGCAAGTTAGAGAGAAGATCAGACCTCGAAAGCCACTTTTTATTCCGCTGATTATGGGAATTTCACAGTCGGCTAACGTTTGAGCAATCTTTCGAGAAAGGCGTAGATAATAGAAAACCACACAAAATAATTTTTGACCATTTAAAGTTTGCGCGTCTAAGGAAGAAGGAAGAGGGGCAAGCGAATGAATAAAGATAGCGTTTGCGAATACATATGTCCAAAAATGGCCTTGAACAAAGCGTCTTGGGTGGTGATTGTGTGCCCTTGTTGGTGGCGCTCTGATCGCCGCTACGATGAGGTCGGCGGCGATGGCGGCGATGGCGAACTGGAGTACAAAGGGCTGATTGTGGCAACCAATAACGCAGGTGTGCTACTTAGCTCTCTCTCTCTCTCTCTCTCTCTCTCTCTCTCTCTCTCTCTCTCTCTCTCTCTCTCTCTCTCTCTCTCTCTCTCTCTCTCTCTCTCTCTCTCTTTAGTGTTCAAAATTATTACCCCCTACTCTCTAGGCTCAGCCCCGATACCAAAACTTCAATCTCCTTCCTCCCTTTTCATTTGAACCAAACCAACCAAACTTCTTCCTTGTCTCAGCACTTCGATCTCTCTCCCTCCCTCTCTCTCTCTCACACACAAACACTCACTATACACACACATCTTATATTGTGTTGAGAGCAAGCGTGCACAGACACACATTTATATCAAGTATAAAGATGTATACTGAAGCATATTTTTTAAAGTTTGATTATTTTAATTGTCCTCTCTCCATTCCAAACTCCTACCTTACCCCAGGAAACTGGTATGGAACAGTAATCCACAGCACTACTGTGGACTGTGAGAGTGCGAAAAGAAGGGCTCGAGACTTGAAGAGATTAGCAGTCATTCAGTTTCCAGCGGTGTCTACCGGGCAACTGGTTTGAAGAAGAAGAAGAAGAAGAAGAAGAAGAAGAAGAAGAAGAAGATGATGATGATGATGATGATGATGATGATGATGATGATAATAATAATAATGATGATAATAATAATAATAATAATAATAATAATAATATAACCCATTAATTATGCACATCTCACACCATACCAAGTATTACGAAGCTTAAATTAAATAAATGATAAAAATGAAATAAATGGTTAAATGCTATGCATTCATATAAATGATGATGTTTATTGATATATATGTATCATACATGATATAAATGAAACAGATTCAGATGCATTTATTAAGCAAATACACAACTATATCTCCATCTGATGTTCAAATTACTAAGGAAAATTTCGAACTGGAGAGCACCAGGCAACGATCTATGGATTATAGCTCAAGAGATTCACTATCGTCCCCAGACTAGCTTTAAGATTTCACTAATGCCAGATGAAAGCAAGAATCCTCCAAGTGGATAAAAAAAGGAAGGACGATTCTCATCCAAAACGAACAATCAATTATTGGCGTACATTATGCTAACCTATGAATTGTAAAATCTTCACAGGATAACTTGCAGAAAAATATACTACTCGCTAGAAAGCCGATGTCTCCAAGGCAAGGAAGAAAAAGAATGTTAGAAAGGGATCAGACGAGCAAATGACTTTGTTTTGATTTCTTTTCAAGTTTTTAATCTACGAAAACAAAGACGAGGAACCAAACCGTGTTATTGATACTTCACAAAAAAGCTACGACATGATCCCATAACTTTAGATATTAGAATGCCTGCAGATTTAAATCAAAAATCTAAGTCGTTCCCAAATGCGAGAGATATATAAAGGTCTAACTCGACGCATAAGCAAACTAAGCAGTTGCTTAGGGCCCGGCTGTCACCAGAGGCCCCCAAGAGGCATTTTGAGGATCAAAATCAAAATTTAGTTAGGATCCCTTAAAGGCTTGGGTCAGTCCTGGATATACTAAAAAGCATGTATGGGTCGACGAGTAGGAGGTAGAAGGCTTGTTAATACAAACAATGACTATTATGTTGTGACTTTGATCCTTAATGTATAGACTTGTGACTTACTAAGCTTAGCTTAGTAAAATACTTTTATAAGGATAGGTATGGTCGCCTATCTGTCCATTGCACGAATTGCTTGTGTTGTGAGTTTGAATGGGGGGGGGGGTTGTAGAACCAACTGTAGGAGGACAATCTAAATCCATGGCCAATGTAAGAACAGGCATTTCCAGAGAGATTCCCTATCCCAATGATAGCACTTATTTGCACCTTGCAGATTAATAATGGGGAATATGAATTTACAAAGTCACAAGGGAAATTCATCTACTTAAAAAAAATGACCTTAATACAAAGAATCAGGATCTACATCCAAAACATTGGAATCGAGAAATGAACAAGGATAGTAATGCATAAAGGAAAAAGTGAAGCAATAGAAAGAATTGAACTATCCAACCACAAACTTATCATGATACCAAACGGAGAGAGGATTACAATTACCGAGGAATACTGGAAGCAGATTAATCTAAGCAAAACGAAACGAAAGAAAGTTAGCGAGGAATACTGAAGTAGAACAAACAAAATATTGGAAACTTGTTCAACAGCAGAGACCTGGTCAAATGCATATATACTTAGACAGCATTAATTCTGAGATATTCAGGAACCTCCTTACACTGAACAAGAAAGGAACTAATACACCTGGATGAAAGAACAAGTTGGCAATGAGCACAGCCTTGTACTCGAAAGATGATGTCAATAAACTACAAGTGAAAAAGGAAGGAAAAGGATGGTAGATCGCGTTGACATCAGGACTAAACAAGATAAGGTAACAAAAGGTTAATTATGACAACCAGAAATTGAAGAAAAACTGATAAATAGAATACCGAAAATAGATAGAGAGGGCAAACTGATTCAATAAATGGGTTCACAAATAGTTCAATAAGAACCAAATATATTAAAGCTAAGATTGATAAGACATAGCAAAATGATAAATATAGACTATACGGAGTGAGAGATCAGACCGCAAGTTATATAATAAATGGATGTCGGAAGTTATTTCGGAAGGAGTACAAAAAAAATGCATGAGAAGGGAGGAAAGGAGATCCACTGGGATGTTCGATAACATTTTCCTTGATTATGATAAGGGTTTTCCTGTATATACATAATGCATATGCATATGTATATCGATTTATTTGTATTTACGTAACTACTAAATACATATCTTCCTGTTTCTCTCTCCTACCTCAAACATCCACATACGCATACACAGAAACACAAACATGCATATACACGTATTAGAAACTGGTAACTAACCCTAGAGACACAAAAGAACATTATGCTTCTTTAAAAATTCAGTCTCTCTCTCTCTCTCTCTCTCTCTATATATATATATATATATATATATATATGTATATATATATATATATGTATATATATATGTGTGTGTGTGTGTGTGTGTATGTGTGTACAGAGTTATTTTACTCACACCTGCCCTATTCTTTCTACTAAATATTAAAGCCTTTTATATGGTCTATTATGGGAAATCGACTTCGTCTTCTTGTTAGTTCTTGTCTCTCACTTTTCCTTACCATCAAAGAGGAGGAGAATAGCCGGTTCTCACGCATGTTTTCTGCTTGGGGAACTACAAATATTCGCATATCTGACTTGTTTCTTAGGCAAAGTGTGGCTGCTCAGAAAGAAAGTATAAATAAAGAAAACCTGACAGAAGCCAGTGCAGCTAAGAAAGGAATAAACATTTGGATATATATATATATATATATATATATATATATATATATATATATATATATATATATATATATATATATATATACATACACACATATATATACATATATATATATATATATATATAAACAAATAACGTACATATTCACACACACGCACGCACATACACACACACACACACACACACACACACATATATATATACATATATATCGAAACCTCCAATCGATACGGTTCTCACTTCAACGTAGCGTTGCTCTTACCATCGAGCTAGATAGCTGCCAGTAATGCAAAGGCTTGAATAACTGTTTTAACTCTAAATTCTCATTTTACTTATTCACAGTCTATATCTGCTCTATTTTTATCTCTCAACGCGAACAATTATGTTATTAAGAAATGGATAAAACAGTTAATTGGGCTTAATACTAAGAGCAATGCTACTTTGAAGTGGCGACCCTAACGGTTACAGGCTCGAATCCCGCAGCAGCCCCATTTTCATTAATTTTCGATTCTTTTTACTTTGTCTAGACTAAGTAAAGGCATCATGTTTTAATTACATAATTGTTTGCACACACACACACACACACACACACACACACACACATATATATATATATATATATATATATATATATATATATATATATATATATATATACCAGTCTATCTCTCCGTTTTAGGGAACAAATATTTATAAAACTCTTTAACATAGGTAGACAGTTGATTAAAAGACGGTTATTTAGATATTTTCGGATTCTTTAAAAATATCTACCTATCCATCTTAACCGCATTAGCTGGTTGGTACTTGTGGCTCTTTCTGATCCAGGCTGCTTACATAACGGTAGTCGGACAAAAACCCTGAACATTTCAATAAAAAGCAACA
>OY735216.1:28901903-28961903 GCA_963457665.1 Thysanoteuthis rhombus
TTCACCAATCCCCAGTCAGGCACCTGAAGATACGGATAGCAGGTTCAGATCTCGTCGGAGGTACTCCTTCATAATCTGATCCCTGCTGTTCAACGATCTAAGAAATTAGTTGCGAAAGAAAAGGAAGAAAATAGTCGAAAAAATGAATCAGGAATATGTTAAATCTAAGAAATGTGGACATCTTAAAACTATAATTTGGGTACTTTGAAAATATGCGATTCTCTTATTGTATGAATACCTATCGTTAGGCATCTATGTATTATATGTGTATACATACATACATATATAAAGAAAAAATTATCATTGTTAACATATTACAAATATTTCAAACATCGTATCTTATCATTACTGATCATTTGTAACGTCAGAAGTCATTAAGCAATGATGATGTCATCTACCAAATTTTAGATGATTGTACACCTCATGACACAGAGATATCAAATTCGTATAAATATTATCTCGAATTTTTTTAATAAATGAAGCATTGTCAACTATTTTTTAAAAGTTTTTTTACTAGTATTTCTTTCATTTTTATTTTCTTGGTTGCTTTTCAACGCAGCCACTTAGACCATCAATATTTCCAATCTGCTCTGCTTACTGAATACCGTAGACTGACAGTTGGACTAGCTACGATGATAAGCAATTGAAATGAAAACGGAAGAAATACTATTCAAAAATCAATCAATCGTATCTTGGACATACAACTACCTTTCTCTCCCGTAGATTCACTCTCCGTTTTTAGGTGCAAACGCCATTCATGTTTATACAACAATCAATTGAAAAAAACGGACTTGGAAATTTTGAAGCGCCAATCATGAAATTGAAAAAAAAGAACGTTAAATAAGATCTTTGGTTTGTGTGCTACTACTAATTTTTTTAAACATCTTAGAAAATAGCTAATGAATAAATTCAGCCGAGTGAAGAATTTCACATGAATGTTGTTGTATCTGTTAAGTCATCATAACGCTCAAAAGGTATACTGGCTACTTGAAAAACTTAAGACAGAAAAACAAAAACTAACATCCATGTTTTTCGTCATCTGATCAGATGGATGGTCAAAAAATAGATTCCAAATGTTTGGACAATACATACAATCATTAAATCTAGACATACGTATTTATATATGTATACAAGAGAGTAAAAATTCCACATTCTTTGATTATTGTCTTTAACAATAAATGCATCTATCTATTCATCTCTCTCTCTCTCTCTCTCTCTCTCTATCTATCTATCTATCTATCTATATATATATATATATATATATATATATATATATATATAGATAGATAGATAGATAGATAGATAGATAGATAGTTATTTGGGCCTTTGCATTACCGGTGGCTGTTCAGCTCAGTGGTAAGAGCAATTGATGTTGAAGCGGCTACCCTACCAGTGGCAGGTTCGATTACTACAGCAGCTCTATTTCTTCAATTGTTTATTCTATTTGCATTGTCCTGGCCGAATGATACATCCACCGTGTAATAATGGAAGATCATTTCAAGTTCCAGTATAATGTAACACAATATATAATCATTCCGTTGGATTATCCATTTCTTACACACACACACACACACACACACACATATATATATATATATATATATATATATATATATATGAAGCAGAAGACTCATATTCATTTATTTACAAAGTTCAATTCAGTCTAGTATAAGTTTGTATATGCGATACACTCACTAATTGTTCCTCCTGATGAACTTGTCACTCATCGTGCTCAATGCTTTTAGCGAAATTGGAAGAAAAGGGATAAAGTAAAGACAGAAAAAGGAAATGAAGAAAATGTAATATGGAAAAGAAAAAAAAACCGATGCAAAGATATATCAAGACAAGAAAGAAGAAAAAATAAAGAAAGGAAGAAAAACCTTCGGAGAAATAAAACCAAAAGAAAGAAAGTAAGAAAATGAAAGCAAGAAAGATAGAATAAGATTGAAAAAAAAAGCAAAAAAAACCCCAAACAAAACAAACAAACCCCAAAAACACGTAATAAATAAGAGAAAAGTCAAGTGTGCATGTTTTACTAAAGTAAATATCACTGCAAGATACCTCCGGGAGAAAATTCAAAAACGATAGAAACAGAGGAGGGAGAAGAAAGATTAAGAAGAAGCGTTGATATAGAAATAGAGATTTGTAAAGAAAGAAAGAACGCAGTATGTATAAATCTGGAAACTGAACAAAGGGCAGTGTATTTTGCGTTACCATTTTCACGTAATTGTTACTCAGCATAACAGCTATTTGTTTATCAGCACAAAGGCTCTCAGTAGACTATGACGGATAGATAGACAGATAGACAGAACTGAAATTACTGTCACATACACACACACACACACACACACACACACACACACACACATATATATATATATATATATATATATATATATATATACATATATATATATATACATACATATATATATATATATATATATATATATATATATATATATATATATATGCTGTTTAGAGTATGCTTTACCTATTGTGATGGCGCTCAATATTTTGAAATTTCAAAATAGAACGTGATAAATGACCATTAAAACTAGAAGAGAAAAACATCTCATAATAACAACAAGTTGCATTTAAAGACGGGATGTGAACAGTGAAAATCAGCTGTCCGTCAATCGCAATGGCGTGAAACTGACCTGTATCAACCAAATTCTAAATATCTATCCATGTATGTTTTGAAAAAGTTGACAATGTAGAAAAGGAAGAAGACTTGAGACTACATGGTACATCTCATTTTTGTATGAGAAAGTATAATTTGTTCACGTTCGTCTCACCCGTTGAGCCAGGGTTCGTCGGCGCTTTGGAAGTGAAACTTTGTTTGAGTGTGCGTATATGTGTGTGTCTGTGTCAGTAACGCTTCCGTTATTGCTGTCCACTGACAGTCGTCTTTTCCCCAGATTCACGGCGGACAAAATTCGGTCAAGCAAACTTTAGGCCATAAATTGTAAAATTTTTTTCTACCACCAGAAATATCGTTTTTGTAAGCTCAAAGAATGTCTAAAACTAAGTAGGTAAGTCGGTAAAGTATCGGTAAAGTCAGTGGGCAAACAACAAGGCTAAATACTACCTATTTATAACTGGTTCAAATGCATTTACCGCTAAATTCCAGCTGTGTGATCTTTGTTTCATTTTTATTCCTACAACCAGAATCTTCCTCGTCACGATTGGTGTAATGATTAAAGTGAATTAATATTTTGATGTATTTGCTTAATAAATTCTATTAGTTGTTCAGAGTGGTTACATAAACAGCTAGTAAATAAATGAATTTAATTCATTGCCGGTAAAATGTTTCAATAAGTTTACAAATACATCCTTAAAAAAATACTTCAAATGTATCTGGAATTCTCTGTACTTCACCGTGCGGTCTGCAATGAACAAAGACACAAAACCTTGATTATGAATTAGGCGTTACAACATTTTAGAGGAAGCAAAGCATGACGAAATATAAATTAAGAGTGGAAAAAAAAATTCAAAATCGTATTCAGACACAATAGGATATACAAAAGTGTTTTAAAAATGAGGTGAAAGACTTGATGGGTGTGTCAGACAAACAGGGCGAATTGCCGGGTGGGTGTACCAGAGTTAGGGCAAGGCAAGCAGGCCGATTTAAGTGAAGAGAAGAAAACTAACAGGTGTTTCGGGCTGACCACCTGGATGTAAGGGGAAGAAATTAGGGTGATGTAAAAGCGGGTGGAAAAAAAGGTTCTAAAACGTCAAGAGGACATTTACGAAAGAACAAGACGACAAGAATGAATAAAATCTGGGTGGCGTAAAAGTGAGTGGAAGATGATTGTACTGAGAAATAATAATAATAATAATAATAATAATAATAATAATAATAATAATAATAATAATAATGAGAAAAAGAAGAAGAAGAAGAAGAAGAAGAAGTTTCCGAATGAAGATGATTACAGCAGCTTTTGTATTGTACGTATAATAATTATAGAAATATTTTTGGGTATAGATGTATTTATTTATTAGAATGAAATAAGCCTTTGCGTATCAGTAAGAGAGATTTTGTGGCCATGTAGGACGATCTGTCGGTAAGACATCAGCCTATCAATCAATCAATCGTGATTTCAGATCATAGTAAGGGAAAATTGATTTTATTCCCGTAAAGTTGGTGAGGATTGTTCTCCTTGTTCTTATCCTTGTTACAGCAGGTTTGCACTTGAGTTTGACAAAAAATGAAAAAAGTAGCGGTGGCTTAAAAGTGGACTGGGAAAGATTGTAAAGGGAATATATAATATCAGTGGGGCCACTTAACTGATATTTTCAAGCCAACTGTGCAAATATCATTTTCATATGTCTGGTGGCCATCTCGAATTTTCAATTACTTGCAATGTATTATCCAAATGGCAATTCCTGAAAACTGTGCATGGTTGATGAATTCAACTAATTGTGTCCGAAATAACGTATTACGTACATTGTTGATATGAAAATTGGTCTGAAAACTGTTGTTGCTGACAGCTATTTTTAAATGGCTGCCATGGATAACATATCAAAAATTCATGATAGGTCAATATCAAATATTTTAAGATTATGCCTTTGGTTATAGGTGCACCAAATCTTATGCAATTATAACAAAATGCACAATTATTTAGTTAAGCGGCTCCACAAGCAGAAAGTACAAGGAGAAGAAAATGAAAGAAATTTGGTTGGTGTCATAACGAGTGAAAAAGATTTTTAAAGGAAAAGAGATGAACGAGATAATAATGAAGAGAGTGAAGGAAAGGCTGATTGAAAAGATATGAAAAAGATTGTAAAAGGAAGATGTAATATACACGAAAGAGTAATGCTAAGAGAATGAATTAGTTAAAAAAAAAAAACAAGTAAAAAGATGAAGAACAGGACTGGTCAGTCACTCAATTGTAACTGACGCGTGATCAACGTGTTAAGGATGATCAGGTTAAAAATATTGGAAAAAAGAGAGAATTAGTTATTCCTCTGAAAGTGTGTGTGTGTGTATGTGTGTGTGTGTGTGTGAGAGAGAGAGAGAGTAGAGAATAAATTCGATGAAACGAAAATGGAAGAAAAAAGAAAATAAAAGGCAATAAGTGAAAGGAAGAGAATGAATTTGATGAAATGAAAAAAAGGGGGAAAATGAAGGAAACTGAAAGCAATCAGTAAAAAAAATAAAGAGCGTATTTAAGAAAGAAAGAAAGAAAGAAAGAAGGAAAATAAAGAAGGAAAAGGGGTAACAAATTAAAAAAGGAAGGTCTAATGAACAGAGAGAGAATAAATTAGATGAAATGTAAAAGAAAGAAAAAGAAAGAAAAAATAGAGAAAAGAAAAAGAAAAGACCAGAAAAATGTAAATCTAAAAATCTTTCCTTGTATAATCATTCATAACTGTCTCTAATTTGGTATGTGGGTGCAGAGGAGCGTAAAAGGCATCGGCTGACAGAGTTTGAGTTTCGGCTGAGGCTGTATATTTTATCTAATTCTGATGTCTTTGGAAAAAGGATGAATCTGCTTCTAGCTTATATCTTATATAACAAATGTAAAAATAGCATCATTGGTATGCCATGATGGTTGACAAAAATGGTGGGTAACGATCCTACCTACCTTAAGTAATAAACCTTGATATGGTACAGCTAATACTAAGATGTGTGTGTGTGTGTGTGTGTGTGTGTGGAGGAGAGAAAGAGAGAGAGAGAGGGGGGATGGAGAGAGATCGTATACGAATACGAGGTCTGTCCAGAAACTGTACAGCTTTTTGAATATTTCCAGAAGCGGTCGGGTGGCCTTGGCGTAACTTGGGAACCGATCAGAGTGGACCTTCCTGCACATGCGTTACCATATACTCTCTCGTGTGGTTACTTAGTCAGCAGTTAGACTGACCCATTAACAATAACTCACCGTTTCATTCTTCAGGTCTCGTGCAGAGCATTTTGGCAAAATTTGCCAGCTTCCCTAAAGTACAGATTTTGGTTCCCTGAGATTTCTTGCTTGTCACGAAGAGCTTTAAGACCATAGACAAAATAATGAGAACGTGACGAGACAGCAGATGGGAATTTACAAACCGTTTTAGAAAGTGGGAGGGACGCTGTGATAAGTGCGTGGGATCCAAAGGGGAGTACTAATGTGCCATTGCCTTTGGTGGGTTATTTTTTGTTAATATTGAATGGCTGGATATTTTTCGGACAGACTTCTTATATGACCTGTGGAATTCAATGAACGCTTTCACTCAAGTAGATTAGAATATGAAGCTTTCACAAGTTCGCTTTCCATTTTTTTTTTGTGTGGAATCTTCGTTAACGTGTTTCGTTCGTATGCCTATTATGTATGTGTGTTTTCGCCTTCTTTGTTTCCATTCGTCCTAGGTTTTCATAAAGAACAAAAATAACAGTAAAAATGCAAATTACCTATCTTAATGTTCACTTCGTGGGTGGCGATGGACTTACTTAGTCGCTTGTGCATAGTATGTGGGTTTTTTTTACACTTTATGTTCAAAACATCTTTTAAATCATTTACTTGGTGTCCCAAAAAGTGCCCACACAATTTAACAGTCAAAAAGTCTGTAATGAGTTTTTTTTTTTTCAAGTGAAAAAAGAAAGTTCGTACTGAAATAATAATGGAATTGTGAAAACATGAACAACGTCTGGAGACTTTCTGTTATTTCCAACCGATATATGCGTATATTATGGAATTAAACATATACTTGATTTTGTGAAATAAGGGAAGACCGTTTAAAAACTAAATCTTGCTAGGGCTGAATTATTTATGGTAGTGAGTGAAGCCAAGGTGATGATCAGAAAATAAAGGAATGAGTCCCTTGTGGAATTCAAACTTTTAAAACTTTCTTCCTGGGGAGCGCAGACCAAGGCTCCCAAAGCAAAAAAAAAAAAAAAAATTTAGTCCCCAAACTGTCTTTTATTATTTCATCTTGTCAGATACTAATACTCATTTCATCGCTAAAAACGAGCATACTACAATAAACATTCAACAATTCATTCTATATGCTTTTTGCATTTAAAATTTCTTCCCAGCTTGATGCGAATCCATCTTAAACACATTAATACAGGTATGTTTACTAAACAGAGGATCAAAATCAATGTAATAATTATTTTCTGTTTACGAGCCATTACATTATCACAAGGCACTCCTTGAATACGCACGCACACACACACACTCACAAACACACACATATATATATGTACCTTAAATATATAAATGAGAGGTGCGTGTTTGTTTGTCACGCTATAAAATGTACCTAAACATTGGTGTAGCCCAGTCAATTTGAACATTCCTGTTCAATGAACCTGGGGAAAGTTATAAAGAAAAATACATTTGGAGGCTTTTGGTGAGAGGGTTTTATTTGCTATGTAACTATGATGCCAAGTGGGAACCTATTTTTGCCCATATACATATTTTCGTTTTCATATCTTTATACATAAAATCATAAAATCTTTAATCTGTCTTAAGTGAAGGCACCCTTATGGAGTCAAGTTATGTATTTAGAAATAATCATTCTATCAGATCATATATATCCATCTCTTCATATATATATTGTCTGGGCCGGGTGATGCATTGACCGTGTAGTGACAGATGATTGTTGCAGGTAAGAGTTTCTGTATAATCTAACGCAATTTATAATCATTCTATCGGATCATAAATATCCATTTACTTGATACATAACTGATGTATTGAAAGAAACGAGTAGACCGAGAATAAACGAGATAAGAATTTGGAGGGAAAACAGTTATTTGGGTATTTGCATTATGGGAAACTATTTAGCTCAATGGTATGAGCAACTCTACATTGAAGCAGCTATCCGATCGTTGGTAGGATCGATTCCTGCAGCAGCCCCATTATGTATATATATACCTCGAATAGTGCGTTTTTTTTTTGTAATACGTGTAAGGTATTGCTTTACAAATTAATGTGGCTAAATGTAAGCTGAATTATAATAAGGCCTTGAATAGTGTGATGTTGAACTGTTGGGAGCATTTTCGAACTGATTAACTGCACAATTTCAGATATATATGTGATCATTTTAAACAAAAGGTTTTAATATGATAATATCAATATCAATCATAATCATTCTGTCGAATTGTATACATCCTTTTCTTAATACACGCACACACGCACTCATACACATGAATATATACAAATAATTGATCCACAGGATAGTGAATACATTGCATTCATTGGTAACCGATCCATATTATGGTGAATACATTACATCTATTGGTTGAAATACGGTGGCCTTTCCACCGAACTTCCATGCATATATGTATTCATAAGGAAATTTATTAGAGCAGGGTTAGGGTGAGGAAGTTTGCACGTGCGTTCTTCTGACGGTTGTAACATTGGTGTCCGGAACATGTTAGCGTATCCGGAACTCTGGAAAAGAAGAAGAAGAAGAAGAAGAAGAAGAAGAAGTGGGTGTGATCAAGGAAAAGAAATGTGTGGGGTGGTGGGGGTTGGAGGAATCGTGTGTATAGAAAACTGTCAGAATGTATGATATAAGCGAGGGCTTAGTGCAAATTAGTCCACCATTTACTGAGGGTGGTCTTCTATTTTGTACTCACTAATTTGTGTATCTCCGTTCCTTATCTTTCTGCTGGCCCTTTTCTAAAGAAGTTGGGAAAAACGAACAAGAAATTGTAGCGGAAAAGACGACACATATCCCCTTACATTTCATTCGGAGTTTAGAACAACGTATGCATAGATCTCTCTCTCTGTCTGTCTCTCTCTCTCTGTCTCTCTCTCTCTCTCTGTCTCTCTCTCTTATACGCATCAGTCAGCAATTCACACTCATTTACTCTTTTTTTCATTCAATCTTTTTCCCACCCCAATAATTTACTTCATTTCACCTCAGTCTATTTTGCAGAACATCTTTCTTCCTTTCTTGTACCTTCTTTCTTTCCGCCTTATTCTTTCTTTTTTCCTCTCTTTCGCTCTTTTTTTTTCTTTTCTAAACAGCATATCGGTTTTAGTTATTTATCAAGCTTACTTTTACTACAAGGTCATTAGTAGTATAAGGCATCCAACAACAATCGATCTCATTACTGATAGTTTACAAAACCAGCCTGCTAACCATTATGCAATAATATGGCGACACATATCACGCCTTTGTTATTGCTTCCATCTTTTTTTTATCATTTTAATCCCTCAGAAAACCTACTGCATGACGTGTATTATTGTGTTACAGTATGAAAATGTTCAAAAATGGATTCACTAGAATAGAGGAAAGCCTGGGTATTTTACATATATTTTGAGTTGAAGATTTTGTTTTCTAAATTGGCCAAACAGATATAGGAAAAAGTAGGATTTAAGGGTGATCCCGTGGCGATGCCATGTCTGTGTATAGATTATACCATCTTGGTTATAGAAGAGGACTTTTGAGGCACAAGCTAGAAGTTTAGGCAGGATAATGGGTTTAATATTGGAAGATGAGGGAGAAGAATGTTAATATACATTTTGCATTATCATATATATATATATATAGTCTGTTTGACAAGAAAATTAGTAAAAAGACTTCCAGAATACAAGGAAGCTAGAATCCAGTCATTGATTTTTTGAGAGCTGGTTTCAGAAGAATTCATTGGTTCAATTTGCTAAATCTATGATATATGTCGGATATATTTGCTTAAAATATTGACGAAATTTTAGAAAACTAAAAGAAACTTTCGAGACTAAATCTGTCTTCCATTTTACCTATTAATTCAATATTAACAATAATATCCCCTTTCTTGATGCCTTAGTTGATTCGAATTATCAGAATTTTACCACCTCTTCATATAAGAAGGTACAAGATATACACATCAGCTAACGATTGCAATACATGCTTGATATCAATTATCTAGTATTATCTAGTATTAGATATTTAAAGCTTCATCGCTAATAACACTGGTTAGACAAAACCCCGATTGACTAAAACCAATATTCGTGAATTCTCTCGTGTCTGGGAAAATCTCAAAAATTTGAGATACAGCATCGAACGCTCACATTGGTCACGTCGCCACCACTCTCTCACGTAGACTAACTTGCTACTTATCAGATCAAAGGCTCATTCGCACGCATATTAATCATCATAGTTCACAAAACCATTGCAGCCCGATAATATTTGACAAATGTACGTGAACAACTCAAATATGATACATAGCAATAATTGAAAAAAATGACTCTAAGTACTTAAATCCATGCTCATAAGAATAAAACAACTTGCATTGAACAAATTAGTCTTCAGTCCGGCGGCAAGCATTTGGAATGCATCTAACATTTAATGATACACTGGTTTGTGACGGTGTGGCTATCATACGACCTAACACGGGCCGTTTTAAATAAAATGCGCAATGTTCCAAGAAATTACACCATGTTTTTACAAATTACAACATTTACATATTTCATATCCTTAATGATAACCAGCCGGAAAGTCGAAAGCACTCGAACTCAGAATCACAGACAATCTTTATATCTCCTAATGTGTAGCTTGTACTTAAACGAGAAAAAACACTAAAATTGATTGAACGATCCTTATCTATCGTTTCAGTTGAACCTGCTTATGGTTTAACCCCAAGGAGTCATTGTTCCTCGGGTCAGCAGTGGAGATCACCGGGGTAGAGAGTCGATAGTGGAATGCTGTCACTTTTCACAGTTAACGTCACATAATTTTCTCCGTGCATTGTAAGCTGAAGAGGAAAAATTCCAGCTTCCGCTTGGGTTCTTCAACTTTGTCAACTTCTGGTTCTCCAACTACATTAGCTTCCGGTCGCATCTGACTCCGCCAGACCATACTCTCTCGACAGCGTCTTTAGTTTATATTCTCCCCTTCCTCTCCAAAGCTTTCTATTATGTTAGTTACTTCCTTCCCCCAGTCCCCTTCTGATTGGCCGCTCCCAGTTCGAACTTCCTTTCTTCTGGCTAATCCTGCCGATTAAATCATGTTTTCATCATGGTGACGTCTCTTTCTCTCTCCCGCCTCTCTCTCTTCTAGCGTTTTCCAGCGTTCGTCTTCAGCGGAGCGCGATAATATTTTTTTTGAAACCTTTACTTGTAAAGTCTTTACGGACCAGTTGCCTTTCACACTCAGTCGGTTAAATCTCAGGATTAAGAAAAACCCAGGTGTGAGTCGGGTACAAACAAACAACCATGCAGATCACGAAACTGGAGAGAATGTCCTCTAGACTGACCATGTTGGTGTGAATGCATAGTCGATGCAACAAAATAACGAATGAGTGATAGGTAACTCTAAAACCGATGTACCACCAACTGATGCTTCAGCACCTTTCAATTGGTTACGAGGGACATTCTTTATACGCCGCCATATTATTCTTATGCGGCGGGAACAAATGTTGCTGGTGAGATATTCGCCTCGTTTTCATTTCATTTTAACCCTACAAATAGCTTCTGAAAAATGTCAGGGTTGATGTTAAGTATAAATGTGGGTCAATATCGATCCAAGAGAAAAATAAAACTTTTGAAAAAGTTGACTTAAAAATGCTCAAGTTGTGTGGTATTTGTTTGTCAAGCAATCTGTGAATGTCCTTCACAGGGTTATGAATAATTAAAAAATATCTGAGCAAAATTATCTCTCAGTGGTAGAATTCGATAATCAACTACTGAATATCGTAATTTTTATCTAAAATTTTTTTTTACCAAAATTCGGCACTGAATCAGTATGTTATGCATTGCAATCGAGGATATATTGTCAAAATGCTAAATTGAGGCATTACTAAGTATAGAAATGCATTGTTGATAATTTTATTGTAGAAATGCATTTCAAATGAAGAAAAATATGTTTGTCAGTAGTTATGAATGAAAGCAGGCGATACTAACTAAATAGGGCTATAATATGTTTAAAGCAACATAATTGTATTCACTCTATTTTGAAGTAGGGTTGTCCTCCTCGAATTATGTCCGTTGGTCTGTACAAGCATTTGTTTTTGGAAAGATTTAGTTGCTGCGATCTTCCGAATTTGGAACTTAGGGTCAGAACGGTTACGAAAATTTGGAAGCCTGTCCTCAGTGAAGCTTTGACTAGTGGATGGCTCTAACGTATCACAGCGCTTCTAATAAGAAAACTAAGTTCCAATAGAGTTTTGTCTGAGGGAAAGGGTTAATGTAAGAGATAAGTAAACCTTGCGTGGTTTGCCTCTTCACAAGAATATTTACGTATTTCCCACCTATACTAACGATCGGCGTTCGCGCCGAGATGAAAGCTGAGATTTAAATTGCTGGTTTTCAAAACGACAAGGCGTCTCCTCTCTACGTGTAGGATTAGCGTAATAAAAACTCCTTTACTAAATCCTCCTTTTACTTTATTCTTCATATGGGAGTTTTTACTATGATATAGCATGTAGCATCAAACTGCACGTATAACAACAAAAGCAGTAACTTTGACAGTATTGGTCTTGGGGCCAATCAATTTTTTAGAGCTGTTCATCATTAACTAACTGAGCCTGTGGAAATTCCAAGGGAGTTAGCAACTAAGATTATACATTATCTCATGCCTCTGCTCTTCTCTCTTCCGTGGCCTGTATTTTCTTAATCTTTCCTTTATCCCTACCAAACTTCGTCGCTCATCCATGTTTTTATCTAAATATTATAAAATATGCATTCGTTTCGTACACATAAATCTTCTTATCTCGTCAGTAAACTATCAGACCGTCTTTCCTTCCCACCATCCTTCTTTTTTCCTTTCTACCATCTTATTAAACAACCTAACAATTTCCCTCTCCTCTCTCTCTCTCTGCCCTCTTATGAAATTACTTTGAAAGAAAAACGACGTTCTTCTTTGTCTACTCCTTTCTCATTAATCTACATAATCTTTCACTTATGTAATTACAGAAAGCATAAAGTTCAAACATAGGTAGGAACTAATAGACAGCTTCCCGAGAACAAAGGGTTATCGATTTGAAAGAAAACTGACAGGATATGTCTAAGAGGAATTATGATTTTCATAATTTCAATTTTCATCACACTGTCGCCAAAAGTGTCAACACAGGCTTCTTCAGTTTTTTAGTGGGTATGGCTGTCCGGCTGCGTGTGTTTAGCGCGTATAAGCCACGTCAATAAAGATAGAAGGCTGAAAATTTAAACATCAACTCCTTATTATGCGAAAAAAAAATAGCGTATGTGTACGATGGGGCATCAATTTAGAATGTAACTCTCTGCTAAATGTGTTCTTTAATTCATGCCTAGCAGTGTCTGCGCTTGTTTTCACTAACCAACAAAAGGAGAAAGAAGTAAAATTCATTGATCACGTTTTTTTCCAATTTCTGAATTGATCACTCCCAACACAGCATGCCAGAAGAGGTTGATCACGTACCGGTGTCTATTGAATGACCCACCAAACCGGTTCATTTATTTATTTATAAATTATTCGCCTCCTCACGAGGGAAATTTGACACAAGTTTGGTTTTATGTGGGGCCGAATACGAGAACACGTGGGGGTGGACAATATTGGATCCTGTTGAGTTCAGTAATCAGTAACCATCAATAAAATTTCTTATCATATGAGATGGGATATTGATGTTATAGTCATGTTTCAACTGTACACACACACACATACATATATATGTACATACACATACACACACATATACATATATCATCATCATCACCCCCATCATCATCGTCAGTCCATTGCTAGACAACTCTTCTTCCACATCGACTGCAATTGCGCTAACATCTGAAATGCCCTACTTGTAACACTGTCAATCTTTCGACTGTGTTTACTGCCCCATGGGCACCAATCTGTTCGTCTTTTGATCCATCTGTTGTAATTTCCTCGCCAAGTGACCAGCCTTTCTCCATTTTTGTTGCTTAATTATTTGTATACTATCGTTCACCCTAGTCATCACTCTGATCCATCTTATGTTAGTAAGAAATGGACATATGATCTGATAGAATGTCTGCGTTGAAAGAAATAAATAGAGCAGATATAGAATAAATTAATACGAGAATCAGGAGTTGAAACAATTATTTTGGCCTTATCAGCGGCTGTTTAGCTCAAAAGTGAGTGCAACACTATGTTGAAGCAGCTACCCTAACGGTCACTGGTTCGATTCCTGCAGCAGCCCAATTTTCTTTAATTGTTTATTTTATTTAGGTCGTCTAGATCAAATGATACATTCAACGTGTAATAACGAGTTTTAATATATTAATAGAGTTTTAATATATTATGATTCAATTTATAATCATTTTGTCGGATCATATATAACAATTTCCTGATAACACATACACACATATATATAAACGGTAAATTCTGTTTATCTTGGAACAACGCCGTTATTTCTCAATGAATCAACCAATTTTGGAATGGAGATCTAGATGCGCCCTAGAATAATACACGAATGAAGAAAACCAGGACCTGGGCTAATATTTTATGTAACTTCCTTTTTTGAATGCGCTGTGTCTTATAAGAGTTATAAATCATATATGGATTTCTGTAACCAAATGTTCCAATTTTTATGGAACCAAGGTAAGACAGCATACCCCACAGAATCCTTTATTTGGAGATGAGTGGGAAATTCCATCCAACTACCAGCATGAAAGTTACATTCAATAGAGAAATCTCAGCAGGCCAACATGAAAAGATTTTGCTTCAATTGGACAATGATCAGTTATCAGTAGACACTGAGGGTGATTTCTTATCATAAATATATCACTATGTATTAGGCAAGCTGGGATACCTGGCATTATTCTAAGGCTAACAACAATTGAAAACAGAAGATATTTATAGAGATTGCTCGCACCCAAGCCCCTCGCCGGTTAGGGCAGCACTCACTCAGCGTGCAACCCCGGACAGGCCTGCGTCCCCTTCCTAAAACCTTAAAAATCAGTTTTCCTCGTGTGCTAATTCATGGCGTTAGTAGTTTGTACGTCAAAGCGGGCTCTCAGATTTAAATCCAAATGTTTTACTGGGGCGTTCGGGTTTGGATTAGGGTTAACTTTTCTTAATTCAAGTTTCATTGTTTTATTGGAAGACACTTCCAGATAGGCATAAGCACCTAGAAGAAGGGAAATTCACCTCTTTTGTCACCTATGACGAACGGGAAGTGTAGTTTTAGCATTAGAAGTGCATTGTAATCTCAAAACTAACAAATTTCCGGAAGATTTGTACGTCTTTTAAATGAAATTTTAAGAAAAAAAGTAATGTTTTCCCGGTCAGATTTTGAACTTGGTCCGCCGATTGTATTTATTTATAAACACTGGTACATGGTTAATCTCAGTGATTACTTTAGCGATAAAATGAACTATTTTCAGGTAAACGCGAACACAGACCCAATGAAATCGTCGATTTTTTTTTTGTAAAATTGGACCTTAAATTTGTGTTGTAGGTAAATTGTGATTTGTTGATTTTGTTTCCCTTCTTTGATACGAAGTTCTCGACCTTTTACACAACAAAAGCAAACACATACTTTAGTACTTGATTTGATATAAATATCATCAAAATTTCATTAGGACTGAGAGAAAGAGAAATCTACACTCGTAGTTTCTCATTATAACTACACTGTAAGTGGACGCCCTTCGAAAACCTGAATTTTCTAATTTATCATAACTGACAAAAATCACGGGTGCAATTGAAGGTCAAATAGTTTGGAAGCATACAAAATTGAACGGAAAAAAGTAAACCCCATTCGTCGTTTACATTTTCCGAGATTCAAACCAATGGGCTATTAAACGACCATGGCTTCGAAGCCTACGAATCGGTGCTCAAAAGATTGACCTCCCTAACAAACATCTTCCCTTGATTCAATATATGTGTGTGTATATATATGGATCTAACTCTTGTAGTTTTTGAGAAGGTTCAAGCTATTACTTCTTTTTTCAGAGTGTGCAGGTCCATTCCCAAAGGAATCGACAATTTTTTTGCAAAATTCGACCAAAAGATATGTACTGTTGGTAATTGGAGACTTGCTGATTTCAGATATGCCTTTGTTTCTGCTCTGTGATGCCTAATTCTCAATATCTTACAGTACAAATAAATTTAACTACCTGGTAACAGAGATATTTATTATTGTTTATCTTCCACTATTATTTTTTTTTAAAATCATCAAATATCTATTTCTGTTATATTGTATATTGGTCATTCTTCATTCTCTATTGTTTTCCATTACTATGTCTTTTTAGAGCTGTAACAGTCATTTATTGAGCCTACCTTCGTTTGACACAAGGACACAGTAGTTAGGTATCAAGTTAAAATCGAACTCACTTCCAAATTAGTCACCGAGATAAGCTTGCACCACTAGACACCACTTTGATGTCAGTGATGGGACCGATTTAGCCCCTGATGTCAACAGTGTTCAACCCTGATTTTTCATACACTTGCCATTAAATAAAGAAGATTACTTTATAATAAGTATTTGATATCTTTGTTGATAAATTGTTTTTTATGATATAGATAGGGCCAAGTATGAACGTAGACAACACACTATTATTAGCAAGTTGTGAATCACCTGGATTTTTTTTACATTTTAGGGGTACCTTAAATCAATACCTCTGACTACAATGCACTGTTTAGGCTACACAAACAGGTAAACTGAATCTGAATTTTAGAATTATATTGATAAATGAATGCCATTTATTGTCTGGTCAATTTATCATTATTTGTTTTCCGTGATCATCTCTCCCTATTTAGAGTTTCGATAGTTAGGCAATAGTTAAATTGAAATTAGTGAATAACAACAGAATATAATTAGTGGTTAGCATTCTTGTCTCATAGATTATTGCTTCTCTAGTGAATTTGATCTACACTGGGTACCTCAAGCTTGTGATTTTGTGCCAGACAGAGTTAAGCTAAGTAAATATCTATGATAAAAATCTCACAGATCTTTAGTTGATTATTTAGGATAAGATATTGCTTCATGTATTATCGTAGAAGTAATAGTAACTTGCAAGCCAATCTCGGAGGTTATTACCACTGTAGAGAGTTCGATCTTTACAGGGTACCCAATGCTTATGATCTTCTCAGGATCACCCAAGGATAACAAATACTTGTACACACATATTAGATTAGATTTGACTAACACAAAGCCACAGCTGAGAAAGGCACTGTGAGTATCGAACTCACTTCAGAATTTATAGCCTGTTAGATTTGCAAGCCAACTAATATAAGTATTGAAGCTTATTAAGTATTTATCCCGTATTTCTTCTCTCATAATCAGTAATTGAAAATTAAGATTAAATCCAAGAGAAAAGAGAGAATTTCGTCCAATGCATTTTATAAAACAAAGCTAAGTTTCTCCCCAAGTCCCATGACACACGAGGCACTTATTTAGTACAGAGACCAAATGATTGTCAGTATCAATTATGGACAGAGACAAAAGGATCCAACAGCTCTGCTATTCAACCATAGGTAGCGGGAGAAGTGGATCCATGTCTTTCCCAAGACATGAGTAGGACGTGGATGCAAAGTTTCCCGGCTAGGGTTTGAACTTGATTTACCGATTTCATTCAGCATACCGATAACCGTTACGTCCCGCGCACCTTTAACCACAATGATTATTGCAGCCTAAAGGAAATAAATCTTATCTTATCCTCTTTTCTTTTCTTTTAATCAGTAATTAAAACCAGAAAAGAAAAGAAAGCTACAGGATTTAGATCGATGTAATTAGTGAGTTTTATCCAAGAAAAAAAAAATGCTAGAAAAATACGGTACAGATCGCATTTTTGTTAAATGGAAGGGGAAGAGGATTTTGCCGTCAGATTACCAGTCTATGGTCAGCTGAACCATAGGTTGGAAACAGGTGTTGAGGACAAGCATTTATGGCCTGGTTGAAAGTGTTACATTGTTTTTACACGTGTTGATCGAGTTGAAATTTTTTAAGGGATCATTTAGTTTTGGCGCGATGTGGTGTCCTTAACTCTACACGGGAATTGACAGATACAAGCCAACATGCATTTCATTATCAACATTCCCTGGCCCATTTACCCGTACTAAAATGAAAATGAGAATGTATTCCTCTGTGTATGTGTGTATGTGTGCGTGTGTGTGTGTCTTTCTCTCTCTGTAGAATATATGTGTGTATATGATGTGTATGTATGTGTGTGTATCGTCATGCAATTAAGTAAGAGTGTGCACTTCTTTATGTATGCATGTGCCTGATCCCTTCCCGCAAGAATGCATTGATTTTTTTTCGGAACATTTAATCGATGTCTGTTTCTCTTTTCCCCGCACACCTATCTCCTTCTCTCTCTCTCTCTCTCTCTCTCTCTCTCTCTTTCTCTCTCTTTCTCTCTTCATTCCCTTCTCCCCCTCTCTTACAAGTACACACACATACAGACAAACACAAAACATATACTTACACATCTTGGGCACGCACATGCATTCACACACACACACACACACACACACACACACACACACACACACGCACACGCACACTCATGCACGCTCATGCACACACACAGATGATTGGAAACGACACAGGTGTGGAAAATGTATTGATTGCTGCGAGGGTGTTAACATTTGTTTTCTTTGCATTACGGAATTATCGACGTGGACAGTGGATAAAATGGGATTGGGAAGATAGGGGGAGAGTGGACTTGAAAAGAAGGAAGTGCGGGGGAGAGGAGCAAAAGGAATAGAAGTGGTGATGGGAGAAGAGAGAAGAAACAGTGAGGAGGAGAAGAAGAAGAAGAAGAAGAAGAAGAAGAAGAAGAAGAAGAAGAAGAAGAAGAAGAAGAAGAAGAAGAAGAAGAAGAAGAAGAAGAAGAAGAAGAAGAAGAAAGGGACAGAAAAAAGAAAAAAGAGAGATCAATAGAAGAAGAAGAAGAAGAAGAGATTATGTTGGTAAGAACACAAAGGAGGGAGAGAGATCCGAAAGGAATGCGTCAAATCCGGTCACTAAGAAAAACGCTCTCCTCAATTCTCTTCGCACATTTTATTTTCTTAAACACTTCGGAGAAAAAAAAAATATAACAAACGTGTCAGTTGTCAATTTCCTCATTACGCAGAGATTTAAAGAACCAAATGCAGACGTTTCATTTGGATCTGGTGCAATGTTTTTTTGTTCGACAAATAAATTAGATACTGTTGTCATAATCCAAGGAAATGGGAATAAATTAACGAAAGCATTTAAATACATTTAAACCACTGCGAGTGGCTTGGATTGAAAAATAAAAAACAACAAACTACGATGCTGGTCGTTAGACTAAAGAGAGAGTAGCGTACAACGGGAAGGAGAGAATTATAGACTTTTTATACATCCAATGCTTATGCACAGAAAATAAATAAAAAAAAGAAGATAGTTGAACATTATAATCAATTTTAGCAATTTAGAAAAGAGGAAAGATAAGTACTTACGCTCGTGGATTTATATATACTCATTAAAACCCGTGCAAAAATTCACTGGTGTGTTTTAATTTCCATGAAATGATTTTTTAAAAAAAGTATCTACGGAACTAATTTCAGCAGCAGAGTCCACTGTTTCAAATGGAGGTTAGGATATACTTTAATCAGCGAAATTGTTACTTTTAAGCAGAGGAGTTTATTGTAACGGACACCGATACAGAAAAAAATCACACAGTTCAATGTGTTGATGATAGTGGCAATTGGAAGGCGTAGAGAAAAGAGACAGAAGCGTTACATCTCAAAAAATGTCTTTATTGTGTGGGCGTGTTTCGATGCATTTCGACAGGTGTATCTGTGTATCTGTGATGTTAAAACACATCTAGAAACATCCAGATTCTCAAGAATATTGTTGTTATTAATAAAACCTATCCAAAAAGAAGCTAAAAAGGTGGAAAAAAACGAACCTTTTTTTCAAAAAATAAAACTATTTCTAGAGGGAGTCTAGTGGAGAGCTGGTGTCAATTTTCTAGTCTGTAGACAAAACGGCATGGCCAGGAGTGCTGAAATACACAAACAAACACGTGCGTATGTAGAAAAAGAAACCACCGCCATTTTTGATAGTTACGGTTGTTCAATCTTTGTAAATTGTCCGTTATAGTTTTGTTTGTTCTGATCAAATGACAAAATTGGTACAGCTCCATGCCGAATGGTGTGAAATCATCTTTAATTCCTTTAACAGAATAGCAAATTGATTTCCCTTTTATTTTTATCACCGTATTTCTCTCTGTATAAAGCGCATTTGTATATGACGTACACTGTGATTTTTCATCTAATATTTATGAAAGAAAAAAAAAGAAAAATCAGAAGTTCCAATAGAAGGAATAAGATAGAAAATCTGAATAACTAGGAAACAAAGTGGGTAAAGTATGGTAAAAAAAGATTGTTAAATTGCTGAGTTGACAGCATAGAAAACAGAATCAACCGATGTTCAAATTCCGACTCAGGTAGTTTGCGTTTAGTTTGCACTAATTTCCTTGGGGAGGTCATTTATCCACTCCTTTCTCCTCCCCTCTGCATTTAGTAAGGTCAGGGATTAATTCCTGCTGTTGGTATCATGTAACACAGAGCAATCTGTTCCATATTATTTGGAAAAAAGATGGGCTCCATCAACTAACCCCCATGGCTTGTTAAATAAAAAAAAACTCGGCATGGCATTCTGACGAGCTACTAAGTCATTGTATAGTTTGAATATCAGATAAAGTTGAATCACTATTTGCCGGAATCTTCTGGAAAATCGGAACTATAGTCTTCACTCTCAGAATATTCTGTTGCCATGATAGTGGGACACATACCTGTCCTGAAAGTTCCCAAATTAACCCTTGCGTTAAACATATTTTAACGTGGTACTTTTCATGTGATAAATTTGATTTAAATATGTGGCTTAAACGAACCGAAATAACTCAAATGACAACCAGGGAAGGATTTTACACCGATTGAGAATAACACTTTTTGTATCGGAGGTCTTTCTTCTTTGAATTTAGCCGTTATTTTTTAAACAAATCAAAACAAAAAGAAACATTCATAAAATCATGTCAAATTCAAGATTAAGTCCTCTATGAACCAGTAACTTATCTCTATGTAATATAATAAATCCTCAAAAATTAATCCTCAAATTAAAACATTGGTGTCATTAAAATCTTTTGGCCCTTTGCAGCTGCATTGTTAGTACTGTCTTATATACGGCCCTGGTGACAACTATGATAGTCAGCGGGCAAAAATTTGTAAGTTCGGTTTCTTAACCAAGTTGATTGATTTCTGCATGATAATTTAGCCATGTGTTTATAAAATCAGCGATATCCGTGGGTAGAAAAAAGTTCCCTGTTCCGTAAGAATCCTTTTATTTGCATAGCGAAAGCAGTAAATGATTTTTCTCCGCCCACAAATGAAAAGATTTATGCTCAGATTTTGTATAAGTCTTTATGATTAGCGGTTTATAGTTGTATGCGCTTTGGCTCATGTATTTACAGTTGTTCGTCTATTTTTCAGGCGCACATACGTATACGCATGCGCTCTGCTGCATATATAATCAATATTTGCGCTTGACGGCAAAAATTCGATTCGACTATTTATTTAAGTATAACATCAAAAATGCCGAAAGGTAAAAATTAACGCCACTTGTATAATATATATATATATATATATATATATATATATATATATATATATATATATATATATATATATCAGCAGCCATTGTTTTATGAGTTAATCAATATGTTCATGAAACCGAGATGAAGTTCTTTTATCAACCCAGTCGAAGGGAAAGTTGCATTATTTCACATTTTTTATGCCTGCTGCTCATTGGTGCGTATACTTCAGTCATTGTGCGTTCTCGATTAGACCTCTATATGAGCTAGCATGAATCATGTATTAGTATGTATCAAAGCTTACACGTCTACACTCCAGGGCAAAAAAAAAACCAGCCAAGCTCTTTCCAACATAGAAAAGATCTTAACGCCATATAAAACACACAGGCGTATATTAAGGACGAACTAGTTGGTAGAACGTATGGGAACACTGACCAGCTGTGGGAAGCAATCTGAGATGAATGGAGCAACATTGTGCAGCTCACTGTAAACAGCTTGACCAAACGGCTCAGTTTCCTGAAGAAAAACAAGGAAAAACTATTCCATACTAAAACATGCTCTGTGCACAAACATTTCATCCACCCTTATATGATATGGTCGGATATGTCGTGTATTATTGTTTGGATAAAAGAGTAATTGTAGTTTATTTTTCTTTGGTCTGTAAGTATATATTCATATATATATATATATCTAATTTGAATTTCGTTAACCAATGCTGGAAGGAGGTTTTAAAATAAAGTGGGTTTTTTTTTCTGACAACGTTGATTAAGTTAGGTTACTAACATTCATCATTATATAATTATTTATCTAAACTATTGTTTACATAAGAATTGTTATAGATGTTGTTATTGATACCATGTTTTGGGACTACTAGATATATATTTCTTATTTAGGTTACTAGCATTGATACCCAAGATATACTGCCTTACAGGAGTGAGAGTAAATCTGTGAAATAAATTCGTCTTGGTATGTGCAAAAAGTTCCAGTGAAAAATTGGGTTTCAACTATGCATTCACTCTCGAGTTTTCAGAGAAGAGTGCTGAGAACTGACATACATCAAACAGATTGATAATAAATGAATGTACGTAAAGCAAGAAATGTAGCTTGATTCTAGAGGAGTAACTGAAGTGAATAATTGTGGTCCAATTCCTGGTCCTGACATTTTTGTCATCTAGGGATAAAACTAAAACTAAACGAATTTTTATGCATTCTCACACAAACACTCATGAAAAAAAAAATTTCCACGCAAAAAAGCGTTAGATTTTTTTGATTGATAGAATTGATTTAGATATCCAATAAAAATCCTAACTTAGATGTCAACTTTTTAAAAATGAATTTCTAAGCGACACTTGACTTCGGTTGCAGATATACGCTGTTTGCCTATCTTAGATATAAATATTTTCTAATTTCATAGGAGAGCTTACCCAGACTCCCCTAGACGCACCATCCTTTTTCTTCTTGTGCACGACATTAATTTTTGAGAGGGGATGTCACACGATACTCACTCATTCTTAACATTGAAACTTGATATACACACACACACACACACACACACACACATATATATATATATATATATATATATATATATATATATATATATATATATATATATATATATATATATTAATGTTAGAGGCATTAAGTAACCAAAAGAGATGCATCCAGTCTTTGTCAGTGTGGAAGATCATTGTATTGACTGGAACTAAGGAAAGGGGAAAACAATTGGCTTTGACTGATAGGTAGTATATATATATATATATCGAAGCACAATGGTATACGACTTGGAAAAATCAACGAAGAGATTAGTGAGAAAAATTGTGAAATTCTTTGGTTGAATATGTTGGTCAACAAGCAACTTGAAGAAGCTTTTCTGTGTAATTAGTATTGTTAGAGATGACATCATTAGTTGGTTTGCATGCAGATTAAAATCGACACAAGGGACTTAATATTCACATAAGTGAACCCTCAAAAGAAGAGACACGAACAGTGAGTCACATCTGTTGTTATACCTACTGATCCCTCATCGTTAAATATCTTTGGGGTAATCTACCTAAGTGGGCTCTGTTTCAAAAAATACAATTATGTGTAGTATAAAATAACATCCGTATACTATGCATTTCGATAATACCTACACAAAATAACAAACTAAATATATGACTTAGCTGTATTTTAAAATCATTGCTGGAAGAGGGGATATTTGATCAACACTGCAGGGGTGCCATGTTAATACGATTATTTTGGTTTTAAAATCCCTGAAACGGTTAAATGGTAAAAAACTGATGATCTCAACAAGGGAATATTTACACATTGTTCAATAATAACGAAGTATGAGTAAATCAGGGGGGAAACTGAAGAAAATTACATGAATTAAATTGATTGATATTGGTAAATGAGTGACTGAAGTGACACTAAAAGATTTTGCAAAATTTCTTAATTCTTAGTGTTTACAGCTGTAAAGTTTTCCAGAATATATATGTATATATATGTCACTACCCTGCTCTTCACCTTAGAACGCCATTAAACAGTCCTGGGGGCTATTCATGCCGACTTAGAATCTGAAAAGTGCTGAGGCAAATCATCGTATATATATATATATATATATATATATATATATATATATATATATATATATATATATATATGTGTGTGTGTGTGTGTGCGTGTTTGATATGATATCCTAATAACAAGGTTTTTAAACATATATGATATCTTTGACCCAGAAGTCAGTGCCAAAAAAACTTTCTTGTTTAACGTCCATCGCGTTTTTCAAGTAGAAGTCTAGATAACGTCTTCTTTACACTTTGAATTTGAAATCTACGTTCGTTAAAATTTTACTTCACTGTTCTTCAGATAAATTTGAAAATAACGTACGTTATCCACATTCGAAAATTTACGTATGTTATCACGCAATTCTATCAAATAATTAGATTAATGTATTTATAAACAGATGTTATTCACAATGGATACATGAATAAATCAGCCAACAAAAAACCTAAAATTAATACAAACTAAAATTGAATATAGTAGTTGCAATGTGTATACGAAATGTGTAAAATATCATAAATGAAATAGTAACAACAATGATAATGATAATGATAATGATGATGATGATGATAATGATAAAACTAATAAATGGCATTGAAGAAACTAAGATGAATTCATTCATAATGTAATAATAAGATAAAATGTAAAATCATGATAGCAAATCCAAAAGGTAATGGATAATAAAAGCTTGATGATAATTAGAAATCAGAGTTGAAATGATTATAACAGCGAAATGTCTAACTAGCTATTGAACTTTTTCTCAAGTGTAAGTGTCTCTTAATTATTTATGATTTATAATTCGAATTTCCATTTGTGTTGACGTTATGATATGATTTCTCTTCTATTGTGAGTGAGTTCATCTTTTTCTTTAAATATTAATTTTCTGAATTTTTCCTCGGCATAGATTAAACATCATTTAGGCTGTTAGCAGGTTCTGTATTTGTTAAAATTGACCATTTCATGACAAGATTTAATCCCTTATTTTTCAATTTCCAGAAATATTCTGATAAGTTTGTATTATCTTTATAATCTTGATTTGAAGAGGATTATAAAGCTTGCATTTCCACTGCTTCATAGATGCGCCAATAGGATTTATTTTTAGTTTCAGGTTTTTCAGGAGTGGAGAATTCTGCCGTATAGACCGCATTGTTAAAATCTTATCTTTAATGAACATTCATTATTATTTCAGCAGTTACAATCATTAGTTTCATTTGCTTTTTGCTCACTTTGTTAGTCAAATTTATCTTTATTTAACATTCTTTTATTGTGTATATTCCTCGATGTTACAAAAACAAAAACAGGTCCTTTAATAAAATAAGTAAATTTGAGCTGGGCAGCGATTCTCCCAAAAGGTAACCGAAAATATTGAATGAAAAAAAAAAACATCTTAGATTTCTATCGCCTACTGTCACAGATGGTTGGTGGGGCATTTTGGTATAGGGCGTTTTCTCAATCAAGATGGGTTTAACGTTCAGTCAGATGTGGAAAAATCCACCAAATACCCGATTGTTCAATCTTGTGAATTGCTTCTCTCTAGACAATAATGATGGAAATGTTGTTCAAGCAGATGAATGCTCTTTCCATTCTACAATATCCATTGAAACTAAGATGGCAGCAAATGACTGTGAAATCACATTCGGGCTGGACCAATTACATGATATAACCCAAATTAAACATTTGAAACATCTGAAGTTTTATACGATTAAAACTATGATGTAAGACGTTCTCTATCAAAAAATAGTAGAATGACGTTCTTGATTTTTTTTGCACGAGTTGAAGTATTCAATTATTACAAAGGTTGACCAATTCACTGCTGTTAACACCAGGATGAAATTATAATAGGTGACACTGACCACCAAGCACCCAGCAAGTAAATTTACAGTCATAATAACTTTTCCAGCCATAATTTATAAGCTTCTATTTTAAGATCAATTTATTACTACAAAATATCTGTGGAAGTACTAAGCTGCAAAAAACACAGAAAATGAAAACAGCGGACCGAGTTCAAACTCCGACGGAGGAAAATTATCATTTCCTTTTTCTTCACATATTCTATGCTTTCATTTTTATCAGACTTTTAAACCTTCTAGATCTGTCAATTTTGAGAAAGAAGTCTTCGTTGGTTTCACAACTTTACTGTAATGCTCAACTGAATCTTTATGCTCCGTTCGTGATCAGGAACTGAAGATGTGGAATTCTCTTTCTCTCGGTGCTCATGTCAGTTTGGTTGTATTTTTTCATGAACCTAACACTGACCCGACAATAAAACATGTATTCATATGAGAAAAAATCCCTAACCCTATTCCAAACCCCAACTCGAACACGACAATAAAACACTGTGACGTGCACGCACTCCACTTCTAATTTCATAAAATTTCTATAAAGTATCATCTGCTTTTCTATGTTGTCAAATTTGGAGTTTTCTTTCCTGGGCAACGCCGGGTATCTCTGCTACCATCCAATGTTTCAGGTGTATTTTAGTTGTGTACATTTATTTTCCCCCTTTCTATTTTATGTGAGTATTTTTATTTGTTAGTTTTCGCAACCGTAGTGAATATTGCGTGATTATCGAAGGAGATATGTGCTTATGTTTGAGAGAACGTGTGAGCAAGCCTCAAAATCCGTTCAGCGTAATGATGATGTTGATTTTGCCAATATCTATACTGTAAATAAATCACTTGATTATCGATTAACTAGAGCGTGCTTATTGTTCATGTTAACGACGACAACACGCAACAGACGCGCCTTTGTCGGTAATGGCGACGATGACGCCAGCACATTTTGCTCATATAGTTTTGGTTTTATATTCGTAACCTGTGTGGCTTTTCCCGCCACATTAATGTTAGCCATTTTGGATACTTTCAATGGACTGAGAATGTTGCTGTTTATTTACCCTGAAATTCTCACAACAGAAAGAATGTTTGAATAAGTAAAAGTCGGAATAGGATAGATGAATAATGGAAAATAAAAAATACTACCTCTGTCCCATAATATTTGTTACGTTTACATGTACATTTTATACACCGAATGTAACAATGATTTTGTGACTGAAGTATTACTTCACATCACTCTTGAAGATAATTCTATATCTATATATGTTGTTTGGTCATTGTCAATGTCTGTATCTGTCTTAGCCTGTTCATATCTATCTACCTCAATGTATTCGTACAATCTGACTATAACAGTGAATTTATGTAGCTATTCATGTATCTGGTGGCTGAGAATGTGATTAGTTTTCCTACAGCATCATTAGTCGGTGATCGAGTCCCTCTAAAGGTCAGTATTTTGAATATCGTTTTTTAAAGTTAGAAGATTGTCATTTTGTACGTATTGGCAATGATACTATGGCATCTGTCTCTCTTTTCTTTTCCTATGAAAGAACTTTTTGAACTTTTTGCTTTGACCACAAACTTTTTTAGAAATTTTTTTTTGTGACACGTTACTTAAGTTTTGTTAACCAATCCAAATATATAGTTTAAAACGTATAATTCAATGAAAAACTCACTTAATGATTAGATAATTAACGTTTAATTAATAATTTATAATTATGCTGTATAAATTTGAATTCGTCAAACAATAAAATGCCTTACCAATTCAATTGGATACATGCACTTGCTTTGAAGAAAACAGTTCTTGAACATGTGGCTGATTGTTTGAAAGAGGCACCAATATCTCGTCAACAAGGATGTTCAAACTTTCTCTTCTCTGTGTCTTCAAATTTGTCATAGTTGAAAATTCAACTTCACAAGTGAATAATGTAGAAAACTGCAAAAGTATTTTTATGACATTTTTTCACATCTATGCGGATCCGCTTCTCAGGAACGTAAATCCAAGAATTATCGAATTCACTCTCTTCTAACATCATTGATGAATTATGATTGTTCTTTATATCAGCAAATACTTCAATCGGCGGAAAGTTTTTTGTGTAATTGAGACAAATGGATTTCTGATCCAATCATATTATCTTATTTTGGGTATTTTGGAAGTAACCGAGCGCCCTGTCTTGAAACAATATTAAATGATCAAAGATTGAAGAACTAATATATCAAGTTGAACTCATCAGTTTTGAAAAATCTATGAAAATTTTCCTCTTCTAATTTTCTGCTCTACACTTCTATTTTGTCTCTCATTGTACAAATTTTATCAACCGATGTTGAGATGCTTGCTCTCCCTTCCCCAACAGTTGCATGTTGCTGTTTATTTCATTTAGATATCAAAATATATGGAAGGATTTGCTAATTCTCTAGAAAAAGTTTTAGCGTCATTTTTCCCTATTCATATACACTACAAAGCACCCAATCTCTCGAGAGCCAACAGATTTCAGTTTGCAAAGTTTTGAACATTCTGTTGATTTCCCAAATTGCCAATGGCTTTTCTCAACGGAAAATCCATACGTTTTACCGAGGGGCTATATTTCAATGCACAAATTGTATCTCAGAAACAGGAAAATGATACGTCACCAACAATGTGTAATATCTTACGGGCTTGCCGTAGCTTTGTAGCAAGTAACTCTTATATTGTACGATATCTG
Source organism: Thysanoteuthis rhombus (assembly GCA_963457665.1). NCBI lineage: Eukaryota > Metazoa > Mollusca > Cephalopoda > Oegopsida > Thysanoteuthidae > Thysanoteuthis > Thysanoteuthis major. The sequence goes on from OY735216.1 coordinate 28,930,401, forward strand.
AAACCCAGAATAAATAACTATAACCGAGATAAGATGTGTTTTTTCGCAGTCTGCTCTAGCAAAAATAGACTAAATCCCAGGACATTCTTTCGGAATAAACCTGCACGTGTGTAACCATTGTCTAATATCAATAACACATGGACGACTGTGCATGAATTGAAAGGGAGACAACTTTAGCCGTACATGTGTACTGGTGTGATTCAAATTCTTGCCGTTGCATAGTTTAAAGAAATGGCCGTAAGTAGAAGGGAATAAATAATCTAATCGTATGATAAGTATGTATACCAATTTCTTCACTATTTCTTTGCGATCACGCATCGCATTGATTAATCTACATTCCCACTATGACATAACAACGAAGATTACGTCATTAAGCAGCTTTAGTCGAGTTTAGACATGAAAAAACTAAGGATGCTCAGTAGGCACTGGCAGTGTTTTTCTTTCCATTTCATATGTACAAAGGCCAAAACTCGGCGTGAAATGAATACTGCTAGATACCAAAATGAGAAGGAGGAGGAGAAGACTACTACTACTACTACTACTACTACTACTACTACTACTACTATAACCACAAAATAGCAACAACAGTAAGAAAATGCAATTATTGCATACATATTCTAGTTGGAACAAAATTAAAGCAACAGGTTTAATTTTCAATTGGTGATTTTTAGTGAAAATGTCAGCGCTAACTAAACTAACAGAATAAGAAAGAATGGAATATTTCCCGAAGATTTGCTGACCTTCCACATTCGCTGGTGGTTAACATGATTTCAATTTTTCCCGATCCAAACAATGATGATGAAGTGTCAGGGAAGGGAAGAAAATCTTCTTCCCCTCCCTGACACTTCATCATCATCATCATCATCATCATCATCATCATCATTCTACTATCGTCCGTCTTTGGACACAGACCTTCCCCAGGGTTCGCCGCACCTCTCTATCATGAGCGTCGCAGAGCCAATACTTTCTAAACGTCTCTACTCATGTGAACTCTGGGAATTCATGGAATCTAATGAATTCTATGATGTCTCGGATTCATGTTCTTCCCTGATATATTGTGTCGTCTTGTGATCTCTCCATGTAATATTGAGCGCGATTCCTTTTCTTTATTTTTAGGTTTTTGCATATTTGCAGGTTTCTTTATTTAAAATTCCGTGTCTTTTTAAAATCTGAATTAGGAAATGCAAGCCTTTGCGTCCATAGTACGTAATTTGACGAGAAGGATTGGTATCAATAATGAATAGATAGTGGTAATAGCAGAGATACAAATACATACTTTCCATCCACCTGTGATGCAGCTTAATTTGTTATAAGATATTATATAATCTGCTCCTGATTTTTCAAGTGAGCTCGTTTTTATGATTACATCTTTTTTGGAGATTTAACAAATATGTGCAATTTTTGAAATACCACTAGGACACATTGTTTTTGGTTATGAACTAGTATCTACACAAGTAGCTTTGAGGCATTTGTGTTTAGCCGGCGACAGAGGAGAATATTACTGGGTAAACCTAAACGTAATTCTAAAATTGCAAGAAGTGTCATACGATTGCGAAAAATGAAACATTCAATACCCAAATATCATGATATTTAAAAATTGATCGATAGTTTCTCATATCTCGCCGGAAATTTCACACATATCCCCAAATCACTACACATGAAATAAAGTACTTTATTTTTATCAATTTCTTTTCTATGTGTACCGAAAACACCTTAATTTTATGAATTCTTTTGCCAGTTCAACAACGAAGGAAACCTACAAAATTTACCAAGATTTGAACTGCATATGTAAAAACGTTACCTATGCACAAGTTGTCTCAAACAATACATTGAAAAATCAGAATGGCTTTTCCACTATAGTTTAAACAGCTATAGATACCGAATAAAATCAATAGACTACAACAGACCAGCAGAAAAGCACTTAAAATTAGTAGACACTGAATTCATCCGAGGCTAAATTTATCAACATAGAAAGAAAAAAATACTGATGACACAGACCCTTGAAATGCATGAAGATAGATGGATTTTCAGATTAAAAACCGTTTCCACTCTATTTTGTCTCAATAACGAAATGAACTATCATGAAAATATTATACTCTTCATAAAACATCTGCGAACATACTATATCTACATGAATACACACTTTATATATTCGGTCTCTTTGCTATAAAAGCCCATTCAAACTCCATCACAATACTTCTACAACTTTTATATAAACATCGAACATTAACTATTACAATCAATGAAAATACTTGAATTATAAAAGATCACTGCAATTCTAACATGCTCGAATTTTAAATATGAATGAATTATAACATTCCACAAATATAATAGTTATAGACACCTTACAAACTTTTACTTACTAATACTACTACAATCATTCGTCTATAGTCCTGTAAAGTCTAAGATCTAACACGATACCCCCCTCCATTCCACAATAATATTTTTTGACTGTAGTGACAACAGAGTGATAAAAGGATAGGCCCAACCAAGCAGGTATCTGTAGGGTGAAGTCACATGGACAAATGAAATACAAGAGGTCAAATGAAGAAAAACCAGTGAAAATAAATACTACAAATTGATATCAATACTACAAACCCCCATCCATTTATCCCCTCTAAAGATGACTACACAATCAAAACAGACCAGGAATATTCATTCAGAAGAATTTTGTCAATGAATGTTTATATGACTTCTATATGTTCACACACACGCGCGCACACACACACACACCAGCACACACACACACATATGTTGGTATCTTGGTTAGCTGCAGGGTAGTGTATTTCAAAACAGTTTTTCAAAGCAAGTTTCATTGAACATGACGGATAGTTTTTGTCGGTTCAACTTTTATTCTATTAATTTTTCTTACTATTTTTTTTTTTTTGAATGAGTAGTAATTTTTGCGGTTTTACAAGAATGAAGGAACCATCCAAAATTCGTATCGTAGTTCTTTAAGCGCTTTAGACCGTCATCGGCCATTTTCAGGAAGTATTTCAAAATATTTTTGTAGTCCAATGATCGTTATAAAGGCGATAAAAACGATTTTAAATAGCGTTGACTAATCTGGTGACTATTCTATTTGAATGAATTGCTTACTTTCAACAATTTTATTTTCCATGACAACGCGTTCGAACGATTCCATTATTTCAATATTCTTGTAACCCAACGAAAAAACAACTCATGTGCAAACAAAAAAATGAATAAAGAACTGAAATTTCAATGAGGCGTCCACAATAAATTTCAAACGCCATTATTGCCAGATTACGTGCCTTTGAGTAGGAGATAATCTTAGGTAAGGAGCATCTTATAGAAAAAAACCTTTCTGTCAAGTTTTCAAGTAAATCTGATCCGAAATAGCTGAGAAAATCGATTATAATCGATTTTAAAACGAACTTTAAACGCCATTATTACCAGATCACGTGACCCTGAGTAGAGGATTTATACTAGGTAAGAAGCATCTATTCAAGGGACACCTTTCTACCTAATTTAAAGTAGATCTGATACACAACGACTAAAAAATGATACTGGAATAGAACGGCCGACGAGCAGGGCCTTTTTATAGAGAGACGAGGACGTCTCTGAAAAGTTTAACCGACTGAAACTATCTGTCGTGCTTAAATAAACCTGAATAAGACGCGTCACAATTTTATTATAGTTGTTGCAAATCTTTTTGTTTTAATGCTTGTTCTTTAAAAGAATACTGAGTCATTGTATTCACTGAGAGTTTGTTTGCAATTACTCAATTTCACATAAGAAAAATAGTTGAAGGAAAGGCCTTTGTCCAGCAGTGGACATAATGGCTGATATATATATATATATATATATATATATATATATATGTGTGTGTGTGTGTGTGTGTGTGTGTGTGTGTGTGTGTGTGTGAGGGTACATCAAAAAGTTCATATCCTAATGATGGAAAAGCATATATAAATATGTTTTTTTAAGCATAAAAGAAAAAAGGAGTGAGTTGATGAAGGCTGATTGGAAAGGAAATAAATCCAACGGGCAGAAAGCAATAAATATTATTCCTGGATTCTCAGGAAGTTGAGGGATGTTCTCTTTTTGTTCTTACTGTTGCTAACCAAGCTTTTGTATTTTTCTGTCAATTGGAGCTCAATGCCTCTCAATATCAACATCATTATCAACATCATTAGTTTCATCATTAGTTTCATAATCATTGTCTGGCTTATTATTTCATTCATAAACACATACATCTGTGTTAATCATTCATCCGAATCAGTTCATTATTAGAGACATTATTATCAGGCTGTTCAGAAGTAAATGACGGTTTTTGACGTTGAAGGCTTGAAAAGATATGAATCAGTATGAAAAAACATGCTTTAGCCATAATAGTGTATTTGCTGACATATAAAACGCACATTTTGATTAAGACAAAAAAATATTCAAATGTCATACTGCATCTAATGCGCTAATATCATGACTAAGGTGCCTTATACAGAAGCTCAAAATGGACTGCTATGGGGCTTTGATCAGTTGCAGTGAGCGGTAGTCCCCCTAATACTTATGTTAACTTTGTGTCTTATAGGTTGACAAATACGGTAAGATGCGTCACAATTATGTTATAGTTGTTCTTTTTGTTTTAATGCTTGTTTTTTTTAAAAAAATACAGAGTCAATGCATTCACTGAGAGTTTCTTTGCAATTACTCAATTTCACATCTGCGGTACGTTTACAGCCCTCTGGGCACAATCAATCGTTTGAGCAAGTTTTAATCAATCATTTTTATGCATATGTAACTCCCTATCCGTGCTATTAAGAATCTAACAATTCTTATTATATATATATATATATATATATATATATATATAACACTTTGAGGAGAATCGTAAACATTCCAAATTTAGTTAAAAATAATTGAATTCCTTCTTTATCATGTTACTAATAAAACGTTCTAACCAGTTAGAGGGCAGCAGAACAGGCCCAAGGTGTCTGTTAACGTTACAACATCTTGCTAGATTTAATATCAAAACTGCTCTTCACAACCTGGTCACTTGGGTAAGGGTTTGGGAAAGATTGTATGTAGTTTACGTGATAAAGTATGTGAGAGTGGAACTACCTCTCTCCTTGAAGTTGATTTTGAGGGATAAAAAAGATATAGCCAAAGAGGAAGTGGAAAAATCTGGTATGGTAGACTGTTACGCTCTCTAAGATGAGGTCCAGATAATTGACAGGAAATGCCACTAATGAGCGAAAAGTTGAGAGAGGCAGCGTATATCGGATGGTTTTGTCGGTGTATCTAGTGTTGATGAGATTGTTTGATCCAATTGATGTATTAAGGGTCACTTTATTTCTGTCGCCATTTAAGAAGAAGTAGGTTTATTTTCTCTTTTCTTACGGATTATACACCTGAAAAAGGCTGAAGTATGGATCGACTGAAATGCCATATCTCTACATAAACTCTAGAAATTAAGGATTTAGTATTTGTCAGTGCATCCCTCTCTGGTTTTGCCTCTCGGAATCATCGTCTCGTATCCTTGGTTTTGCAGCTTTTTGAGCAGATTTGGGCGGTAGTTTATCATCTAAACAAGAGAATACGGCCAAATTACTCAATTATACTGTATCTTAGATATTCATATCCTTAACTCTATTTGAATTAAAATAGTTCTGTTAAAGTCTTCTCGGGATAGAATATCTATTCTACGTTTGAAGATTCAAAATCGAACTATCCCATGATAAGATCGTCTGTATACTATGCTTGGTCCTTCATGGCATTATATTACTTACTAGACTACCTTCTTGCCTAATAACGCGCAACAGGCTGTATTTCGTTACATGGTACTAATAACAGCGTGTAATCACGGACTTGAACTATTGAGAGTGGTTTATTCATGCCTTTCGCAAGGGCATTAAAATGATTTGAAAACGAAATATCTCAGCCAGAGCTCTTTACTTACTGACTCTTGTCCAAAAGAAATGTTTCAATTCCGGTGCTAAATTAAACTAGGACTCAAATATTCACACTGCGGATATGTCCAAGTCTCTAAGAGCATTTATACGTTACTATATGTGTTAGCTGTTAAAGCATGCAAAAGAATCATGTGATTGTCCACCAAAGCAACTGAAGTCGTCATGCCAACAAAAGAAAAAAAAAGTATCTTGCCATTTCGAATAACTCGAAAACTAGTTTCGCTGCCTCGATGTGAGTTGGCAACAATCACAGGGGCTGACTGCGCTTTGTATGGAATAACAGTCGAGATTTAATGAGCTTATGTACTGTGTGATCGTTGCATTCACAATGGTCGAGCCTATCCATTACATATGACATATGCAGAATTTTTTTTACATTAACCAGGTCTGTCATCCTCACCCCGTACTGTCCAGATTTGGTTCACAGCAACTTTTGACTTTTTTCAAAAGCTAACATCACCATTGGAAAGGAAGATTTCAAACCGTGAACTGAATTGAAGCGATCGATACGTGCCAATCCTGAAACAGGATTTTCTAAAGTTCTGAAAGGTGGAGGAGATGCTATGATAATGCGTATGGTTCCAAAAGAGTACTTAGATGTGGACTCAGGTGCCATTGCGCAAAGTAAACCTTTTATTTAATGATAATTTGCTTGGAGCTTTCCAGATCTCGAACCTTCAAATTAATGAGGAGAATATGTTTAAATATCGGAACTGCTTCTTTTTTTTTTTTTTTTTTCAAAAGAAGAGCAGCCTTTAGAAAATGCGTCTTCTCAGTCGAACTATGATGCAGTTTTTTCTGGTAAGCGCGAAGAATCCATCTCTCGTCACGAGTTACAAACCGCTCAAGGAATGGATTAGTATACCTTCTCATCAGCAGGGTGTGGTCTTTTGTCTCTGGATTCGGAATCCACTCATCCGTGTTTTTCTCGCATTTCTTCCCCCATTAAAGAAAGGTGGATACTAGGGTTTGATTCAAACTTGGTTATGTTTTTCGTTTTGATGAGTGGCTTCCACTTAAGTTGAGCAAAAAGCTTACTGGATCCTATTTCCATGTGCAATTTGGTATGTAATAAAAATGTAAATATAATAAATGTAATAAAACTGTTCGGTTTTTGAAAGAAATTGCGATGAAAACTAGATACAAAAGTTAGTGTGGCGAGCGAAATGCACCACCACAAACTGAACCAAAGGACCATTTACATCAATGTAGGTGATGTCTTGTACATGCTGGGATTGGAAGGGAAGCCTTTACTGTGAACTCTTTCTGGTTACTTTCAATTAAACCAATATCTATCTATCTATCTATCTATCTATCTACTTATCTATCTATCAAGAATTTCCCTTCCCTCATCGAATACGCGTCTTTATTTACTCTTCGCACCTTTGATTCGTCTTACGGTACTAACCGCAAAATTATCAGCAAAATCCACTCATCATTTTGAAATCCACGGCATCCTTTCTGACTGCTCAAGCGAGCATCATAGAGCTACCTCTCCGAGCTTGAACACTGGACCCCCCTGTTCACAATACGTCTCTGCTTACGTCATGCCCTCTTCACCGATTCTATCCATCTATTTCGGACAATTTTCCTTTCGCACCATAAATGTGAGTGTTGGCCCAGAGTCCACAAATGGTTTTATCGATTCGGGGGTGGGGAGAGACAGAAGGAAAAATAGAAAAAAAAAAAGCAATTTCGACACTTCTTCTTCAATTTCCGTTTCATTTTTCTTCTTCTCCGCCCCCAAACAAATGCACTCAGCCACTGCTATTTGTTCCCCGCCTCCACACGAATCGACTTCGACATGAAACGAACTGGTGTGATTTACTCAATCAAAACAAACCTCAGAGCGCTGTACAAAATGACCACTGCGCACAAAATGGCTGCTTCGTGCAGAAAGGCAGAAGCGTTTGGCGCGTGGAGTGATCATCGGGATAAGGGAGACGGGCAGAAAATAACATCTACCGAAATGAGATCTGAACGAGAATGCGTTCGTAATCACGTCTGCACAATCAAGGTAAACATGGATGCGCACATAAAGGTTGATATTAAAGAACAAACTCATACGCAGAAACAACGGTCATAGATTTTGGTAGAAATAGATAAAATGAGATAGAACAACATGGCCATTGAAAAAGCTTTCACACTGAATATAATCTTATAAAATGGTCGACAAAAAGCGACTGTAGAACTGTGATTGTCGAGAATCCTGTTTGTGTTGGCTAAAATCAAAAGTGGCCGAACGATTAACTGCCGAGAGAATGGAATCAAAAAGTTCAAACTCCAATTAAAACTGTGTGCGTTAACTTCATATTAATGCCCTTGGAATCCAATTCTTCTCCCTAACTTACGGGTAAATAACAGGTTAGACTGCACACTGAACGATCAGTCAAGGAAGCTGGCAACAGTCTTGTCGTTTACACACTTATGATGAAATCATTTATGACATATCAATAATCCTGAAGTGTTTCACGTTGAAATGTTCTTCATTTTTTTCTCGCTTTAGCAATTACTTCCGGTTTTCTGCGTTCAGATGTTGGGATTTATTTACCTCCCCACAAGGTCTTGTTTAATAGGGAGCCAAATACACGTACTTTTGAGTGAAGGTAAAATTTACCAGCACCCCCAGGCTCTATGTTACAAAGGCGTGAGGTTGACCACGACTATAGTGCAATGTGTTGGAAGTACTACAATGAAATCTCTAATCTCTATACGACACGTATTTAGACGCTTTTCTCTACACTTTGTTTGGTTATCTGATTTTGATAAGTTTTTGATGATCATTACCACTCTCTAAATATATATATATATATATGTATAGTACATTTTTCATTCAGACGGCTGTGAATTCCTAGGATATCAATTCATTGAAACGAAAATATGACCAAAAGTTACCATATAAGAGAGACATCTTTTGGGTTAGTTATTCAAGTCTAAATCATTAGTTATGTTCATATCATCACTGAAACATTTGGAGAAAGTGTACCTACTCCAACAGTGGGAAATAGTTAATACGATCTGATTAGATATGACAGTTCTCTTGCTAATAGAAACAGATGTGATAGATATATTGTTATACCTGAGTATTATGAAATTTTCTACCCTACTGACGTATTAACAATGAAAGAAAATGTTTTTGAGCAAAAAGAAATATCTTAAGAATATAATAACCACGTGGATTCATAATTGTTATTAGTTTTCCTTTTCTTTTTTTTTTCTGGTTTATTTCCTACTTCTTTGAAGTTTTTTTAATTTATCCCCTGCTTCAGTTGCATGCAATTACAGCGTACCGAGTAACCCCACTTAAAATGCACTAACCAGCCCCAAACCCATTTTTTTACATTCTATTTCAAGGAAAGATTATGATGGATACATTTGAAATGTAGTATGTATACAATTTATTGCCACTTGTCATAAACATAGACTGCATTATCATCAACCAAAAAATATAGAATGAACTAGACACTAGTTTGTAAAAAGTGAGAAAGTTACTTACCAGAGTGAAAAAAGTTTTTCATGCAAAACTTTTTGTGTTTACATTACGTATGACTCAAACTTAGTGAAAAAATGGCCGATATTTTTCTGCCCAAAATTAGGTCAACAGTGGCACCATCAAGTGATGGAAACAAAGATTAAAGCAAATGATTCAACCTGCCCCTTTTCCCAACGAGCCCCACCTATATATATATATATATATATATATATATATATATATATATATATATATATATATATATATATATATATATATATCATCATCAGTCCACTCCTGGAGCAAGACCTTTCTAATCTCTTTCAGTAAAAAGTGTGATTGCCTTAGTCCCTGCCATGCCTTAACGGCAAACTCTCGTTTCTCCATCTTTTGTCTGTCCTTTCCCTACTGCCCCACTGAGACCAATCAAATTTCAATTATCTGTTTCTATCGTTGTTAAAAACAGTGTCAAGTCTACGGATTGTGGAAAAGATACCAAAGCTGTTCGATATCGATTGTTGAACTTTGGACTCTATCACAACATATGATAGCTGAGCAAAATAATCAAAGTCAGGCAGTCTTTAATCCTGATAGTTATGTGATCCTGATAGTTATGGTGGCAAAAAACAGAGTTGGTAGACCCAAGAAGACGTCAGGTTATAACGAGAGGGTAGTTATTAGAACATTACTACAAAGACACCAACAGGCAAAAGATTGAGAATTCAGGATTCAGGAACAAGAAAAGATTTTAGTGTCTAACTCTGAAAATGATCCATAAACAATGTAGACTGGAATTTGCTTCATCGGACGGCCATGGATGACACCAACTGTCAATGAGTGAAAGAATGTTTCCTTCAATTTGGGCCATTAAAAGAAAAAAGTAGTCCCTCCACAACATGGACCGCTCAAAATGGAAAAGAACTAATTCACTCTTGATTTTGACACTAAAAGTTCCCCCTCGATGTCAACCTCAAAAAGTGAAATTTAATTTCGACAACGTTTTGAACCCCGAGAGTGAAAGAGAAAATTTGACTCTTAAATCTGAAAAATAAAAGTTCCATGTCGATTTTAAGCCCTCATAGTAAGACATAAAAGTTCCTTCTGTTTAATTTACATAAGCTCCGATCCCCAGATTTCGTGTTTTGGAAAAATGTACCTTAACTGTACTCACTAGTAATAAAAACATTACTAAAGTAACTACGTTCAATTGAAGTATGAGGTATGTTGAAAAAAAAGTAAAGAACTCAATCCTACGTTACATTTTAATTTTGAGAATTACTTAAGGAAGAAAGATATTTTTTTCTTCTATCACTTCATTAAAAAGTAAGAGATCATTTAGCAAGATGAATTATCATGTAAATCGACGCGCACATCCGCAATCTACATCCCCCTCCATGAGATTATACTTGGGGGATAGTCTAACGAAAATTCATTTGCTAAAAAACATTATTTGGGGGTCAAATCCGTACCAACAGAAAATGTCATGGATTTATGTCGAATAGTTTTGGCGACAGGCGAGTACATACAGATGGACAAAAAAAAGTACATGATATGCAGAATAGAATATCAATATACAATACACATAATACCTTATATAAAATGACAAACTACACGTATGACATAAGCTATTCAGTAAGAAAGGGGTGGTATTTGATCAACACTGTTGAATGCCATATTAATAAAACTGTTTGGTTTCTAAAATCCCCGAAACAATTATCCAGTCAACAACTAATGATCCCAACAAGAGAAAATTTATACATTATCCCGTAAAAACGTAAGAGGAAGAAACACTGAAAAACATATCGTAAATTGCATCGACACATATTGGGAAATAAGTGACTGAAGTGATGCAAAAAATATTCGAAAAAGTTTTTCCATGCTCAGTGTTTTAGGGCTGTAAAGCTTTCTAGGCAACATATATACAATTATATACAAATATATTGTGCTATCAATGATTCGAGGTATGGACATTTGTCTGTGCCAAAGATGTATAAAATCTGTCTGCCGGAACCGAAGTCTAAAAGGAAAAACTCAAACATCAGACATAAAACTGAAAGAGAAAAGAATACTCAGACGTGAAAATTGCGTTCAAATGATAGCACGAATTAATATCCATATCAGTGAATACTACTTGTTGGCAGCGAAGGCAAAATAAAAATGGCTATGGATGGAGAAGATGCGAGTTAGTGTGAATACGACACAGGAAAGGGCGTGTAATATCAACGCATTGCAAATGAAAGAGAAATGAGCAGGTATAAACGAAAGACAAAAAGAGAAAAAACGTCTCTCTTGATTGGTTGCTGTTAAGCAGACGCCATGAAACCCTATCGGTAAAACAAGCGTGTGTTTCATGTTTATTTGTTATCGTTACTGAGAGGAGAGATAATGGAATCAGGGTGTAGAGCGTAAGCCAAGCAGAAGTGGAGGAAATATGAGAGGCGAAAGGAAACGATATGGAAAAAAATAGAAAAGCAAGCGAAAATAGAACGGGAAATAACCGTAATTGGTAACTAGGTAAAGTGAAAATAAAAGACGCTCTTTGTGCAAATGATGACAGAGAAGCAAAAAATAGAGAAAAAAAATGAATAAGGAAGGAAAGAAAAGAAAAGAAAAATAAAGAAAGAAAATACAGAAAAAAAATCAAAATGATAAATAACGAATAACAGAAAGAAAAAACTCCCTAAAGACAAAAGTAAAAGTCACTTCCATTGGTTCCTACTCTCTCTCTCTGTCTCTGTCTCTCTCTTTCTCTCTCTATATTTCTATCAGTCTGCCTGTCTTGTATAAACACAAGTACGAACAACATCTGTTCGTCTATTCATCTATTGCTTCTCATCAGAAGGCACCTGTAAAAAAAAAGAAATTATATAAAAGAAACAAGTTTAGCAACAACGGTCGCGTTCAATAACGAATTGAAGTCGAGAAAAATTTGCCCACATTAATACATGAAATTAATTGGAACACGTGATACCTTACGTGAGCGTGTAATGTTATGCGGACTTTCATTACCAGCAACCAAGAGTGGATCTTAGAGAGAAAAAATACAATCACATCTGTTGGTTGTTGTTGTTGTTGTTGTTATTAGTTTACCTATGCTGTCAAGAAATGGCGACAATATTCAAATGATTTTGCAATTGCATTGTACAAAATGATATTGAAAAAACATTACATTGATAAGCATTTTCATGTTTATTTTCAATGAGAGCGAACCCGGATATTTACGCATTTACAAAAATCGATAAATAATAAATAAATAAGGTAGACTGCTCTATAACTAGCATTTAATAGATACATCCCTTGATCAATGTTACAGACCTAAAATATAGACCATCACACGGCGTATTATTATTGTTGTTGTTGTTGTTGTTGTTATTATTATTATCATTATTGCTGTTTTTGTTGTTATTATTATTATTATTATTATTATTGTTGTTGTTGTTGTACTGAATATTTGAACTGCTGTCCAAAAAAGAAATAGAAAGCTAGATGGAAATCAGATAACATTTAATTGAGTTTGTTTTAAAAATTGATTCAATAACACTCTTTATACTACCAAAAAAGTGGGGAACTAAAGTGAAACTGGATGTTGGGTTAATGTGAAAAGAAGGAATTATTGTGAAAAAATGGGTCATGGGGCAAATTTGAAAAGAAAATTATATTAATGTTAGAGAGTAGGTCTAATCGCCAAAATGAGTGAGGGCTAATGTAAAAAAAGAGAGCGATAGTATTGGAAAAAAAGCCAAGAAAGTAGGAAAACAATCACACCTCAATTTTGATCCCTAAATCACCTCCTCACCCCATTTTGAACCTAAACATTGAGATATAATTCCCTAGGACTTTTTTTATCCCTAAAATTGCAATATGAAACCCCCTTCGATTCTTTACCCAAAAATAGAATAAAAAGTCTTCCATCTCAATTTTGGCCTTGGAAGTGAACTCCCTCCCATTGTAACCACTATAAGTGAAAAGAAATCTTCGCCTCGATTTTGACCCCTAAAAGTGAAAAAATCCCCCCCCCATTATTACTCTTGAACGTAAAAAAATCCCTCGTATTTCGACTCATAAAAGGAAAAAAAATTACCCATCGATTTCGACACTTGAAAGTGGAAAAGACTCCACCTTGATTATCACCCTTAAAAGTAAAAACAAAAAAAAATCCCTTTGGACCTCGACCTCTGAGAGTAAAAAAAAAAGTTAACCCTCGATTTTGACCCTTTAAAATGATAATCGTCGCCTTGACAAAAAGGAAAAAAAAAAGAAAAAGAGAAAAAAGAAATTTCCCCTCAATTTTGACCCCTGTAAGTAGAAAATAAAAATCCCCCCTTGATTTCGACCCAAAGAGTGGGAAAAAATGTTCCCTCCGTGTAATCCCCAAATTTCATGTTTTGGAAGAATTTGCCTAAACTGTACCACATCACAGTATGCACCAATCAAATAAGGTAACCACAAATAATCAATAATGTCTGATGGTCATTGATGAGAGTTATGTATCAGTGTCTTGACTCTGTAACAGTCCCAATAGAATTTCTTTCTTCAAATTTGGAATATCACAGTAATGCTTTGACATCCCCGCTTTTAAATTGATATTCCTATTTCAGTATACAAGGAGTTGATATCAATAGAAAGAACAATGTAACAATAAAAACACAGGAAAGGTAACAAGAAGTACACTGTAAAATTATCATGGTTTACTGCAGTAACTACGTTTGTTTTAGGTGAGATAATTGTAAACTTTTCTTCGACACTATTCCATTGCACTAAATTTCAAAATGAGACCTCAGCAGTGATGACTTCCTCAAAGGTAGCCATATTTTGCCAAAAGTCTTCAGTTAGCTCCATTCAAAGATAGTGCCTTCTTACTGTTTTCAAGTCTTTCACATGAGACCTAAGGCAAGTTTTTTTCTCTCAGAGAGTTGCTAAGCATACAGCATAGTATGTCAGGGTGACCTTCTTTTTATACTACTCCCTAGCCTATTTCACTCTTTTTCTTCCCCTTAGATATCTGTGGGTCGGAAGACCATCATTTGGAATCACCCTTTGACGGTGTCCACTTTCGTCATTTGGAGGCTCAGCATAAGTGGCATATTTTTCTACGGCTGATGCATACCTTCCACTCTAATCACACAGCGTGTACTCAGTTAGCTGGCAAATTTGTCCAATGTAGAGTTTTTCATACTATTCGCTCGTACTGGGAATCGAACCCGTGACCTTCAGCATTCAAAGCAGGTATGCTAATGATTATACCATCAGACTGAACCTCATTGCATGTTCACCTTAGATATCTGGAAGTCTTCGCTGGGGGGGTGGATGACAGCAAATCTCCTCAAGACTCTTGCTCTCCTGTTAGCATTCCCGCAATCCACAGCAGTTCTGTAGTTTGTATTTTCTTATCAGATGTCTGACGGTCGTCGACAGAGGCTAAATTACAGTGTATCCTCAGATCTCCAGCCTTCCCTCCATTGCCCTTACATATTACAACTGCTCTCTGATTTGTAAAATACTAACCTTCTACAGCTTTATTTACACACGCCCTCTTTATTATAGCTGTTTGTCCATTGCTGATGACTGGAGGTCGTATGTCTCATACTCCCAATACTCTCATGCAGACCCCAGAAATGCTGTGATCTGCATAGTCTCAATCCTTCCTCTTCTTCCCAGCTCCCTAAATCTTGTTTTCAATGTATTTGGCAAAGTGCCCAGTACATCTACTTTTATTAGTACTTAGCTGACCATGTTCCACGCTTTTCTTAGCTCCAGGTATTTTCGTAGATTGTCATTCTTTTTCCGTCTTCTTTGTTATCCGTAGGCACAGATATTATTTGGTAGGTCCACGTCTATTATTTGGCAGGTTTTCCTCTTCTTGTCTACGATTACCAAGTCTGGTCTCCTTACCTGGATGGGGCGGTCTGTTTGGATGTCAAAGTACCAAAGTAATCGGTGGTTTCCATTCTCCAGGGCTGTCTCCAGTTTGTGCGGGTACCACTTTTCTGTATGGTAAAATTTAAATCTCATTCGTTCGCTCAGTTCCCAGTTTATCACTGTTGCTACTCTATCATGTCTGTGTTTACTGGGCTAGTTGACAACATTCACTATTTATGTGATTTACAGTCTCCTCTCTTTACCCACATAGGCAGTACTTGCTGTTTGCGTTCTGTCGATTTTTGTTTTGATATAATTTGTTCTGATGCATTTGTTTTTGGCTGCCATGATCAGCGATTCTGTTTCTCTCTTCAGGTTTCCTTGTAGTCATGTCCATGATCTCTAGTCTGCAAAATCCTGTATCTGTCTTTTAAATTCTCCGAATAATTTTTTTCTTTTCCCATTTTTCTTTTCATTGTTTCTACTTTTTTACGCTGCTTTTGGCACATTTTATGAAATCTTCACTGTTTGTTTGCTCATACTTTTCTAGCCCTGCTTTAGCCCTCTATTATTATTATTATTATTATTATTATTATTATTATTATTATTATTACCGCCTTAACTGGCCATAAAGCTCGATATCAAGTCACTTGAACCCGATTGATATATTTTTTTGCAAAAAACAAACAATAGAAACTGCTCTATAATTATTATCCCCCCCAAAGAAACAGAAAAGATCTCCTCTCAGTCGTGACCCCTAGAATGAATAAAGTTCCCGCTCGCCTTGGAACGCTGAAAAAAAAAGTTTTCCTTCTAAGCCGACTCTTTAATTTTGACCTCTAAAAGGGGAAAATGTACTCATCACTTCAAAACCCTTGAAGAAAAAATCCCTCATTTGTTTGAAAGTGAACATCTTGATCCCTAAAAGGGAAAATATCCCCCTCAGTTTTGACCCCAACTTTTAAAAAAAGTGCAATCAGAAAAAAAGGTAAAAAGTGACTTACAAGAAAGTTTTATCAGAATATAAGATGAAGTAAAAAAAATAGTAAAAAGAATTTATCAGAATATAAGGTCAAGTGAAAAACATCTCACCAAAAAACAGAGATCAGAAAAAAATCCGTTACACAAAGAATCTCCAATGAAGTCAAAATCTTTTATTTATAGGTCATCCCCAGTGAAAACAAAATAAGGGTCTAGTTGTGCAATATGGTTGCATTGTAAATTTAACCCATCTTAAGATATAAGCAGTTGAAACTCACTCAGGTTTGTTTCATCCTTCAGTTTGAAGTATTTGGAAAGTGTTGCTCTTAATTTTCATGCTTTTTACTCTGCCTGGCATGTTTGCTTTTGCTTGGCTAAAATAACATACATACATACTAAACAATTCTCAATTTTGTTTACATACACTTGCAGTATTCGGTGTGATATCATCTTGAACTTTCTTTAGATGAAGCATTGTAAACCATCATTAATTTCTGTAATTCCTTAATCCAACTTTCAGTTGTTCTTTATTGTAACTATTCAGATACTCACTATATTTTGAACGGAGATCCGGGGTCTATGTCTTCCCAGGTCTTAGGTCAATGGGGCCTGTATGTGAATTAACGAAAGGTCGGCGCGATGGAGTTTCAAAGTGAAGTGTAACGTGCACACGGCCAACTCAACGCTTTAAACCTAGGGTTTCCTTGGATGATCCATCAAGGTGGCATGTATAGCTGCAAGACCCATAGGTGTTTCTTTCAATATGCATATCAGGTTACATGTCTTAGTACATATATGCACACAGGCAGCCAAACTGTCCGTTGACTATTCGGACTGGGCAGCAGACTCTACAGTCAGCTCAGGTATCTACACAAACAGAGGTTTCTCTCAGACCCGATATGTCTGCATATGTCATTATGGTTGTTTTTGGAATCGAATGTATCTATCTATCGATCTATCTATCTATCTATCTATATATATATATATATATATGTGTGTGTGTGTGTGTGTGTGTGTGTGTGTGTGTGTGTTTATAAGGCAGTGAGTCATTTTAGAGTGTGCATATCGTCAATTATGCTGGGCATATGAGTGTAACTACACATAACAATCATTCTAAAGAATACGCACACATATATATGCATATATCTGTGAGTATATTTTGTGTCAACCTATATATCTAACCCCTTTGTTTATTCCTATTTCATGTGCAAATTATGTATCGATATAAGTATATAGATAAGTTTATTCATAATGACTATCAAATTCTATCTATTTGTCCATTTGTATATGTGTATATGCCCAACTGATAGGTATCTGTAATTTATACATTGTAAGTTTATGAGATTGTGATTCTTCTTGTGATTGTGATGTGTTTCTATGTCCATGGTTTTTTGTAGGTTCAGGGAGTGAAAACGTGTGTGTATGTGTGCTAGTTCGTGAATGGAAATTAACGGATAGATGTTCAAGTGGCTGGGGGACGGAGGGTTTCGTAGGGGGTCAATGCTGGGTATGAGCAGTTTGTATTGTTTGGTGATGAGTTTAGCTAGATATAAGCTGATGTTAAAACAACCTGGTCTTCGGGTAATTGTATTGCTTTGTGAAATGATAGCCGCTTTTAGACATTTTCTTCCGTGTTGTTGATTTAGATGTTTTATCATTTGGTTGTGTCGTACATTGAAATTGAAGAAGAGTTTTTTTTTTGTATTGAGATCATTGGAGTGGTCGTCTATTCTGAGTGCTCTTCTTTGTTCATATATTCTTCTGTTTATTGGTCTTGAGGTTTCTCCAATGTACCTCTAAGGGCATGGGATTGCATGTCTTTATGCTTCGGTGTTAATTCTTCTTTGTTTTTTTCTTTATGAGGTCTTTGATTGTCTTGAATGTGCTTTTGGTGATGTGTACGCCAGGGTTTTTGATGTTGTCAGCGATTGTCGTGGATTATAGATTGGTTTGGTGGGTAGTGAGATACATCTGGTGTTGTAGGTTTGTTGTTGTTGTCGTTGTTGTTGTTGTTGTTGTTTTGGGAGGTCTAATGTATTTTATATGCTTTCCTTTCAACACTGTGTTTGAAATGGTTAGGGTACTGGAGGTTCTTAAATGTGTGATAATTTACTTTTCTTCGTTCTTTAGACATTGGGGATTGCATATTCTCAAAGCTCTGAGGTAGAAACCAATAATGACTCCCGATTTAATTTTCGTATTGTGGTGTTAGTAAAATTGATTTTGTCATTTTTGTTTTGTAGATTTTCAGTTTGTTGTGCCGTATGATATCGAGGTCGGATAGAGTGTTTTCTTCTAATTTATACATGAAGTCTATGGTGCGTTTAACAGAGTTTAGTTTCTGTTTTAGGGAAATTATGTTTATATCATGGGATGACTCAGTAATTACCATGAACATATTATAATAACTAGAAATAAACAAATGAAAAATGGTTCGAAAAAGAACAAAAATTAACGAAAATAGAGTATATATATATATATATATATAAAAAGAAAAACTAAAATCTACAAAAAAAAAAAACAAAGTCAAAACTAATTAAGCAAAAATGAAACTAAAGCACATTGGAAATTCTTAGCAATTGTTCAACCACAATATCACCTTAAAATCGAAGTTTGTGAAATAAATTTGCTGCGATAACTAGTATAACAATTATACCAGCTCTTTTTATGAGAAAAAATACCGACAACTATCTTTGTAAAACCAGCATCTAACTCAAGGTATATATATATATATATATATATATATATATATATATATATATATATATATATATAGATAGATAGATAGATATAGATAGATAGATAGATTTGTATGAAAGTATAAACATGAACCTACTTGTTAAGCGTATGTGTTTAATAAAAACTTGCTTTTGGTACATGAATACATGTATTATGTTACTATGCATAGCTTAGATTTGACACAGGTTCAAAAGCATGGACCACCCATTGAAGTTCGAACTCACTACTAATGATCTGCGAGACTAGCTTGCCAACAATTACCCAACGACGAGGTGCCGGTGTTTTTATCATTATATCTGTAAACGATACGAAAGAGATAGGCGTTTTGGATTTTATGAGCGTGCACCTGTGTGCTTGTGTACCAGATGTGTTGGCGTGAGCTTATTTGATCATTTGAGTGTCTGCATATAAATCAATGTATTTGACTGCAAAACAAAAGGAAAACAGGGTAAATATTCAAGCTTCGAGTATTAGCAAGCAAATACTAATAGTAGTTTATTCAGAGTACGACAAACATCAACCTTCGTCCATTGACATACACATTTCAACAGGTTGGCTGTATAATGTAAATTGAATCTTTTATAAAGGTATATTAGATCACATACTACACATGTTACAAGTATTTACTAAAGTTAATCTAAACTGGCACAAGGTAACAAGTATACACTGGCTTGCAAAATTTGGAATCCTTCATCCACAAATCATGAAAATAAGATCTTTTCAACTTGAAAATATTGCATTCTATTTTGTCTGCAAAAATCTACGAAAGTATTTGTTTTTTTATCTCTACTGTAACTCTGTAAAGCATTGATATTGCAAAGCTGATACACAGCGTTGATTTTTTCGTTCAAATTGTATATTATTTCTTTCAGATAATTTATGGCGTTGATTTTTATCAATGCAATCTTTCTTTTCATATCATTCCATAGATTCTTCAGTCCACAGATTGAGTCCCAGTGAGTTGGGAGCTCGACATTATG
This sequence comes from Thysanoteuthis rhombus, assembly GCA_963457665.1. Lineage (NCBI taxonomy): Eukaryota > Metazoa > Mollusca > Cephalopoda > Oegopsida > Thysanoteuthidae > Thysanoteuthis > Thysanoteuthis major. The sequence continues at coordinate 28,950,362 of OY735216.1, forward strand.
ATTCTCAATCCATTTTACTCATCTAGTGGTACAGCAGGGAATACAATCCAGCAGAAAAATTGTGCTGTTTCTCATCAGCATTAATGGTAGTAGATGTGACGCCAAGAAGGCCAAGTGCCTCTCTAAATTCATAATCACTTTTGGTGGCAGAAAATGCGTGCTGCTTGGTGTCAGTACTTTACTGTATATTTTTCTTCATACATATACCTGGTAAAACAAATTCGAGTTTAAAATCGAGATGGATGATTTGCCTCCATTTGAAATTATAATTTGCTTTCGCCTTTTTTTCTTATGTACAAAATCTGGAAGTTAGAAATTGAACTGGATCGAGAAGTCCTTTATTTGAGACACTATACCTGTCAAGGCCGATAACCTTGCATTCTTAGGTTCCATAAAGATTTTGAGTTCGCTCCCTAGGTTAAGTGGTGCAGAAATATATATCAGCTTTATAGAGAAGCTGGTTAGCATCACAAGGAGTGATTGACTGTAAAGAGTTCTGAAATTCCCTTGGAGGGATACCTGTGAAAATTTATGACGTTTCCCTTGAGTTCAATCCCTACGTTTGGTTATGCAAACATATACAATGGTTCATTAAAAGGGCAAATCGACATCAAATGGAAGGATCGATGGTTTCAAATTCTGAATTCATCTTGGAACGATCCGTGTCGCCATAGTTTCCTCTACGCTGTGTGTGTGTGTGTATGTGTTCGTACACACACGTTTTGCATCCTAAGAAAATTAATGAGCGCCCATTAAGCACCTGGATTGTTTATCAACTAGCTTAGCAACTGAATGAATTTAGATTCAATCATTTCCAGTATCTATGATAATCATAACCATAATCGGTGAATTGGTAGGTGATTTGTTATTTGTTTATATTGATACATCATTAAATAATAATAATAATAATAATAATAATAATAATAATAATAATAATAATAATAATAATGATAATAACAACAACAACAACAACAACAACAACAACAATAATAATAATAATAATAATAATGATAATAATTATAATAATAATAATAATAGATCTGAAGTATATAAAAACCGCCATTCGACCAATGTCTTTTGACAGCTTGCTGTGTTAGGGAATGATCAATCAAAAAATTAGAAAAAAGGGTGATCAATGAATGAATTATTTGGGGAGACAGATATCACTAAAAAAGTCATAATCTAAAAAAAAAAAACAGACTGATATAAACTAAGGGTTTCAGTTTGCAAATGGAACCCCCACTAAAAACCTAACTTACGAAAAGAAATGAGGGGGTTTTAGGAAACAAAAAAAAATTTTGTGGACAAAATGAGAAATGATTGTTTAAATTATCAGCCCTTTGGTTCATCCTGTGTGCGGAACACATAACCAGCCATCAGACAAGCTTAAAAAAGTTGACAGTTTTTGTTGACGGTTTCTACTTTACAGTCGCAATGTCTATGACTTGTGACCTCACAAGACTGAAACCTTACCTAGAACAGGTGTGCAGTATCGATTCGTGAATGTTTTTAAATTTATGCAATTGCTTCTATTATTACTATTACTCCCACTAAAACTACGACTATTATTTGTTTATTGCTAAAATGTATACAAATAAGTGTTAGTAAAACGACACTTAGTACTGAAGGACATTTGATATGCAGAACGCTTTTATAGATCCAAAGTAGAAAAAGGCTGAACTTTTCGTTGTAAGAGTCAAAATGGCTAAATTTATTCAACAGGTTGAAAGGATTCAACAGACCATCAGACAAACAATCCAGAGGCAACAAATTAAGAAAAAAAATGCTTAGTCTGGTTACTCACTCAATAGAAACCGTCACATGATCATCGTCTTTCGGTGGTATGTCATGTTGGGAGCAATCAATCAAAAATGAAAAAAGGGATAAAGAATAAACAAGTCTCTGTTGGATCACCGGAAAGTCGAATTTTCAAAAAAGGCTTGTGTGAACCCGGCCGGACACAAGCAAAGGAACCAACTCAGTATAAATTTACATTGTAAATGGAACCCCCTACTGCACTAAAAGTTTAGTCAGGGGATTTAAGAAAACATTTTCTATGAGTAGATATTATATAGTATTTTCGTGTTGGGTGTGAAATTTACGTAGGTATATCGTGAGTTTTTAGCATAATGATGCAAAAAGCATGTATTTTACACAACAACTGTTCATGTTTCAATATAATCTTCTTCCTTGTCAATGCGCTTTATTCCATAATGGATATTGATCAAATAAATTGAACATTACACCTAGTGCAAATTTCAGGAGAAAACTCATCTAATAACTCAGTGTCAAGTCACGGATTTATAAATCCTCTCCCGTATATGTATATTTTTCTGGCATTCTTTGACTAAATTTTATCCATCTAATTTCAATGCATTTTTATTCGATTTTCAAAGTATTTCTCTGACTTTCTATGATCTTTTCCCCACATTTCAGCCGAATTATGCATTCCATCATCGAAGAACGATTCCAGTTTCGATTTGATGCTGTCTTTGAGAAATTATTGAATGTCGTTAGCTTTTTTGAACTGCTGATTGAACTAAGGGTGTAGCATGGAGCGAAACAAGTGATTATCTTCATGTTACAGTTCTGGAACTTCCCATCCCAAATTCATGATCGTTCGATGCGTTACATTTGCAACGAAAGGACTGGCAACGTGATGGTAGACTTCCTTGTCCAGAATTTTTTTTCTTTTCTAATGCATTTCACAAATGAGCAAGCTGCTCACTTTAACATTGCATAACAACATCTTATCCAGGTTTTGGCAAATCATGATGAAGAATTTCTTTAAATCATACAAAACACCAAGAGGATTTTCACCCCCAAAACATTCTCCGTTCGCAAAGCCAAGCCATTCACTCATTTGATGTTAAATGTTGTCCTGTATCAAGATTGAAATCATTTTGGATTGGATTCAAATCTAGTTTTGATCACGATCAACTTTGTGTTAGGCAAAAAAAAAAAAAAAAGACAAGTGTTTAAACACTAACTTATGTTGTTTTCCATAAGTTCATATGGAGCCCGTATGCCAAGTTTCTGAAATTTCCCATAAGATTGTAAATAAAACACTGCAGTTAACTGATGGTACAAACAGTAAACTTGTAAAATTTCCCTAATATTAAACTAGAGTTCGCATTAACCTTATATATTTAAATTTTGGGATTATTAAAAATCGTTTTTCCCATTTGAAGTTTGACAACGAAAGCAAACAATCCAGTTCCCAAACTTTAGTGTTTCTATATAGTCTATTAAATTCACCATGTATATTTAATAGACTGATTGGGGGCAGAGGGCTGTCGTTAAAGCCGAAAGTTCGTTATACGCAGTGGTTGCACTCCGTTCGGTACATGAGTACTTTCAGTAGTTTGCTACATTTAACGAGCGTTGTTCGGTTCATCTAAAATCAGTTCGTTTGCTCCTCCTTCTATTCTTGATCTGGCCTTTACGTGTTCACCACATTTATCGAACTTTGTTCGGTAAATATGAAGAAAGTTCGGTACTCCCCGATTTTGTGGGTTGGGACAAAAATGAAAAGATCCCTTGCAAAATATCATACCGGTGTTACCCGAAACAAAAACCTTGTCGAAGAATTCCGTCTTATCAAATAAATGACACAGTGTTTCCAATTTCGAAGTTTCAATTTCGAATTTAATTCACCCCACCCAAATGTTATCTGAAATAGTAACTTTGCCGAAGAATTTCGCCATATTGCAATAGTGACACAGCGTTCCCAATTTCCGATTTTATTCTATTTTCATGATTTTTTTTATTGAATCTTTATCTGATTCTATTTTTTTAATTGATTTTGAAAACCCTCATTCCTATGTACAAAAACAATCAAGTTATGATTTCAATCAACATTTTCTCGTGACAGAGCACAGGAATTCAAAGTTTAAATATATAAGTTTATCCATTCCACCCGAAAAGTTAATAACCCTGGTCGTAAAAATCATGATGTATTTTCTTACAACTATTTACTTTCATCATAATAATCAACTCAAACTTATTTTAATTTATTTGCAATTCCATTTCATTTCAAGTTTTTGCAACGTGGGTTTTGATTAAATTGTCGATGAGCATGACACATATGAAGCTGCTTGAGACTCCCTACGTCTTAATGTTTTGTTTTAAAATAGATTAAATAAAAAAAACTTTTCATAGAAATATTCTCAATAAATCATTTTATGTTGAAATAGATTATTATTATTTTGATACAGTTAATGTATATTTTCTATGCAAAATTACTGTTTGTTTTGTAAAATGTTGAAAATGGAAGAAAGTTTAATGAATATGGCGGAATTATCTTCAGCACCGTTATTGTGCCAGGTAACGTTGGTATGATATCCAACCAAGAATTCCTTTTTCGTGTTTTTCACAATCAACGAAATCGAGAAGTTCTGTGTGCTCAATGCATTAATTGAACTTTGTACGATAAATCTGAAGTAAGTTCGGATGAATCCACGACGAAAACATGGAAAGGATAAAAAAAGGTTATCACAAAAAGGAAAAGTCTTGAATACGCTCGAGTCGTGGATTGCAATGCCAAACAAATGATGCCTGCATTATTGTATGGGGCGAAATTTACCAAAATAATGACAAGATGCTAAAAATAAGTGATATGAGAATATTGCAAGAACCTATACACCTCGAAAATAAAATGACCACCAACCGACAATGGTGGCGCTCGAGATGTGACAACGGACAAAGTGTTTTTTGGAACGGAGTATGAAAAGCAAAAAAGCGAAGATGACTGACTTTTTTGAAGATGCAGCTGAGGTCTTCTACAAAAGACTTACGCAACTGTTCACAGACTGCTTACGAGGAAGAAAAGTGTCCTAAACCTCTATCTAGGAATGGTGGTCCTACTACAAAAGAAAGGAGATGATAAAGACCTCAGCAATTACTGCCCTATTACACCAGTGCCTTATTTTTACAAACTATTTTCGAGATTACTTATTAATAAATAAACAAACACTCAATATGAAATCCAACCGCACAAATGGGCAGACTTAGGGAGTGGCGATTCCCCAATGCAACAACTAAACACATTAAACCGGCTAATCGAAAAGACATCAGAATACAACAAACCACTATGTTTGGCTTACGTAGACTATGAAAAAAGCCTTTGACTCAGTAGAACACACGGCAGTCTTCGCTTCAATGCGAGATCAAAGCATAAATGATAATTGTACAAAAGTCATTGAGAATTTATGCAGGAATGGTACAACAATTGTTAGACTTCATAAGGATGCAAACAAGATAAGGATTGAGAAAGGGGAAAGAAAAGAGGATACAACTTCACGTGAATTATTTGCAGCAAGTATTGGGAGCAGCTTTCGGAAAACGCACTGGGAAAACATGGTAGTAAACATAGACGGAGAATATTTAAACTGCTTAATTTTTTGTGATGACATTACATCAATATCAGAAACAGTTGATGGTTTACAAAACACGAGACAGTAAAAAAGATGAGGTTAATGGTTAACACAACAAACATAAAAATCATGTTCAATAATAGAGCCCAACCATATGCACATGTATATACCAATACATAAATCATATATATTTGGAACTCATCACAAAAATACTTAGTGAAGAGTTTGAAATGGGGCTTACTTTTCCCCTTTGGACTTTGCACGGGCTTGGTTGTCATAAAGGTTAAAATTTTCAATGGCCGAGCATTGACACGCCTTACAGAAAAATTGCATTATTTTGGGTGTGGTCAGTTCCCTGCCCAAACTGTACCAATTAACATCTTCTTCGATTCATACCAGATATAACATAAAAAAGTACTAGGTACGCTGATAAGTTTGTAGCTTAATGATGAAAGAAGCATTCATTTCACACAACAAATATTTATTTTCGGACAGATTTAAAAGAATAGGAATTGGTTGGAACATTCTTACCAAGGTACTAAGCTTGATAGCTTGATAGCTTGATAGGTCATATAAGTTCCATGTAAGTATTGTCTGCGTCGTTTCAGACCAGACGGACGCCGATGTTGTGCCATGGCCGATTGGGACTTCGTCTTGTGAGGCCTGGTGATGCTCTGTGGAGTCAAGCTTAAGGGGCTCAGGCTTCGTCCTGAGACCTCAAGATAAGCACTCTTATGCCCCTCCGGCAATAGCTGCAAGAACAAGAGAGAATTTTTGAGTCATCCTACCCTCATGCTCTTTTGTGCGGTATCCCTACATTAAATCGACCATGTGTCACATCCATGTTCTCGTGGCGGGGGGCAGATAAATACGATGTAAGTACCATTGCAGGTTTTCGTTAACGTCAGTAGCAGCAGCAGTAACCATTAAGCATCCGTCATTGGACATAGACCTCGCCAAAGATTCGCCAGACCTCTCTATCGTGCTTGCCACGAAGCTGTGATATCCAGCAGTTGTGTTATCCTTGCTGCATGACAAGTCCATTGCCGTTTGAGTTTTTTTTTTACCGAATACAATATCTCGGACTCCTGTTAATCTGCTAATAAATGTGATCTGCTAATATTTCAAGTTTGTTTTAGCTGCAACAATTGAAACCATTTGGTATCCTAGTATTCGATATAAAGTATTCGATATGTCAGGTTTGGTCACTAACGCCAAACTCTGGTACTGCTGCTAAATACGCAACTATATCAATCACTCAGAAGGGCCTTGGAAGATAGAGACAGAATGAGTAAGATTCTGGATTGGGTTTGCATATCTGTGAATAGGGGTTATACAATTAACAGTTTGCAATTGCAGGTGCGTGAGGGTAGATAGGGTTTGGATAAATACCTTGACAGATAAGTTTATTTACTTTGTAGGTGACCAGTCTCCTTTGAAATTTACACTTGTGATATTTGTACTTTCAAGCAAATCGTTTATTAGTCTTATCGTAAATAGTAGCAATCTATTTACATGATACAACTGTCCCTTCATCATTGTGCCCCAAACACCAAACATTGACACAGCTCAACTAAATTTGCTACGAAAATTTCGTTGGCCAAGGGGAAGAGCTTGGGCTATTCGGTTTTTCAAAAATATTTTCCCAAGGGTTTAGAGAAGGGTTCTATTTACAATGTAAGAATAATGCCAAGCTGAGCCATTACTTTCTGTCCGATATGCATACATTCATACACATACTAGTTACAAAACGTCTGAGATGGCAGCTACTTTCTGGAAGGTTCGGGGCGGGGGCTTCCCGATAGGGCTGTATCAGCTAATACGTAAATAAACCAGGTGTAAAGCGATATTTGCCGAAACTCTCTCTCTCTTTCACTCTCTCTCCCCCATATATATATATATATATATATATATATATATATATATATACACTCATTTACTGGCGCTTTAACACATGGAATAAAAAATGAGTTCAACGATGCATCCACTATCGTTACATCTATGTCTGTCTATGCCGTTACCTCAATTACTAACAACCTACAATCAGTGATGAAGAAATGGGGGAGAGAAATAGAAAGAGGAAAATGAGGATTGTTCACCATCGATCTCTGGTACTCTTATGGAAATCCACGACTTTCTTAGCCTCTGGATAAGCCTGATGGGCTAGTATTGATAAGATATGCGCGGTTTCTATTAAAAAGGATAAAACCATTAAGACCTTCTCTTGCATTTATAATTTAATTGCATTGTAATAACCGTATGTATTGATGGATAAGACGACACTTGAATCATCTGAGAAAAAACCAAAAACCAGACAAGATGAAAAAAAAATTGAGTAACCTTGAAATAGTTACCTCCGAAGCGTATGTTGCTCTTCTGACAACAAAGCGACAGGTGAACCATATGATTTTAAAAAAATTACCTATGTAGATTAGTCAGACGAATTGCTTTGAAGTTCGGCACCGAATTAAGGGGGGTGATGGTGGCTTAATTGTTGACAGCACAGAGAATGGAAACAACGAACTGAATTCAAACTCCAGCCAAGGCAGTAATAATTTCTCTCAAATGCCCTTGGCATGAATCAATCTTCCATCACGAGAAATGGGTGTGAAGTAAACACAAACTACCTCATCAAGAATTAGAGTCGTCACCCTTTTCGTCCTGTTAACCGTTAGGCAGCTTCCATTTCCGTGCACGTAATCTTTAGGTCGATTCAACTTTTCGTGCTGTTAACCGTTATGTCGCCTCTATTTCCATACCGTTAGACCAATTCCATTTTTATACCGTTAACCGTTTGTCCGCTTTCAATAGTAAGGCCGGTTCAATTTTCGATCCTTTTACCCATTAGACCGATTCTGTTTTTCTTGTTAACCGTTAGGCAAATTCTATTTTTTGCCCCGTAAAACTTCAGGCTGACTTTATTGTCCGTGCTGTCAACCGTTAGGCCGACTCCATTTTCCGATCAGGTAACTGTATGACCAACTTCTTTCATAAGTAACCTGAAAAATATTACAAATATTCGGTAATTAAAATAAGAGATTTTTCACTCTGATCTGAAAACTGTTTAATTTTGATTTGTCGTTGTGGACGCATTTGGTGATGTCTGAATTTGTTTAATTTCTGTCTCTTCTATTTAACGTAATTCAGTCAAAAATCTTGAGCGTTGTTAGCAATTGAGAAAATAACCTTGTACCAAGAAGACTTGCATTGGCGTACATACATTAAAAATGGCTACGAGTTACAGTGAGAGGGGCGTCAGAAAGAGAGAGAGAGAGAAAGAAAGAGAGAGAGAGAGAGAGAGAGAGAGAGAGAGAGAGAGGAAAGAGTGCATTTTCAAACAAATCGTCAAACAAAAAACACGGTCAGTAGATAAGGTCAGCGAATTTTTGTGTCAGGAAAAATAATCCTTTTGTGAAATGAAACCTGAAAAAAACAAAAATTTGAAATATTTTGACCATAACAAAAAAAAAAGAAAATGAACACTTGTGGAAAAAAATTGAAAAATATATTTTTCTGAAAAAGGTATGTAGAAATAGAATGAGTTTCCTGTTGAAAATCTTCTTTTTTTTAAATTGGAAAAGAAAGTAAAGGGAGAAAAAGGAAACGAACAGTATGAGCTAAATGGGAAAGTCTCTCAAGATGCAATTGTCCTCACATTACAGACAGACAATTTGAAGTTGAAAAACATTGAAGGTGAAAAGACAAAGTGGAAAAGTGAAAAAGGGGTCTTTGTGTATTTCGTACGTGTGGATAAGGCAAACATAAATCAACTGTGCTAATCGGATGAATGAAGTAAAAAGACCAAGAAAGTAAATTTAACAATAACAAAAGGAAACGTTAGAAAAAATGTAAAGAACGAGTCAGTCATGACAATATCGCGGTAATACAATGACTCTGCCTTTTTATACGGATAGACCTTTTTCTTTTGTTCTCCTTTGTATCTTCTCCTTCCTTTTTTTCTCCCTTTCTTTCTTTCTGTTCGTTAGTTGTTTTTTTTTTTCATTTATCCATTTTTCTCTTTTTATGTTTGCTTCATTATTTAAATCATTCAATCTTTCTTTCTTTCTTTTTTCTTCCTTTCTGTTCATTTTATTTTTTAATAGTTCGTTTTTTTTATTTATATTTGCTTTATTGTTTGATTACTCTTTCTTTCTCCTTCCTTTCATTCATCATTCTTGCTCTCATTCATGCTTTCGTTCATTCATTTTTCTTTTTTCTGGCTTTATTTTTTTCAATGACTCATTTGTTTTTCTTTTCCTTTTGTAGATAATTTCTCTTTAAAATCTTTCTTTCTTTCTGTTTGCTTCATTTTTTTCAATAACTTATTCGTTTTTCCTTCTTTTTTTTGTTCGCTCTATCTTTGGTTACTTTTACTTTTGTTCATCCTTTCTTTCATTCTTTCTTTCTTTTCAATGTACCTTTTTCAGTATTTCATTTGTTTTTCTTTCATGCTCACTTAATTTTTTTAAACATTCATTCAATTGTTTCCACTTTTTTCACTCATTATTCCACACTCCTTTCTGCTTTTTTAAAAAATTTCCTTCAATTCGCTTCATTCCTTTATTGATTCATTAATCTTTCTTTCTTTTGATCGAATATTAACATAAGAACATGAAACAGACTTTCCAAATACCCATAACATCGCTTAGCTTTTTCATTTTATATTCACACGAACTCATACACCAACCATCATGGAAATCAATTAGTCCGTACTGTTGAGAAAAAGTTCAGCTTTTCTGTGTCTGTATCTTCATGCTGCCTTATAATGATCCCCTCATTTCTTTCCCACGAAAAAAATAAAAGAAACTATAATTGGTTTTAGTTAAAAGAAGAAAATGAAGAAAGAAAACGATTCTTTGGCTAAGTTTAACAAGTCCACCATCTAAAATTTATCTGATCATAGGAACTGAATTGACCCATCACCGCTAAGCAAGCTAATAATTGTAAGTTTCGTAATAATCGTATTTACCAGAATACAATGCGATCTCGAATATAATTTTCGCTGCTAAACTTCAGTGATCTATTATAATATCTAGTCTTTTTTTACCCTCGAGTATAATTAAACACCAACTTTGACCCTGATTTTCGATATTAAATTTCTCGCTTTGTACACAAGTAAATACGGTGACATTTTGGTTAGAAAGGAATTTACAAACTTTTGAAGAGATAAGAATATAAGTGAACCACATCAATATGAAATATCAGATCATAATTTACTTATTCAATTATTCATTAACAAGATCATTCTTTATTTAGAAGTTATGATGAATTATAACAATCTTGAGAGATTACCGTATTTATTTGTGCGGAGTTCTAATGATCGGATACATTTTTTAAAACTTGGCCGATTTTTTCATTCCGAAACACAAAATGCAGAAACAGAATAGAAGGTCTATTGTGCAATAATGACAAGAGCACTCTATTCAAATCTATTATACTAGCACCAGAAGCTCTGCGACGAGCCCCTCAAATATTTAGTGAGATTTAACAGCAGAGATGCAGTTGGTGAACAATCATTTATAATGATTCTAGCGGCCCTGATGCATTGTGGTCACGGGGAAAGGGTGTTCTTAAATAGCTCCCAAATCACCTCAGCTACGCTTCTGACGCACGCACGCACACACACGCACGCACGCACGCACGCACGCACAAACACACACACACACACACACACACACACACACACATATATATATATATATATATATATATATATATATATATATATATAACAAAAAAGATTCGCCAATAAGTTTTTTGATTAACTGCATACACATTGAGTGCCAAACTATTTTAGAACAATTCGTAAATCTTTGTGATATTCAGATGAATAAATCAATCACTTTTTTCCTTTCCAAAAACATTTTTATAAATATGAGCTAAATAGTTATTTGCTCAATTTTACTTGATTTGTATTTTTACTTTTTACTATCGATTTTGTTTTCGATTTGTTTTTTCTACTTAATTTGGAAATAGAGTTTTAATTTTATGATATTTCTATTATTTTTCAAGAATTGTTTCTAGTAATGTCAAACTATAGAAATTAGACTGATACATTTTTCAGCTAAATTTTCGTATAATTTTGTATATGTTTTTAATGGTCACATAAATACATCGAACGCTCCTTCGGAAAATGTTTCTTTTCAAAACCATTTTTCATTGATATG
>OY735216.1:28966903-28976903 GCA_963457665.1 Thysanoteuthis rhombus
GCAGTTTGAAACCTTTCAGGGTTGATAAAATATAACACTTCCAAGCGAAAAGTCGGTGCAGTGAGGAAGAAGAAGACCTCTCTCACTACCGACAAGTTTCTAAGAGGCGATGTGATAGATAACCCTACAATCTCAGTTACTACATTGGAAAAAATGTTGATTGACCTACTACAGAATGTTGTTATGTGGGCAATACAACATCCTTTACAAAAGGTCATAAACTTGAACTCCAATATCTAGTGCTACAAGAATCACAGAAAGTATTTCCTCTATCTGGGTCAAGCCATAGAATTTCAGTTGTAAGCTTATATCAGCTAGTGGCGGCACTTAGAAACAAACTTCATCACCTGTCTTTTAACGTCCGTCGTTGGACATAGACCTTCCCCAGGATTTGCCACAATTCTATATCATGGGCGTCGCTGAGCCAGTATTTTCTGAATTTGTCCAGTTCATCTCTCCATCTTGTGCTCTGTCGTCCTCGGTTTCTCATGTGATCTCTGGGGATCCATGTTGTGAGTCATGATATTCATCGGTTGTCTTTCATTCTTGCAACATGGCCTGCCCATTGCCATAAAACTAGAAAAAGACTTAACTGCTCTAAAAGCAGCCAAAAATTACAGAAGATCGAGTGGTCAATGGTATGTATTCTCACAGGGACAGTTTTTGATGCATTTACAACAACTCTACCTTGGCGCAAAGTCTCCAGTGTATGTGTCGTCTACTTGTACGATGACTTCGTTCTGCTCTTTAATGGAAAATCGTCCCAAACACGCTTTTGCTTGTTTAGTTTCATTTTGCGTTTTTGATATAATGATTTCTTTTGTGGTCATTATATATATATATATATATATATATATATATATATATATATATATATATATATATATATATATATATGTATATATATATATATATATATATATATATATATAAAGAGAGAGAGAGAGAGAGGGGGGGATGGAGATTTAAGGATTCTCAGATGTCAGGAAAAATATTTCCACAAGAGTTAAAAAAACTGGCCATCACTTGTGCATATATTTACGAATCTTAGCTTAGTCTGATACAGAACCGTAGTCGTATACCCAGCAAGGACCTAAGTACACAACATTCGCTAACTTTGGTTTATGAACTCTGAACGTAGTCCATTACTTCACTCTAAGTCCAATTTTCTTGTCGTCTCTTGCTTTTTGTCATATTCAGCGTCCTGTACGCCAAACTGAATAGCCAAACAGTCAGCCAGACTGACTTAAAAAATGAAGAAACCTATATTGACGGATTGGGTGAGAATTTTGATTGACGGTTTCTGACACTACCATCAAGTTTTTTGAAAAATGCTCAAATTTCCAAATTTCCTGACCCATTATAACAGGAAATTACTTATATAAACATTATATCTATAACTGTATTATTTCGATCATAAGCTGACACTTTAAATCCTTTGTTAGAAACCCAGGAACGAACGTCTTATGGTCAAAGGTCTCCCTTTGCGTGGGCAAATATGCACCCTGTATACCCGAATGACCAACCAAGCGTTAAAGGTTTCTATTCTGAAGACTGAACTTTGCAACAATGACACATAACAAGATTTTCAAGAAGTTATGTTCATTGAGCACTGTTTGTGGAAGAGTGCTATTGAACCGCACCCAAGAGACGTAGGCGAGAAAGGACGGGGACCTGAGAGACACCTGTGTACATAATTATTGAGGCAGCTAGAGGAGAGACGTTGATCCTGCGGCGAGACCTGACAATGCGGGTGCATGGTTCGGGTGGCAATGACAACAACAATCATTATGATGATGAAGAATTGAATCATAACGATGATAATGTTATCAGGGAAAAGGCTCGTACGAGTAAACAATAATTATTTAACTCTTGAAACACACACACACAATCACACACATACACAAAATTTTGTTCGCTATATGAGTGTTGATAAAAACGTTGCTGACCCCCACAAAAAACTTATCTTAGCTCTGACTAACTCTAACTTTAATCATAACACTAAGGTATTGTTACAATGATAACGACCGAGTTGCCGAAATGTCCTTTTTTATCTACATTTATCAAACAAACAAAAATACGTTAAGCTGTAATAGCTATAATTGTAGTGTGGACTCACGAAAAAAACTCCCAAACTAGTTCGGATGGGAAATTCGCAATCATCTCAACAATCGATTTGACTACTTGGAGTTTGAGGCAATTATATATCTCTCACTGGCACTTACAGTTGGTGTCAGAGTCCAAGTAAAAACAAGCAAGGTTTTTTTAAATGCCAATTTTCGATTCAAGCAGACTCTCACTGCTCCAAAGCACAACGCATCCTTCCTATACCTGATTAAGCACCGTGACACACTGATAAACACTGAGCAAATAAAAAGGACTTGTGTAGAGACTGGAGTTATTGCATGATTCCAACCAGCGTCACTGGTTGGTATTCAAACTCAGATAAGAAGCGATTATTTTGATTACTGATTTCCTTGGCAAGCAGACATCTCAACTCGGAGGCTTAATGCAACACAATCATCCCTCAATGTTCATATGCGTAGCAAATATCAGCACAAACATACACTTTCTTTTCTCTCTCTCTCCCTTTCTCTCCCCCCTCTCTCTCTCTCATATACATACGAATGTCTATATCACCTTGTTCAAATAAGAAAATCGTTCAAATATAACAAACATTGAATTCATTCGTTGAGAAAGAACATTATTCATATTCATTACAATGTGAAAGCACACTATGAAACTAACAAGGGTTGAACCTCTATGATCCAGAAAGCTTAAGACTTAACCATTGCCGGACTACAGAAAATCCAGGAGTCCAGAAATTAACCTTCAAGATCCATTTTTTCAACAAAAACATTAGATTTTTCTTCTTTAGTTTCTATAAATAATACACTGTACATGATCCGACCCCACATTACTCACACAAACCATTCACAGAAGTTTCTTTGTCATTTTCTCTGCAACCTTTTCAAGCATAGATATTTTATGCTTACGTTTTCTAGCGCTAGCACCAACTTCTGCACTTCTTGGTCTCATTCTGAAAGACTGAAAAACAGATAAATGAGTGAATGTCACCAAATAACTTTGCTGCAATGTAAACGAATTTCGATGGCGTAGTGCTTTCTAACACCCTGGTGTCAGATTCATAAACTAATGGGAGTAAATTTAGAACATGCCAGACAATGGGAGTTACCGGACCACAGAATGCTGGATTAAGAGGTTAAAATAACTTTTACTTGTGGATCGCAGTAATACGTTACTCATGTGATCAAGTGTGTATATCCTATACACGTGTGTCTGCCTTTGCACGTACAGATACACACACATATCTGCGTGTAGTTTGTTACATTCTTATTCTACATATGCACACACACACGCACACACACACACACACACACACACACACACACACACACATATATATATACATATATATATATATATATATATAAATTGGGTTATATTATATAGAAACATATTTGAAATGATCTGCTGTCATCACGCGATTAATGCATCACTTGGCTCAGACAACGTAAACAGGATAAAAATTTTTTTTTAATGGAGCTACTGCAGGAAACAAACCTTCAACCGATAGCATAGCTGCTTCAACGTAGCGTTGCTCTTACCATTGAGCTAAATAGCCACTGGTGATGCTCAATGGTAAGACCAATGCTAAGTTGAGTCGACACTCGGCTGCAGGTTCAAATCCTGCTGCAACCTCATTTTTAAAATTCTATTTACGTTGAGAGTTTCTATATAATAGGACGCAATTTATGATCATTCTGTTGGATCATACAAATCCATTTTTTGATATATATATGTATGATAAAACACACTTATATATATATATATATATATATATATATATATATATGTATATGTATATATATATATATATATATATATATATATATATATATGCGTGTGTGTGTGTGTGTGTGTGTGCGTGTGTGTGTGTTTGCGTACAGTTTGCATAATAATCAGGTGCACCCGAAAGTAATGTGAAAACTATTTTAGGAACGACAAAGTTCTTTTATTTGGAAACAGTCATGGTGTGATCAATGACATAATCACCATCGTTATTTAACTCAGTTGTACATTTTGAAAACAATTTTTCAATTTCTCTTCATAAAAGGAGGTTGGTTTTGATGTGAAGAAATCTGTTTGACCTCTTCAATTTGTTCTCTTAAGAACTGGTGCCTCACCTGGAGAGAGCCATTGGTTCAGACGCTTCCTGTTAATTTCTAATAAGGGTTCGATGAGGACACGGCTCTTCTTTCTGTCGGCTCTGCACAATAATGCAGATTGCTGAACGTTAGGCCCTTTTTCAGCTGCAGTTCGTATGGATCTCAAAAGCCTTGTCTTTTGACTTCCTGATCCGAGGAAAATGGTACTGGGTCAATGTTGGTATTTGTTGAAACGTAGTAGATTCGGATAAACACTGCAAATTCTTTTTAGTGGTCGCTGTTGCATTATCACCGAAACGAAACCATAGAGCATGCAATGACGGATATGGCCTTCCTTAATTATTTAGTCACTCATCTCGATAGGACCTGGAGAAGAAACTACTATCCATATTGTAAAAATGAGACTAGATTCATCGAGAAGCCGTTGTTGAATATTCAGTAATTTCACCGGAAATTAGGTTGTATGAAAACAACATACCTTTTCGGTATTCCTAATACGTACATATGAAATGCTCGTATATGTATTTGTCTCTCTTAACATATCTTTACCTATGTGTGGTTTGTACAACTAACGACTCATGTAAAAATGAGTATATTTTATTTATATATATATATATATATATATATATATATATATATATATATATATGTGAGTGTGTGTGTGTGTATGTGTGAGTATGTGTATGCATGAGTGTACAAGTGTATATGTATGTGTGTGCATGTACATATATACGATCAATGTATTGGTAATGAGTGTGATCAATCCAACAACATGAGAGTGAAATGACTACATTAGAAGGTCTGTAGTGCAAATTATTCTTTTATTTCACGTTTGGCCCTATTGGGCTTTGTCAAGAAATGAGGAGGTTATCCAAGTTAATGGTGTGTTTATAAGTCGTTTGCAACTTGTGATAGGTGGAGAGTGTACTTAATTAAGGAAATGGCTGAAGAGAGATATGAGTCCAATTCCTAGGGATATCGGCATCCAGGTTTAGGAGGTCATGAAAGGATTCATTACCTTCAGCTTACGTTTTTAGATAGTAGTGTGTGTAAGCTAATTAAAGTTTGATGAGTTGGTAATTGAGGTCAAAGGGGATTTACTTCCATACTGTGTGTGACGTGCTAGGTCGGAGGTATTTAATTTGAATTAATTGAAGTTGGGTGCTTGACCTGAGGTTAGACAAGTTTGTGTGTTGAGCCATACTCATCATAAGTTTTTACAAAAAAAAAAGCAAAAACGGAAATAATATCCGACGACTCAGTCTAATATACCATCATCACCATTGGGGTCAGTGAACGCTAAAAAATTTTGCCGGCGGCTTACGAAAAGTTTTATAGGTACGCTCTAATTCCAGATAACGGAGAGAAACTTGACTGGGAGATATTAACATTAGCGTGTAAAGTAATCTCTTTAGTATTTACGTGTACATATATATGTGTGCATGTGTTACGCCGAATCGGTGAAATTGCCCTATTGGCGAAATTCACTTATCTTTTGTAAAAGAAGTTTGATTTCACTTGCATTGCATAACATTTTTGATTGATTAAGTAATTGTTTTAAACCCTTATTTTGATTAAATGAACTTCTGATCAAATTGAAACCACGTATTCATCTAAATATTTTTATTAAACAAATGTTAAAACTACGAATCTTGCTTCCTTTTCTATTGAAAAACTTGATTTCATGAACTTTTGATCGTAAGTATAGCTCTTTTATATCTTTTTTTTTTAATCAATGAAATTCGATCAAATTAAAACTACGCACCTATTCACTTTTTGTAGAATAAATGGGTTAGATTTTCTCCAATTAGATAATTTCACTGATTTGGCATAACATATCTATATAAAGTGACTATGAAATATTTTGTCAAATTCTTTGGTTGAAAACTTTGGTAGAAAATCGACTCGTAGAATTTTTTCTGATCAGGTAGTATTCTTACTGAGGATTAAGTTGGTTTACATGCAGCCCGAGATTAAATCTGACATAACGTATCCAATATTCACATGGGTAAACACTCAACAGTAGAAATATAAACAACGAGTCACATCCGTACTTACTGATCCCTGGTCGTCAAAAATATTTTTGGGGGTAACCGATGAATGTAAGCCCTCTGCTTCAATATATTAAATGACGTGTACAATGACACCGTATACAATACATCGTGACAAAACTCTGCGAAAATGATAAACTACATTCATCATAACTTGGCACTAAAAATAATGAGACAAAGCTAAATATTGAAATGGTAGCTGAAGGAGGGTGATGTTTGATAAACACTGCTGGGAAGCCATGTTAATATGACTGTTTTGTTTATAAATCCCCGAAACGTTTACGTGATAAAGAACTGATGATCTCAACAATAAAAATGCAGACGTAGTACTATGATATATGCTTGTGTGTAAAACATGAATACCTTTGGAAGGCTTACATAAATTGCATTAACAGATATTTGGAAATAAGTGAGAAATTTGGGAAAATTCTTTTACAAGCTTTCTTCAATATATATATATATATATATATATATAGTAAATACAGAAGAAAGGTCTTCTGTTGAATGACGATCAGATCACTTTGACAAATTAGATGAATTCCATGAATGTAGCCATTAGAAATATATTTACGTAGCATTTTGGTTAAAAGCTCACCTTTCGTCAAGCATAATGCCATTCTTTTATTTGTTCATTTTTTTTTTTTTTTTTTGTATAGGTATTCACTCCACCTTCTTCCTGCACCCATCCAACTTCCCGTACAAATTATTTATTCATATATATTTACTTATTTGTTTGACACTGGTATTACGGCGTAACTTTTTCAGATATCTGATCATTCACCTATCTGCCCGGCCTAAAAACACTGACTGACGAGTTGGAACTGAAGTTTTGGGAGCGCCCTCATCAAGCCTTTGGGCGGTGGTGGTGACGAGGCTGATCGACGCTGCGTCACTAGAGTTGATCTTTTGGTGAGGGTGGAGGTCTTGTGGTGAGGGTGGAGGGCTAACGATTGAGGAGGTTGTTTCTTTTCGGGGAATATTTTGTTTCACGTCATATGTTCATTTGTTTGTTGACTGTTTGGTCTGATTTGGACTCTCTCTCTCTCTCTCTCTCTCTCCATATATATATATATATATATATATATATATATATATATATATAAAACTTATCACACTTGTTTTGTCTTTTTTCTATGCCGTCAAAACGCAAATTTTAGTGACATTTTAACTTAGTAATTGGAGATTATATTTTCATAAATACAAGAAAAAATGTTATAGCCCTTTAGTAATTCGTGTTTTTAATTTGATTTATGGAATACAAAGATACCGTGACCCCCTTAGCTTTACAATTTAACGTTTACTTTTGATTTATAAAGGTTCATCCATTGAATTGAAGAAAAAAACTGAGTTATGGCTCAAATGTTTAGTTTTCGGTTCAGGGCAGGTGAGACTCGTTTACTATTTATGTAAATGACCCAACAGGACGGATTTTTTTTATGATGGAATCGACAGAATCATTTCAAACTTCTGGTTTCTAACCACTAGTATCATTTTATACGAATGCCATTAAGTTACGGCTCAAGTGTTTTGATGTTGAGTTTTCGTTCCAGAGCAGGTGAGTTTCGTTAAGTATGTAAATGACCTAACAGGGCGGCTTTTTTAATAATGGAATCTACCGATTCATTCTAAAATTCTGATTTGTAGTCACAGGTGTTATTTCTCACGAACACCACTAAAATACAGCCATGCGTCAACTTGCTTTTGGGGTTACTTTCTAGCAGTGTGGACACAACTTCAGCTTGGCGTAAGTCGACTATTATTAGGTGAAGGGAAATTTACGAACGTAACAGAATATTTCAAGACATACATTTACCTAAAGCTCTAAATTTTACATACGCCTACCTTGCCTTCCTGGAGTGAAAGGAACAAATGTCATCCATTACATTTGTGGGGCATTTCGACCATGTCGCATAACCGTGGGAACAATGACGGGGAAACGTTCCGACGTCTCTCCCTGAAGGATTCACAAAACTCTCCCACTGGTCTTGCAGTCAGCGGAGAATAACTGCTATCCACTCCAACTTACTCTTCCGAAATCTCTCTCTCTCAGTCTCTCTCTCTCTCAGTCTCTCTCTCTCTCTCTCAGTCTCTCTCTCTCTCTCTCTCAGTCTCTCTCTCTCTCTCTCTCAGTCTCTCTCTCAATCTATGGATTGATATTTATACGTTTACACTTGCTCCCGCATATATCTGTGTGTAACTTATCACATACAGACACATACACAAGTTTACACACTTTCTCTAGTGTCTTATCACCCCTGTCAGTACTAATCCCTAAATCGCCCCTTCACTGGCCTGCCTTGTTCGGCGAGAGGTCTGCAGCTCTTGACCCCTGGCTCTATTCATCTCATACATGTTAACCTTTTGCCTTACATGCACCCATTACGTAACATATTTTCTTCAACTAAGTCATTAGCTCAACCCAGCAGTCTTTTTTTTTAATCCTAAAACAAACCTGACGTATACATTGAGTTCTCTCAAGAATTTAAAGTTATGCAATTTCTGAAATTCCCATCATCTACAGTTTATGGGTCTGTGCACCGGTTCGATACATAGGACGTTCCTACTATTAAACGTAAGCCAATCGGGTGTAAGTAGACGTATAAATGCTGTAATATTCAAATTATCCTTATGTGACCTCTCCTTAAACAAACCAGAGGGATTATTTCAGACATCATTTTATAAGTTGTAATTTGTGGTCAGCCTGTTGACTAAGATAGCTACGTATTTTCAGTTGGCACCATTGGTCGATGTTCAAACTCAGGTCAAAGATCAGATTTTAAGTGATGATTGTCTATTTGGAGGAATATCGTGTTGCAGGTAACTTATCAAACATAATTTTGCATGAGAGAGACACCAAAACTGGTTCAATGATATTCGAATAATTTACTCTAGTGAGCAAAACAACAGCGATGATCAGAGATTATAGAAATGAGTAACGGGAGGAATTTAAACCCACGGGAGCCGACTATGTAGCCAAGGGCTGCGTTAACCGATTGAGCCAACAAGACTCTGATGGTAAACGTTGAACACGCAGATAGAGTTTGTTGAGTCAACCCTTTTCTTGTTTTAATTGTTTTTTTTTTTTGTGGGGGGGTGTAGTTTGTATGGTAACTCAAGATCACGAGTGTATAGGAACTGTCCAAAGTTCATTGAGGTGTCCATCACTGGTCATTATCAAGATTATATTTCAAAGTCTGAGAATAGTAGTAGAAGCAGTAGTAGCAACATTAATGGAAACTTATAGTTTATGTATCTAACGTGTGTCATGTGATGATACTGTAATTTCCTTTTAGTGGCAATTCGAAATACTAGCTCCCACCTTATTACTATGATTTTTGTAAATGGTTGGCTGCTTGGCTTTGATAGAGAACGCTTCCAGGATATTTGTTTCTATTTGGCGGGATCAGAAGTGCACATGATTTTTATATCATTAGCAATGATCCTATCTAATCAAAGCTCCATCTACAAACATATCAACAGCACAATAGCCTCTCCTCCAATATCCATAAGTGTGTGTGCATGTGTGCGCGAGTGTGTGCGAGTGTTTGCGTGAATATCTTCACAGATTTATTTGCAGACGTGTAGGCATATGAATATTTATTATAATGTTGATTATTTTCCTTGTATTTGAAAATGAGTCTACCAACATCAATCAGGTCAGCATCTTTAAAAGGTGCAAACATGATATTTATATACGTTGTAGGTGATGCGTGGAAGAGGGTTTCTTTTTCATCAAGCTACAGTCCAAGTCGGAGACTA
>OY735216.1:28979403-29026903 GCA_963457665.1 Thysanoteuthis rhombus
CGGGCTTTTAGATTTTTTGGATGATTTTAATCTAAATCTAGATATTTTTGGTTACATCTAGATGTCATAAATTGCTATTTAGATTTAAAAAAAGGAGGTGCAATTTTTTTCATTTAATTTATAGTAATGAAATAAACAATGATTTCAATAAACTAAGTAATATTTTGATAAAATGAATGCTAAAGATTAAATTTAATAATATCTAATATACAACTGATGGTCATCCGCTTCTTGGCCTCATTTCAAAGGACAACTCACCACCTTTTAAACGCTTAAATCAGTTTGGGACAGTACGGTCATATATTTTTTGATTTCCATGAACTACCCCGAATCTGTGAGCAGCTTCAGCGACTTTGAGACACTGTTTAAAATAATACCTCAAAATTACCAGAACCTCAGTACTTGTATCCGCCATTATAACATCTGAAACAAAGAGAACAGATAATTAATATTGATAAGTATATATATATATATATATATATATATATATATATATATATATATATATATATATATATATATATATGTTCATAACATATTTTTGTAAGAATACAAGAAGAAAGAAATATAAATGTTCACATTCACTTGGTATATATATATACATATAGTGGAATCATAGGTAGTGATTTGATTTGTACACGATATAGTCTTTGGGGTAAAAGTTGGTAGACGACGAAAATACTCTTTAAAAACTCAACATCAAGTTTTGTTACAAATGTCCCCTCGTGAGGAGAGAGGGAGTATAGTCTTTCCTCCAATATCAGTCTTTCTATGCACTGACAATCTCAGAATTTCTGCCGTTGGGCAGAGGGGGATTTCAAAGTAAACACTGAATTTTGCATCTAATGTTTCGGTATGCATTGTAAATGATTTTATAATAGAAATGCATTGAAAATCAGAAAGAAAAGGATTGTTTTTGGTAACAAATAAAAGCAAATGATACTCAGAGGATAGATGTATGATGTGTAATTTGAATGCTTTGCAAATGATTTTACAATGGAAAATTAATGGAATTTTAAATGATTTTACAATTGAAATACGTTTTATTAATGGTACCGTAGATATGCAATGTGAATTACCTGGCTATAGAAATGTGTTTAAAAAACAGGAAGAAAGTTATTCTCGGTGGTCACGAATTAAGCAATATATCGAGAATAGTCATATTGAATGTATGAAGTAAATGCGTTGTAAAAAAATGTTTAGCATTGAACTGTATTGCAAAGGAAGAAAAAAGAAATCCCGGTGGTTGCAAACCAAGACAAACGTCAGAGACAGAACAGGGCCATTATATATATATATATATATATATATATATATATATATATATATATATATATATATATATATATATATAATGTATATACATTACGTGTAATTCTAATATCGAATTGCTTCACGAATGATTTCACTATAGGAATGCATTGGGAATAATTTTGCCATCGAAATTCATTGTACATAATTTCACTACAGAAATACGATGTAAAGACTTTTAATAAAGGAATGCATAACAAATAAGGGAAGGGGATTGTCAGTGGTCAGAAATGATGGTAAGATTTGCAGACAGAACAGGGCTCATATATATATGATATAATGCTTTGTTAATGATTTAGTTCAATAGAAACATTGCAAATAATTTTAGTATAGAAATGCTTTGCAAATGAGGAAAGGGTTCTGAGTGGTTATGAATTAAGGCAATTGACTAAACGGTAAATATATGCCTATGTACATGCATTGCAAATAATTTTAGCATAGAAATGCATTGCAAATGAGGAAAGGGTTCTGAGTGGTTATGAATTAAGGCAATTGACTAAACGGTAAATATATGCCTATGTACATGCATTGCAAATAATTTTAGTATAGAAATGCGAGGCCAATACTTTTATTATAGAAAGACGTGATGTCTTTCTATAATAAAAGTATTGGCAACGAAAAATTGATTGTCAGTAGTGAGAAATTATTGTTAGTGTTACGAACTGAACTGTATTTATCATGAATGTTCTCTAAATTTCGTTTTGAAAATAGCAATGGAACTTTTTTCAAAGCGATACAATAATCGTGATCAACGGTGAAATTTGCATCAATAAATGGATAGAGTAATATATAAATAAACATATTTTCTATTGAAATATAAATAAAATGGGTGTGTGCATGTGATGACTGCATATTTTACGCCGAAAAGGTCATAAAAATTCTTAAGGGAACGAGCATTAAGAGGAAGTTCTATTGAGTTGGGAATTGCCGAGACCAAAGGAAACATTTTTTTGTGATAACATGGGATGTTAAATAAATTATAGATAAATCATAATTCGTTTACTCCTTTTATTCTCCTTCATAGGTGTATCCCTAATTAAGTAGATGTAGGTAAATGAATGCAAAGTGAATTCGCAGTTGCTTCGTATTATTCGTCGAAGTTCGAAGAAGCTTTTGCGTTTTTTTACGGCTCAGTGGACACGTAGACAACCTCGTAGGGAAGGGCAGATAAATGAGGAGATTCATTTGGCTTACGATCAGACTCTCCTTATCATTTCTCCCACTCTCTACCTTTTTCTACCTCTACCCCTTTCTTCTCTCAATGTTTCTGCTTCCTATTCTCATCCTCTTTTTTTCTCCGTCCTTCTTTCTCTGTATTTCTCTTCCACCATCTCCGCCTCCTATTCATCTCTCTCTCCCACATCTCCCTCTTTCTCTTCTGTCTTTATCTCTGTCTTTCTGGCTCTTTTTTTCTGTCCTTACTCACCTTCTTTCTCTTTTATTTCTTTCCTTTTCTTCGTCTCCCCCTATTTCTTTTCCCCTTTCTCACTTTCTATCTTTCTTACCTCTTTCTCCTACGCACTTTGTCCATTTTTTTTCTTTCTCTTTCTTTCCTTTTCCTTTTTCTCACTGCCTCGCTCAAATTCTGTATCGTCCCCTCTCTACTCACTCTTAATCAATATATCTTTCTTTCTTTCATTTGATTGTTTGTTTCTTCCCCTCTCTTTCAATATCCTCTTTCTTTCTTTCTTTCTTTCTTTCTTTCTTTCTTTCTTTCTTTCTTTCTTTCTTTCTTTCTGCTCCTGTCAGCCAATCAACAGTTCTTTCATAAGTCTTCTTCACCTGTAAGTCATGACAGCAAATTTACATAAACCATCTAAAATTCTGAGAAAGAAGACACTCCGGTCTGCCCATCAGGGAAAATTGGGCAACACACCTGCAAAGCAAGCTCCCGGGTTGTCATGCAAAAAGCAGATTAGGTCGAAATAATTCTAAGGAGAGAGAGAGAGGTAGAGATAAAGGGTGGTGTGAGAGAGATGATTGGACAGTCAGGAACAGAGAAAGAGAGGGAGAGAGAAGATGCTGACAAAATGAATTATGAGAAAAAACGATTTAAAAGAGTGGAGGGAAGAAAAGAAAATGAGAAAATATTGAAGAGGAAAAAATGATTTGAAATAAGTTGTAGGAACAGTAATGAAAAAGTCTAGATATAGAAGAAGAAAATGAAACAAATTTGAAGAAGAAAGAATGGAAAGATAAGAAGAAGAAGAAGAAGAAGAAGAAGAAGAAGAAGAAGAAGAAGAAGAAGAAGAAATATTTTAAGAAGTACAAGGTGGAGAAGAAAAAAGTTCCGAAGAAAAAAGTAGATGAAGGAGTTTTGAAGTGCAGGAATAAAGAAGTGGTAGGAAAGGATGAACAATGCGAAACGTCTGAGACGGGGACGATTTGTCTTACGAAGAAGAATAAGAATAAGAATAAGAAGAAGAAGAAGAAGAAGAAGAAGAAGAAGAAGAAGAAGAAGAAGAAGAAGAAGAAGAAGAAGAATATAAGAACGATTGAGAAAAAAAGAATGAAAAAGCAGAAGAATGAAAATAAAATACACTTGCTAATCTACTGACGAAGAAGTAGGAGTAAAGGAAGATATAATGAATGTGAGCCGCCTGAGAAGAAGATAGAGTAGATAACTTGATCTGAAGGAGAAAAAGATGAAGAAGAAGAAGAAGAAGAAGAAAAAATGGGTCTGTTGACAAAGAAGAAGATTGAAAAGCGGAAGAGAACGGAAAGGAGATGCGTAAAGTTGATTTGGGGTGTGTCAAAGTTGAGGAGGGGTGAAGATTTGAAAGACTTCTCCCGACAGATAGGTAAACAACCAAAATCTGCGACATACTGGGTGCATCTGAGTGAAAAATAGAATTAAGATGTGTGCGTAGGGGTGGCAGTGAGAGGAGAGGGGTCGACGGAAAAAGGTCATTTTGAAGAAGCAGGTGAAGAAGACGAGTCGGTGCTCGTTGGTGCGTACAAGGGAAATAGAAGTGTGCACAGATAAGTTTACCTTCATATATTAAAATATATAGTTGATCAATTAACATAATATGCGAATGTAAGAATCTCTCTCTCTATCTATCGATATATATATATGTGTTTGTGTGTTTGTTTTCTATTCTTTTCACCTCTCTGTCTATCTGCACCCTCTTTCTCGGTCTTGGTATCTATCACAGTTTGCCGTCTCTTTATTCTGGTCTGTTCATTTGTGTCTATCTATGAATGTTAGGTCTAGAGGTATGGATCTATTTATCTGACTATGCTAATCTGTCTGTTTGGTTTGTCTCTAAGTATCTTTACAAGTTGGTCGATTTCTTATTCTCAGTCTGCTCATATCTATCTATTTATCTATCTATGAGATATGTCTGGACGTTATTCAGGTATTTGATATCAACAAAAAACACTTAAGATCATTTCGGTGAGGAATTTCCCTTCTAACAGAGATTTCAGCTTAACAAAGTCAAAGGGGGTTTCGAAGAGGTGGTAGAGGGTTGGGCTACTGACTGGCCCCGTTGATGCGATGTTGTAATGTTTGCCAATAAACTGCACAAGACGGGAAGAATGGACAGGCTCGCACATTCTAAATACGATAGTCACACAGTACACAAGCTCGCGCAATGGAGTTTCCCTACTGCGATAGATATCAATCACATTTTCCCATGGGATTTCTCAGTCAGCAGTGAGACCCCACTGAGTGAGCTTGTGTACCATTGAGCTTATAAATGCGTTATATTATCATGAATCTATGAATATTTCTTTCGGATTATATATCCATTCCATAACATTATTATCTGCGTTCAGAAATAAATAGAGCCAATATCGACGGTGAATGAATAAAAATGAGAATTTGGGGATCAAGCAGTTACTTGGGCCTTTCATCACCAGTGGCTATTCAGCCCAATGATAAGATCAACGTTACGTTGAAGTGGTCACCTTATTGGTCGCAGGTTCGATTCCTACAGCAGCCTCATTTTCTTTGATACATTCACTGTGTGATAACGGGAGACCATTTCAAATAGAGTTTCAAAGTAATATAACGCATCAATGATTATTTCTGTCGGATTATATATCCATTTCTTAATATATATACATATATGTGTGTGTGTGTGTGTGTGTGTGTGTGTGTGTGCGTGTGTGTCTGTGTGTGTGTGTGTATCTCTGTGTGTTTGTGTTGTAAGCATATTATGGAAGAAAGAAACACTGTACTGCATAAGCACAGATACATCGTATGGCGTTTTCTGGCATTTATGAACAATTAAGACAGAGTTGCTCTCATGCAATTGCAAATGATGATCTAAAGAACTTACGATTTATTGAGGTTTTTGAGAGATTTATTTCTAAGAAATCTCACAAAGCAAATGTTTGAATTTTAATTGTTGTTAACCTTATTGGGCCAAAGCCAAATAAATTTTTTAAAGAAATTTTCTAAATAAAAACAATCTAAATAATCGCAAGTAATCAAAAATTAAACTTTAAAATAAGAAATATTTTATCCATTGACTAATTAGACATGGAGTAATGCTAGATGAACTAAACGAAGAAAGCAAAAGAGTCGGCCTACACATAAATTTCAGTAAAATAAAAGTCATGTGCAACAATCACATCGAGAATAAGAACTTAACTGTCAAAATCGAAGATGCAAAACTAGGGAAAGAAGTCTACTACATCTACTTCAGACAGTGAATCTCTACGAAACCCACAAAAGAAGAAGAATTCAAGCGGAGAATCACCCTAGGATGGCAAGCCTTCGGCAAAGCAAGCTCAACATTCAAAAACAAGACGATCCCAATGATCCTAAAAAGGAGAATATACAACCTATGCATCCTCCCGATAGTCACTTATGGAGCTGAAACATGGAGCATAACCAAAAGACTAACCCACTAACTGAGAAGCATGCAGCGTGCACATGAAAGAATCATGCTCAACATGAAGATATCACAAGACAGAACGATATACCCGAAAGAAAACGGGGGTCTGAGACACCGTAGAATCCATTGAAAAATCTCGAATGGCTATGTGCCGGTCATGTTGCAAGAATAAAAGACAACCGATGGACATCACGACTCACAACATGGATCCTTAGAGACCACATGCGAAACCAAGGCCGACAAAATACAAGATGGAGAGATGAACTAGACGAATTCAGAAAATACTGGCTCTGCGACGCCCATGATAGAGAAATAAGGTGGATCCTGGGGAAGGTCCATGTCCAACGATGGACGTTAAAAGACTGATTATGATGATGATGATAAGGAGGGGGAGGAGGATGATGATGATGATGATGATGATGATGATAGAAAATTGAATCCCGTACTGGAAAACCCTGATCCGCCTGCGTTTTTGTCATATCAGACTTTCCAAGCATTTATTATGTTTGCCGAATTTGACTTTCTATGCGCTGGTTTCTCCCTTCTATTCTATGAATGGGATATTACATGCAAATGTATTGTCACGCCCTTCTGTCAGCGATAAAATATAGTAACGAGATTGCGATGAGTGGTCGTGCTACTGAAAATGACCCTGAAGTCGTTATGACCCCAAACCTTCTATATTAGTTAAGGGATGACCGAAACGTTGAGGTTGCAACAAAAGCAACAAAATGAATGAGTTCAGTGACTTGGGCAAATCTTGGAATGGCAGTGTGTCTCCTAAAAATTATAGACGGTGTATTCCAGACGTGTCGATTTAGGTGTTCAGCTCTGTTCATTAAATTGTGACGTTACTTGTGCTATTCAAATAGAATAATTTGTGGGCCTGTAGTAACTTATGGCAGTATGGTTGATACGACGAGTAGGAAGCATTATGTGTATTGAAGGTACGTAGGAAGATTGGTAAGAACAAGGGTATTCAAATGTCGATTATGCTCCGTGTTCTTCATAGCGATTCTGTGAAAGATATTTTAGAATATCTTTCCTTTTTTCTGTCGGGTTGAATTCATGCACTGATATGAAATCATACGTTTTGAGTTTGTCGCACTTTACTCATTCAGTTTTGGAATAGATTTTCCTCTTGTGAATTCATAGTTTTGAGGTACATACCTCTCTTGAGTTCTTTTATATAAAACAGTTCGGTGTGAGATTTAAATCAGAAACATTGAATCAAACGTCAAAAACTCAATCTCTTGATCCTCGAAGCGTTTTCTGTAAATAAGTTGACCCCGTAGACATTACCCCTCAATCTGAGATTTTTTAGGATTACAGTAATTCCTAACACTGAAGTCGAAGGCTAAAGTTGTTGACGCTGCCATCGTCAAACAGTTTAAAGTGCAAGTAAATCTCATCCAGTTCAGTGGAAGCTATGGTTTCAATCTCTGTACAGGAATATACCCTGACTCAGTGGATTGGCAGATCAGCAACATGAGAAAGAATTGACGAGTACATATGAAATTCCGTTGGAAGGATACATGTAGCAACATATAACGAATTCCAAAAAGTCATTGGTTCAAGTTTGAGGTCAAGAAGTGCAGGAGTGTACACCGGCTCAAAGGAAAGACAGATTAGGATCATAAGGAAGAATTGATGCCTAAGAGAGATGAAATTCCCCATTAAGGATAGGAGGTCTGAGAGGTTAAGGAATGAGGACTGCATATACCTGCGGATCAAATACAGGGTTCCGTTCGACATACCAGCTGGTTACCGAACGCAACAGACGGGGAGAATTGCCGAAAAATGTAACTTTTGAGAGAATTACTCATAATAAAAGTGACATTCCACTCACCTTAAAAAAAAAAACGATTCAAGCTAGAACTAAGTGAGAAGCTGTGTCGGCAAGGGTGGAGATCCTTGCCGAACAGGTGTGAGGCACTGCACGTGTTCATTCTGGGCATCAGCAGGGTGGTTCTCCTTGGGTCCAAAGAACAAGCCGGAGTCTACTAAGTGTGACGGTGAAGTCAGTGTACCGGTAAATGGGAGACTCAGTCTGTTGACACTCACAACACACTGTTATGCCGTCTACGTCCCTTACGCCCCAAACCCTCCACCCTCATGTACTCACACAATTCTACCCATTTCACCTCCATCACCACCCGCCGAACGGCCACTCCGTCCCGCAGTTCTCATACCTCATAAGAGGTTGTTGAGATGGTAAATGGTAACGGTGATGGCAGAGAAGATTATATAGTAGGGGATCAAGGAGAAGAGCTAGCGTGGTGAAGGCTGTGATGTATTGTCAGTTTGCCTTCAATGTGCAGGTTGGACGAACACCTTGATGAATTGCGTACATCACTTGATGACAGGCCAGGGATGCTTCCCACTTTAAAATGGTTTTTAATGTCAAATAATCGAACTGGCGATTCTGCTGCAATCAGGTAAAGGTAAATAATAATAATAATAATAATAATAATAATAATAATAATAATAATAATAATAATAATAATAATAATAATAATAATAATCCCCACTTGAAAGGTCAATTGCACCGAAACAGTTCATTAGATGTGACGTTACTCCTCCTGATAAACTCGTTTGATCGTGAATCGGATGAACAAGGCAAAGGAAATGTTTCTCGTGAAATATTGCTTTTAGCTCAGAGGCTTGTGTACGTAGTAATATTATCTCAATGTTACTACAGTATGAAAAACAATAATGTATATGGTGTCGAGCAATCGCTGGGAGAATAATGGATGAGTCCAAGAGTTTGATTCGATCTTCTCTCGACCGTAAGAAAACTAGTGGCCCAAACGATATGGCAAGTGGTGTACATGAGCAGATCACCCAAATGGTAAAAAGCATGATGTGAGTTCTAATCTCGCCTGGCGCTTCTACTCTATGTCCGATGCGCACTGTTCACTGAATACCGTTGACTGACGGTCTGATGGTAAGAGAAATCACATTAAGTTAATGCTTGGCTTGCAGATATGTTATAAAAGAACCATAAATTTAAAAATAGTCGTGACTATCAAATAGTATATATTTTTACTTGGATAGTAAAGTAAATGTTTGCTCCATTCGCTTTAAAGTAAGATGATCCGACAAGTATGTCTTACATTTCAATAATAATATTGCTTGGATCAATTTCACTAATCAAAAGTGACAAAACTATAATTCAAAAGGTACAATATCTAGATTTTGTATGAGCAAACTTGTTGATGCTATTGAAAGATTTTATTTCACATAGAAGTTCATGTTCAATGCTTATTAGAAGATTGTTCAATCTGTTTTAACCCATAGAGCACCTTAGATCATTTGTTTTTCCTTTGCATATGATTACCAGTGAAAAAAAAGCACCGAGCGATTCCTACAAGATTCTAAATGATCGTCAAACAGTAACGCCAGTATGAAAAGCAAGATCGGTTTTAAACTGTTCAGAAAAATGTCACTTTCTCTAAGACTTTCTCTCAGATGTGATTCGATGGCTTCTTTACACTCTCCATGTTTAAACGACTGTAACTGGTGAAGAAATCCAAATAGACTATTCATCTTTTGATAAGCTTGTTTGTGTTATGACTGAACAGCTAGCAAGCTATAAATAATGGCAAGGAACATTCGGCTTTTAACCTCCAAGAAGACGTTGGAGGTTGAACGTAGATTAATAGTTCTGGAACCTCTAAAATCAACACTGTCATGATTTCGCTTGTTTTCTCTTCGAGTTTGTTGTCGATAATCTTCACACTCACTAAGATCTTTGTCTTTTTGCTCAATGTCGTAAAAAAGAGACCCATAGCTAGGATATAATCATGCAAGTATTCACAGAGTGCACATGCTGTATTAAAGTCTTCACCAGATATTTGAAAAAAAACTGCTATAAGATTATGATATTACAACATTTTCAGGTGACCACTATATGATCAATCTCTCCGTTCCCAACTTCATCCTATTTCAAAGTAGTCCACAAGCTCATTGTCGGCTCTTCTGATTATTGCATTTTGAAACATCACGTAAAGCTTGTTATATAACAAAAGAAATGTGTAAAAGTGCTTTTTTCTGCATATGTACAAGGCGACTACTTAGTATCTGACAGAATCATATAAAATTACTGGACGGCTCTTCTACTCGTATAGAATGGTTAATGGATTCGAGGCTAGTGGTAATATGTCATTGAAAGAATCACTGTACTTTTGGACGGAAAGTGTGTGAAACCCCTGAGTTTAATTTTTGTCTGAGGAACATTTTTGCTGTAATAAGACCGAAGGCGTTGTATACAATGGAGATACGTTAGTAGTTAACAAACAAGCAAATTGATTCATCGATTTAACCTCTTCTTTTCTCTTTTGAAACGTATAAATTGTTGTTTACTTGTCCTATCTTGTGGGTTTATCTTTGAGGTCTCCTAAAACGGCTTACTTCAACATTGACGCACCCCAAACACGCCCTCACCTCTGCTGTTTGGAAAGGTCATGCAGTGCTCTGAAATATTACGAAATGTTGAGTAATATTAAATCATGAAAAGGAAATAAAATTCATAAGTGGAATAGTCGTTGCTTTGCTAACAGTACTACTAAAGCATTGTATTATCTGGGAAAAAAATGTGGGTTTGAACGTTACCACTGAGTTATATCTAATAGAAGAAAACTACCCTCATTTACAAAGTATGTAATAGGAGCATTGTCATCATTCGGGGATACGATGAAACAGTGTCAACAGAAATAGTACTAGTAGTAAAATACGCACACATACAGCTGTTCTCCATTGTTGGTATCTTCATGTTTCACCCCTGGGCTTTTGCGTACTCCTGCCGTTTTTCTCTCCCTCTTCTCTCCCACCTAGTTCAATTCCTCATCATTTTACTTTCTCGTCTTTCATCTTCTCTCGATGTGCCAGCAGCCTTAATCAGATCAGACCAACAGCCAACAAATACTCGTACACACTCAGAGAACAATTCTATGTTCGTGTATTCGCATTATCCCTTCTCTGTCTCTATCTCTGTCTCTGTCTGTCTCTAACTATTTGTTATGTCGTAAAAGAGTGAGAGAGCCAAAAGATATATATATATATATATATATATATATATATATATATATATATATATATATATATATATATATATATATATATATATATTGTGTGTGTGTGTATTTAGGCAGCATCCCATCTTTTACACACCTATCATTGAAATGTATAGACATTTTGTCTGTTGATTTTTCTAGTGAGTTTTTCGAGTTTCCTGATGTTGTTTATTATAGTCAGTTCTTATGAGTATAAGGATTTTCCGAAATCCAAGTTGTATTCTTTACTTATACCAAGTACTTTCAACCATCACTGGTCTCTTTCAAGGTGGTGTTTACATTGATTCTTCGATTTTTAACTGTATTAAGGTTATTTTATGAGAGTTACGTCATTTCAGTTTGTATTAACTATTAGATTCGTTCTTTTAATGGAAGTTATGTCATTGTTTTATAGGCATTTTAGGATGTTGGGGCCAATTTCATTTGAAATTTTGTTTTTGAGGTTGATTTGTTTTACATAGACTTGCTTCAAATATTTTAAGTATTTTTATGTTGCAAAAGTTTTCTAGGATTTTTGTGTTTTCGGAGAGTATTTTGCCGATATTGGAGAAGGTCAATTGTGCTTTTGTTCTGAAAGTTGATAAATGGAATTAATGTCTGATAGGTGGCATGTTGGTCTTCTAGAAATTGATGTTGTTGTATATCCAACATATATGTAGTATTATCGGAGTCGCATTCTCCCAATGGGCATTTAGATTGCTATAAAACCTTTGTTTTTGTTGTAATTTTGTTTAGGGGGTGAAATATTTTTCATTAGGTTCGAAGTTATGAATTTTTCATGGTAAATTGTTAATTTCACTCGTTTATTAGAGTCAGCTGTAGATATGTATCGGCAGATTACATTTTTGTATAGCTATTTTGTCCTTTTGATAGATAGGGTACATTTGATTACAATAGTATTAGTTGAAGTTGATATTTTAGTTATGATAGTTTGAGGGGTTAGTTTGATATGTTCATCTACTGTATGGCTTGCGAATCCGTTAATGTTAAGTGTTTTCTTGGAGGGTTTTTTTAACAAAAAAGGCAGAAATTGAAAATATTGTTCGGTGTCAGTTTTGTAGCGGGCCATTAGAGAGGCAGCAAGCGCTCTACCCCCTACAATCCAGTCTCCTGTTGCTCGCTATACCCCACCCACCAACAACTCAACCTAACACATGACCATCACCATTTTAGGGATCTACGAACGCTCAAAGTTTTTTCACCATATGTATTAACAGTAATAGTTTATTCACATAACGCCTTTTCGACTTCCGAAATGATTTTATAGGAACGTCCTACTTTCGGTCTGCGTACAACCTGTAGTTAAAAAGGAGATTTATAGGCGAATGTTTTGCTCTCATCACGTTCCACGATTCGACACGGGATGAATGAGAACATGAATACGAACAGTTTCTTTTTATTCGTGAAGGAATTTGATGACGTGAACACCTGCCATATTTGCAGTTATGTACGTATGAATACATATTTCCTTTTGATGCAATTGAACGTCTATGTCGCTATGGATACATATTTACATTTTGTGTCCTTGTGTCAGACGAAGCTATGAGCTCTCCCCGTGAAGCAGTGACTTGCAAGCCAGTCATATAGGCCATTATAGATATAGTTAGTTCGATTTTCACAAAGTGTCTCGCAAATACAGACCTGTTCCAGATTTAGTTGACTGCATCCCTCTGTGGGGTCGTGATGAGCAAGTTAGTCGTGTAGACCATTACAGATGTAGTGAGTATGATCTTAACTGAGTGGCTCGAAGTTGAAGCCTTGAGCCCGACTAGACTGATAGCGCCACAGTTGCAGATTGTTTGATTCTTATGAGTGCCCTACACTTGAGGCCTGTACCAGATTAATCTAATGGTACTATACCGTGGAAAAGACCTCATCACGCAGACCATTTCTACAGTATTGAGTTCGATCCCCAAAGGATATCCAACACGAATAGCCTTATGCCAGACTAAGGTCAGCTTAGTGCCTTTTGAAAATATTCTGTCGCTGGTAGATTCTTCGTTTTCTACGCTCGAAAAAAAATCTGTTGAATAATTGTGTTAATGGTTTGCTGATTTTACCCTCCGAAAATAATCTTGATTGACAGCTTTTGGTAATTTAAGATGATGGATAGGTGGAGATTATATTGTCTTTCCTAGTTCTGTCTCATCTCCCAACCCCACTGCCACGGCACCCTTCCACTTTCCCTTTCCCCTCCCTCGACTTCTTCTTCATAGTTACGATTAATCCTTACTTTCTAGATTTCTCTTTTTCTATCGGCACATTTGTTGGCTTTTCTCTCCCTCCTCGGCTTTTACCCTTCAGTCACCTTTAAAACCTCACTCCTTTTCTTTTCTTTTACTACTCAGTATACATGTGTTCTTTTATTCCCTGCATCTCTCCTTTTTGCTCTTCCTCCTTACTCTCATCCGAATATATCTATCTCTCACTACATATGTATATATATATATATATATATTAACATAAATGTGTCTGTGCGCGCGTGCACGTGTGTGCACTCGTTCGCGCGCTAATAATCCAGTACGTGGTATATATCCCTTACGCATTCGTAGTAGTACCGAAACCGTTTATTCCCTAAAGTGTGCGTTCTTCATTCCTTCTTTTCCCTTTTTGCTAATATCTTCACTTTCATGTCTTCAGTGTAGACTAATTTAAGAAAAGATGGCGTTCACCCCCTCTCTCTTTTTTTTCTTTATTCGTGAGGTTTGTTTCGGTTTATAGTCTCCCCTCGAACAGTCACGAATTATTGTATTCTTTCTCAATTTCGCCAACGAACATAGCCTCTTCTAGGGAAGTGCCGGTGACCAATTAGAGAGCAGCATGGAAAATAGACTGGGCGGGCAGAGATCAAACTGAGACTGATACTGATACTAGTGCTCTTGCAAAAGGCATGAATCCGTATTCTCTCATCCCTGCTATGGTTTAAATAGCTTATTGTGAAGTGAGTGGCATAGATTTGGGTGATTGTCACCACTAAGTCTATTTCATTAATCGCAAACTTCGAAGTACTAACCGAGACATTACTAGCATTCCCCTATTTTCTGAAGTTCGCTTCACACTACTTTTTCGCCTTTACGGAAAAAAGCGGAAGGCGAAAATAGCGTTCAATAGTTTTTTGATTTTTGTTCTGCATTGGGCTGTCATAAAGGCTGCTCCATCTTTTCTCTCTCTTTCCCACAGCTCGGTCTTCTGCACCACGCCAACCTGCAGCGAATCAGCCCAACATACGATCAACATGTTTGGGGTCTTGTTACGTTAGAAAAATGTACTTTTTATTAAATAATTTCTTCCTCGCTTTACTACATTCCGGCTTACGAAAGTTGTTGTTTTTTTTTTATAGGAACGTTCAACTTGCGGATAAACAAATTATAACGAGATTGGTCTTGACAAGTGACAAAGAAATGTGGGGTTTTGACAAAGTTAGAGAAGTTGAAAAAAAGCTGACGTGTTGTGTAATGGTTAGCATACTAGTCATGCGAGCGATGAGTAGTGATTTCATTATTCTTCAAAGTTGAAGAGGTTCAGCAAATATCTATAATCTTGTCAGTATAGCTTTTTTTTCAACCAGTTTACCCATCGGTCAAAATGACAGCAATATATTAAATAATTTTGCAATTGCATTCTACGTATAGAATATCAAAAACATTATGTTGCTCTGCATTTTCTTGCTTATGTTCAACTAGAATGAACCCAGATTTTTTTTTATGTATTTCAATAATAATAATAATAATAATAATAATAATAATAATAATAAGAAGAAGAAGAAGAAGAAGAAGAAGAAGAAGAAGAAGAAGAAGAAGAAGGGCAAATCACGAAGAGGTAACTGCCCAAAGGGCAGGCATTCACAGATAATAATAATAATAATAATAATAATAATAATAATAATAATAATAATAATAATAATAATAATAATAATAATAATAATAAAGGCTATTCTGTAATAAGCATTTTATAGTTATCTCCATTGACAAATCTTATAAACAAAAAATATAGACATCCACGTGGTGTATTATATAGGTAGATGGACGAAATAGAACGTTGGCAACTTCGAATATGTCAGTCTTGCAGATATTTACGTTCACGATAATTGCAAAATTTTGGTTCAGCACAGATTAATATGGTAATTGGAGATAGAAGATAGAATACCGGGTAGGAAGACTGTGTTGCGCTAATATACTGTTTAAGGAGGGTCTGTCTGCCTACCTTGAAAATCCACCCTTTTAAAAAAGAAATGTATCTGATGTAAATATCGACCATTGGATTCGATGGTAACAGTTTTTAGTGCAGTGAGTTCGATCCTCACTAAATACTGCACGTTGTGGGCTAGTGTGAGATTAGGCTTAGTTTAGTAAATACTGATATTTTGAAGTATTGTTTTCACTAAATAACTGATTGAAAATCAAAACCCCATCTAGATGCAATGGTCGGCTAGTTAGTCTAGAGAACTAAGACTGAATTTATTTCATATACTTGGATTTGATTCACACTGGATGCTCTACACTACGCTTGATCTGGGAAATATCTATACAAAAAGTGATTAGTTCATACTAATCGCTCACATCTGTGTGTATGTGTGTGTTTGTCTGCATGGGTCTTGAAGGACTGTCTTTGTTATTGTTTTTATTAATAGTTATATCAGAAAAGTTACATAGTAACTATTGTTAATTTAGTACACTTACATGTCCATGTTTACACATAAATAAACACACACATATTTGTAAACACACATATTTGTACACACACATATATGCACATATATATACACATACACACACACACACACACACACACACACACACACATATATATATATATATATATATATATATATATATATATTTACATAGATAGATAGATAGATAGATACGGGTGTGAGTGTATGTGTGTATGTTTATGTGTAGATTGTCGTTGATGTCGTTGCAATTGTTGTTGATCAACCATAGCCACCAAAGATGGCAAAGGGTTCAAAACATTTTTATACGTGCATGTGCTTGTGTGTTTGTGTGTTTATGTGTTTGTGTCTCCCAGTGCTCCAGACCGTACTGTTTTGCCTACAGACATATAAATTGGTATCAGTACTCAACTTAACGCCTTCTAAATACGTTATTTTTTTTGTCGGAAAAAGTTTTTTTTTTCCTTTTACCTTTTGGGGGCCTTATTCTGATGGATTTATCAATAACATTTATTTTCTGGAGTATCCAGTACTTTTTTTGTTTTACTCTATTTAAACGTTTTCCAGTGGAAAGCACCAGTGATGTCATAAATAAATTTTCCCAGACCATATCCATTTTTCTAAGGATTTTTTTTTTCATGACTTCAAACTTTGACGCTACGGTTGTTCAGTTACTGACGGTGGTGCCGTGATTACTTTCATAGTTGGATCTTTTCTCTTTTTTTTAAGAGTGGGTCGAATGTTCAATTCCTGTAAGTTTTCAAAAATAGTAGTCATTTCCAAATCCTTTTCTCATAACAACTTATCTTCCGATTATTAATAACATTATTTCAACTTTATTCGAGGACCATTATTCCAAATCATCCGCTTATTTTTAGAATGATTACATGTTTTCTGTTCGTCACTTGATGGTATTATATCTTGATTTAAAAAAAACAACTTATTTTACATTAATAAAAAAATCTTACGGTAAGATTGTTTGAGACTGAGCGACAGCAAGTCTCATCAGATCACTATCTATCTCTCTCTCTCTCTCTGTCTCTCTATCTATATCTATCTATCTATATATATATATATATATATATATATATATATATATATATATATATATATATATATATATATATGAGGCTGGATCAATAGGTTCGTTGCATGAAACGTAATTACCAACTGAATTTTGGTCTAAAGGTTTCGCTTTATAATGTTCACTCTATGTGAATAAAGTCAATTAATGAATTAAGTACACTGATAAGAAAGTAAAAATAAATGCTCTTTTCATATATATATGTGTGTGTGTGTGTGTGTTTCTGTTTCTTCGTTAAATGATACTTCAGATGTACATATAATAAAGTGTATAACTCGGATGTATACATGTTTAATGAATTAATTCATTTTTATCATTTTTATCATCATTGTCTTTGTTGTCAGCTTATCCTTCCAGATCAAACATTCTAAGAACATAAGACAAAATTCCTTTTTATTTTATATCATTATTGCATTCGGCAGCGCTATGTTCCCATTGTCTCTATTTAGTTCGGAATCCCGATGTACCTAGACTGAGAGGGAATTTAGAGATCGGATCCAGTATTCACTGGTTTCGTAGACGACCGTTTGATAATCATTTCACATATTAGAAACCAAATCTAAACTTTCACCAAAAATGTCTGCTTAGTTTTCAAGTTGGTCTGGGAGGTTACCTGGCTATCTATGTATGTATCGCGCATAACAACAGCTCCAATGGAGCTAGAGGGCTAAAAGTTTAAATATTCACTTTTTATTTTCTTAGTATGTCTAGAAAATCGTTTCAGTTTGTTTTTTTTTGTTTTTTTTGGGGGGGAGGGGGTTGTAATTTCCCCCTTAAATAGGTTCGTAGAGTTGAGTTCTATTTGCAATGCAAGTTTATAATTATAAAGTCTGTGTCAGTCAAAATTTTGACCTCGTAATTTCCATCGCCCCACAAAAGGGGAGAGAAGTAATCCATTCATTAATCACCCCTTTCTCCAATTTTTCAATTGATCACCCGACACAGCATGCGACCAACAAACGTTGGTCCCGTGACAGTTTCTATTGAGTGATTAACTAAATCGGTTTTGATATAGTTAAGATTCGATTGTAATCTTTTCTGTCAAATTTTCATGAATTTCCAGGGATTTTCGGATGTCAACTATGTCAACCATTTTACACATCATTTTCTTTTTTTTTTTTTGCAGTGAAGTGAGTGACCCCACTTCGGTTGATTGTCGCCTCTCAGTCTATTTCACATATCTAACGGACTGAGTAAGTCGTAATGTGATATGATGAGCCCAGGAAAAGGCGGCTATAACCGTAGCCAGCGTAAGGGTACCATTTACATACTTTTTCATTTTCTTTGTGGTCAATGAATAAATCTCTTCTTTTCCTCCCTCGTCTTTTTCCCCTTCACTTCCTCCTTCTTCCCCTCTCCTTTTCTTCTATTACATTTAAATAACCAAAACCGTAAAATTTAATATCAATACAATACAATAGTAAATTCTCTTGAGGATTCAACAAATGTATTCCGAATATACTCACCATTCTATAAACTCAACGTAGTACATCTTTTATGTCTCCATGGCCGCTGGGCATAGGGCAAAGGTGAGCGAGTCTCGTCTCGTATAGTCAACCATTCATAGCCTAGTGATTTCGGTCCTCACTTGGTAAATAACTTTCATTAACATCTTTGAAGATAATTGTCATTTTTTCACAGATAAATCTAGATTTGCAGGGCCGAATTAAACACTGACGGAGCCCAGTGGATTATATTTCTTAGGGGCTCTTATATTCTTGTTTTTTGCTATGATTTTCAAACAAATCAAAACGAAAATGAAATATCAATAAAAGTTTGTTCAATTTAACGTCAAGTTTTTTATGGATCAATAATCTGTCTCTTCGTAACATAATGATTATTCAAACAAATTTAAACACTGAAAAACTTTGAAAATAAAACAAATATTGCTTAAGACACTTTTTGGAAGCCCCTAAAATCTTAGGACCTTTGCAGCAGCACTGGTTGTACGGCCTCAAGTACAACCCCGCCAATATATTGCGAGGTGTATAGACAGAATCACGTATATACGTTTATCAAATTTGATGAAATTTCTTCTGTTATACTGGCTTATTTTTTACATTTCACACGAAATATTTTAATGAATTTAAATGGATTTATTTCTCCTTCCTGCAACTATTACATTTGGGTTACTGACTGGACCGAATTTAACATTTATAGGGCGTTCTGTTTTCATCCTTTATAGATCAATCATCTGTCTCTCTGTCACATATTAAATCCTCCAAGTCAAGTCGAGATATTTTACTTTTTTTACTGCAAAGAAGAAATACTAAAATATTTTGAGACATATTTGTGGGGGACTAAAATCTCGGGACCCTGTGCAGCTTCACTGCTTGCATTGCCCCGAGTGTGGCCCTGGTTACTGACGACATTCCAGGGGGTCACAAATCGAAGCAACTTTAAGCAAAAGACAAGATTCCATTTGCAAAACTCGCAATTAAAAAAATACGACAAAGATAACAACAATTCATAATAACAATAATAATGATAATTATTATCATTATTGTTATTATTCTGTCTTTGAGCCGTTTCACACTAACACTACGTGATTGCATCTCGCTATAGGTCAAGTAACAGCAAGTCTTATAAATTCTCCAGCTTTCTCCACGGTATTCTATATGATTTTTATAATGCTGTCGTCTAAATGGTTTCAGTTCTTCCTCAGATTACCAATTACTTTTTCGAAAATTCTAACGGGACTGTTCGAGACACACCAATAATGATTGGTATAAAAGCCATCTTTATATTCCATATTTTTTTTCGATTCTCTGGCAATGTCGAAATATTATCCAGCTTTTCACGAGTTTCCCATTTTACTGTTAATAACGAATTAATTAATCAATTGATTAATTAATCATGAAAATTTGGCTGACTCAGTGAGGGGAGGGGTCAAGTGGCATCAAGCCTTCTAAGCTATCAAGATATTTTCAGAGAATATGTTTTTGTTGTGTAGTAGGTCTTGTCATTACATTATGTTGGCATGATTTATAATTCCTCTTATATGAAAGCTATGATTCAATCGCAAATGAAAAAAGTCAAATCACATATTACTTTCATGTTTTAATCTTTTCACTTCCACATATTCACTCTTGAAAACTATTTTCCCCCTTGGACACTATCCTGCTCATAAGTCCATACTCGGGCAAAGAACAATTTTTTTTTTTGATATTTAGATTAAAAAATCTTATAAATGAAAAAAACTAATAATCACTAGTAGTCACAGATTAAGTTAAAAATTTAAAAAATCACCATTTTGTTTTTTCCTCTTAATATTTCATCAAGAATAATATGCATTCCGTCTTTATAATTATTATATATATTATTTCTTCTGTGGTAAATTTCTCAGGCCATTTTTTCCATTTTAGTCTTTCGTCAATATTCTAGTGTTAAAAGCTACGACTCCAATTCAGATGCCAGATCATGTACTACTTTCTTGTTTTTGATGTTTGAAATTTGTTTTCTTTTTCGCGTAATTATTTGTTAAACAAAATCCATTTGGATCCACTCTGTTCATTTTTTTTCTCATTTGGAAACCACCTCCTTGCTCAAAATTCTGGATTCATCTCCGTTATTCATATACATGCATTAAAAATGAAGGAATTAAACGCTTCTATTGCGTATATATGATGAGAGGAAAGTAGCTATATTAATATGAGGAATGTTTTATCTATAAAACTTGCCAGCTTCCTTATCATATATATATATATATATATATATGTATATATATATATATATATATATATATATATATATATATATATATATGTGTGTGTGTGTGTGTGTGTGTGTGTGTGTGTCTGTGTGTGTGTGTGTGTGTGTGTATACCCATTTTAATAAGTAGAAATTAATCAAAGATTTTTGTTAATTTTCATTATGTACACACACATACGAAATAAATTTAAAAAGTTAACACGCACACACACACACACACACACATATATATATATATATTTATTTATATATATATACATATATATATATATATATATATATATATATATATATATATATATATATATATATATATATATATATAAGTGTGCGTGTGTGTGTGTGTGAATGAGTGAATGAGAGAGATGAACTAATCATACGGACCTTTTATTAATAATTGTGGCTTCAAACCAGAATGTTCTAGTAGTCATCACTGGAGACCAAGGTACAACAAGTTTCTTTATATCTCCCTTATATTCTTCAATATATTTGCTGATTTCAGCAGTGCCGGGAAGTAAAAGCTTCTTATCGTCATCATCTATATTTCTTATCTTATTGCTATATTAGTAATTATCGGTATCAGTGTATTATCGTTTTCGATATTATCGTTAAAATGAAATTTTTTAGTCAGCTGTGCCTTTTTTATAATTTTTAATGTTATCATTCATGGTCTTGGTGTGAATGTCTATGTTAGTTTAAATGATAATATCACACTCACACACATGCACACACACGCTCAAACACACATGCATAGAGGCAACCAAACTCACACACACACATTAATAGAGTCAATGATTGGAATATCAAAAGATTATAGAAAGTCTTTAAAAGCTTGTAGGTATCATATATTCGGAGAATATTTGGATACATTAACTTTTAGGGGGAAAATATTTGTACAGGGTCGCACTTTTATGAGGGAAGTATCCGTCAGTCCTGAAAATCAGTTATAGAAAAGTGGTTTACTCCACAATTGATATTTAGGTATGCATGTGCACATATAAATGTTTACGTTTATATACATACATACATATGTAGTGTGTGGTCTACCGTTAGGTTTCAACTATAGTATGCGGTCTATCATTAAGTTTACCACATTAGATAAAATTGTTTGAAAGACAGATTCACTT
The DNA here is from genome assembly GCA_963457665.1 of Thysanoteuthis rhombus. Lineage (NCBI taxonomy): Eukaryota > Metazoa > Mollusca > Cephalopoda > Oegopsida > Thysanoteuthidae > Thysanoteuthis > Thysanoteuthis major. Next base: position 29,001,234 of record OY735216.1, read on the forward strand.
GGAAATAAAGATGCAGAAAGTGAAAGAAGATAAAGACTCAAGTTAAAACATAATTGATTTATTTAAAAAAGAAGCAACACAAGAGTAATGTACATAAGATGTCAGTGAAGTTCAGAAGTTGATTGAAAGTTCTGCTTTATTAAAAGAAGAAAGTGTAGCGAAGACGAGATTCGGCTAGACCATGCATAAGAAAAAAAACAACAATTGCTTATCAATACGAGTGTATATGCAGGCGAGGAGAAACAGCTGCTTATTAAAAGAGTGTGTATATAGGTTAGAGTGTATACAATGTAGGAATTGCTGTAAGGTATGCTCTTTTCCTCTAGTTGTAGGATTAGTTTAGATTGGCACAGTGCGCACTCGCATATTAATGTTAGAAGAGCATACACATTTTGGTAGGCTGCGTGCAACAGTAAAACCCAAAGAGTTTTGTTAATATTAACATTTTGTTTAATATTCGGAATGCTCATGCTATTCAAAATTAACAGTAAATTCATTCATTCATCCGGATAACAAGAAAACTATGAACGTTCGATAGTGGATCAGTAAGTCAGTAGCCTGACACGTCATTTTCAGCTGATTAGTGATCTGTAATTATCACTGCTTGCATTTCGAATTCTGTGAGTAGTATTCATTAAGTACATTGACAAGGATAGGGACTATGTTAAATTACCCATCATCATCAGTAGTAACCATCCCCATGTTGGAAATTTACGTAGGCTGTCAATTTTTTCGCTTCTGAGTGTCACGGTGCGAAAACATTCTGAATTTGTCCAGATCATCACTCTATCTTACTTTTTGCCGGCCATTATTTCGCCCATGGTCTCAAGGAATGCACATTGAGAGTTGCGATGTCCAGTGGCTGTCTGTTCTCCCTGAAACATAGCTTGCTCATTACTATTTAAGTTTGATAATGTCCTTTAAAAATTTTCTGACACTGTTTGTTTCTCTTATTTATTATGTACATCAACTAGTCCGGAGTTTACTGATGAAAAATAATGCAACAAATGTTCATTTTTCCCGATATATAACAGCACGGCACAATGTAAAAAGAATTAATATTTGTTATGCATTTTTCATCAAGTCGCTGACTCATTGATGTAACTACATATATATATATATATATATATATATATATATATATATATATATATATATATATATATATATATATATATAAATATATATATATATATATATGTAAATATATATATATATATATATATATATATATATATATGTATGTATACACAAACACACACATTTATATATACATATATTTATATATATTATTTCGCTTACACAAAACACGCAATTACACACACGTGTATATATATATATGGCTTTTTATTACATTATTTTTGCTTAAACATACACATACACACACACACACACACATATATATATATATATATATATATATATATATATATATATATATATATACAAAGAGTTGATACAATTTAGTTTTTACAATCACAACATGCAAGATATACTATTATATATTAATAATTCATAGGACATGTATAATTAATACCTTTCTGTTGATAAATTATCAACTAAGTGTAATTTTACGCGTATCTGCATGAAAAAATGATGATGGCTTTTATGGCTTGTATTAAATTATTCGTATCATTAAATTACCTTTCAATTCAGAACGCTCTTGCTTTTCAATAATGCTGAAAAATCGTTTTTGACTTCTTAGAATCAATACAGATTTCTCTTTTAATTTTCGCTCAATAATGAATAAATATGACTGACTAATTATTGATATGCCAACTGTTACATTAGTTGTAAAAAATAAATCAATCGCCGATTTTTAATTAAATATACAGAACAATCATTGTTCATATCTAAATATATTTTATTGAACGTGCTATTTTTAGCTAGTCCTTAACCGTGGAAAAATCATGAATATATTTGAATTTCTATGGGATCATTTTCTTAAAAAGAAACTATCAGTCTGTCTGTCTATGTATCTATGTATCTCTCTCTCTCTCTCTCTCTCTCTCTCTCTATATATATATATATATATATATATATATATATATATATATATATATATGGTGAGGGCAAAAAGTAATATTTTAAGTATAAAATATACAAAAGTCAAGAAATTTAGAAACAAGATTCAACATTAGAATCTCATTTACAAAATTTAGAAATCTTTGCACCAAATTCAATCAGTTTTGAAGATGCATAAGGACGTTGAAATGAACTTTTGGGGATGTATTGGATATCCATTGCATTCGCTATAAATGTTATATAGGCTGTTATGCATTTGGTAAAAATATCAACCGATATTTCTGTTGTGTTGAACCGGTTTCTTCACATTCTCTTATCGATTTTAACCGTTCAATACTTCAAAACAGCTTATAGAGTAGATACATGTTTATGTATTATCAATTTCATTTGACTTTTTCTTAGTGATTAAAATCTTTTGAGTGGAAGAGTCCATTGTTTCAAATGATAGATAGAAGATATTTTTATCAGCAAAATATAGATTTTATGTTATTTTTTCAATTATATATCACGAACCGAGAAACAAAAAAGTGAACAAACACAAAAGGTCACATAGTTCATTTTACAGATCGATTATTTACAATTCTTTCTTTATTTCTTTGATGGCTGTTATTTCTTCACACGTCTAGTTTTGCTTCAGTAAAATAACTGACACTTTTGAGGAAAGTTTGACTTTTGTAGTATATTTAATTTTTCTTCAAATATTTAGATCTGTTCCACTCTAAAGATTCCGATCTTAATTGAAAAGGCCGACAATTAAGAATTTTAGGCAACTTTAAAATAGGCGCAAACAAATGACTTCTTTCTATGTCTCATCGATAATTTTCATTTGTTGTTTTTACAGTTTTATTATTTGTGTTCAAAGTGAACCAGATGAATTAAAATAACTCAATAGAAGTTAATAATTGATGAAAAAAAGGGCGTTCGAATACAAAGAATCTTTCTTACTAAAATACACAATACTTTATCTATTATTCATGTCTATTTTCCTTGAAGACGGCTTGTCCGTTTCGTTGAACATTGATTGAGAAGAGAATACAATCAGTGATATTTATACGTGATATCCTGGATTTTATGGAAACCAGTCAGTCCTTTACATGAAAAGACCCTTTGCTCTGCTCTGAAACCAGATGAACGTGTTGTGACGAATATCCACAACACGGTGTCAGACTACAGGGCCTAGCCCCCCCCCCGCTTCAATATTGTCCGATATTAGGCCTATTGAACCACAGCCACAAATGTAATAAACCTTATGATATTGATTAGACAAGTCGATCGACGACAACGAATGTTTTAACACTGGGTTACTTGCGGGGCATTGGGAAAGACAAGGGTTGTTTCGGACACACAAAACACGTTATGGCATAAAGAAAATAAACCGTTCGCATCATGAAATAAGTATTTATTCTTGTGAACTCCTCAAGCAGCATAGGGCCGTAACGACTTTGCTGTGGTTTCTGTAGCAAGTAGTTTATAACAGGATTGAGTCACTTGTCTCATGCTGAATACTCTTTCTTTTAGGATCAAGCTACCTTGTACCAACTACCAAGTATTTAGCCATGAACCTTTTGGTTTGTCATATCAATTTTTCTTATGATTTTGACTTCGTCAGCGCTTAGATAGGAATGGAAGAAGAATTCTTGTTGGCTCTGATATAAGAGCGGTCACCTAGTGGACGGAATCATATTATTTGCCCCTGTATCGTCTACTGTGCAGAGACGGTGACATCAATTGATAAGCACCATTCTTGGTCCCTGGGTAGAGATGTTCGTGCAGTTCTTATCCATGTTAAATGATTTGTTTGTGCGAGTGTTTGTATGTTTGGGTGTATGTAGATATATGTATGCCTGCGGGTGTCTGCGTGTATGTGAGTGAGTTTGTGTATGCGTGTGTGCGCACTTGAGTGTGAGTGATGAATAGTTAATGTGTTTATGGCATATACTTTCCTCGGGCCGTTCTGATCATATCGATGTCTTAAGGGTCTTTTGATTAACGGTACAATAAGATAGAAAGAATTCCATCAATGCTATGGGTTCTCTTTGAAAACCGCTTGTGCACAACATTCTATTATTTGTTGTGCGATGGCCTATCCATTATTCTAACTCCTTTTAGAAATTTTAGTATTGTTTTTTCAAGCCGTCGTATTGGATTAGATCCAAGCTGATATTTAATCGGTAAGAGTTAGGCGTAAATCCAGTTGGTTTAATTTAAATGATTTAGGTTCCAATGGTTGAGTGGAGTGTTAGAGAACAAGTTTTCTATGATTTTTTTTACATACGTATGGAAATTTAGGTTCATTGTATTCGAGTGTATTTGTAAAATCATTGTGTGTTTGTACAGTGGATGTCAAAATGGTGGTGGGAAATTCAAGGTGTTTTTTTTTTTTTTTCGAATTATGGGGTGGAGTTCGGTATTATTCGAATGTTTCAATTTGCTATTGACCTCTAGGTGGATCATCCACCTGCCTTCACGATTTTCTTGGAGATGTACCTCTCCATTTATTCTATCATAGTAAATTAAGTATCTCTATTGAAATCGTGGCCTGTTTAGCGAAAATACTGTTCGACCGGAAGTACTGTGATGTGGTTTAATGTTCTTATTCAACTACTCTCTACGTATATCTGTATAAATTTGGATGTCTGTTTATATGTTTGTATGCATACCTTTCATGAGAGAGGCAGCAATAAAGAAAGATGGCCTTGCAAAAAAAAAAAAAAAAAAAATACAGCCGCCAGAGAAATAGGTCACGGCAACGATATATCGAATGGTTGGCTTTCACTGGAGTCATTTCGACTGTTTGTTATCGTAAGTTTTCACCCCCCCCCCACACACACACATACTCTTGATGAGACCAACTTTTTCGCAACCCTTCACTCATTATTATAAGTGTATAATGACTATATATTCGTCATAAATCGTAATCTGACAATAACTAAATATATAAACAAATAATGACCTAAGAATTGTCAAAAAAGGCTACTTATTTATATTCCATAACAAGTTTTACTGAGTTTATTATGAATAAAATGAATAAGCGCGAGCAGAATATTCGTACATGGACATAAATGGAAAAAAAGAAAATTCAGGTTTTTATAAAAATTAATGCGTTCAAAAGTTTCCTAGTATTATTAATTTCATGAAAAATTTGTCTTAGTCGAAAATTCGAAAAATAGATAATGATTTTCGTAAGATTTGTTTCTGCTTTCAATCCGTAATATTGATAAGCATTGAGTCCAGCCTTTATAATTTTCTGACAATTTGTTCCATTCAATTACATAGATAACATTTTTTTGAGTTGCATGTTAGGGTTCCTCTTTAGAAAGGTTTTGTTGAGTGTTTCGATAAAGAAGATTTCCCTTCAATTGGTACATTGCGTGTTTGACCTTTCTATTTGTTACAATTTGTTTTCCATTTTATTGTAAAAACTCCAACATTTGTTTCAAATTTCTTGGTTGGCATTGACTTCTGATTAGTATTGTTTCATTAAGTATTTTTTTATCTTATCATTTCTTTTGGGTTGATTTAAATTTTGGTGTATTTCAAGAAATACTTTTAGGTTGCATTTGTTATATGTAAATACGTATGCCGGTCTCTGTTATTTCGAGGGCAATCTTTAAATACGTTGGGGCTATTTGTTCAGTTAGTTTTAGTCCCTCTTTGATCAAAGATATAGGGTAACCTTTATGACAGAGGGTTTTACTTGATTCGTCAAGTCAGTGGCACTGATCCTACGTGCTCAGGGGTAAAGTATATATTTTATACAGTTTTTAGGTGGTTTTTGAAATGAAGATATTTGTGGGTATCCGTAGGTTTGTGATTTTACCATTTTCATTTTTGAATTTAGATTAAAATGTCCCCAAGAGGAATTTCTCTGCAGCTATGTTCAATTGTAAATTCATTTTTATAAAACGGAAACTGGAAACTGGAAAATATATCGTTGATGTTGCCCCATGAAGATTTCCAGAGAATGAAACAATCATCCATGTATCACATTATTTTACATTCTCTTTCCGTATTTTAATCCAATGTTTTCATTTGAAGTTTCCTTTAAGTATGCTAAAGTGAGGATGGTGTATGCTGGTACCATTCTAGTTATCAAATTGAAATGAATTATTTTTTGTTTTTTTTAGAGTGAAATCTGTGCTGCCAAGTACGTCGGAGGTGTTTTTGAATCCAATATGAAAAGGCCAATTTGCCTAGATTATGAGGTTTGTTATTGTATATACTAGTGCTATTGAATGCCGTTAAAAGTGTTTCAGGATTGGTTTAGTTGGGTGTAAAGTTTTGGAAATGGATGTCGTCCTTGATGTAACTTTTTACTTTTTCTCTGAATGGTTGTAAAATTATGCCAGTTAAATTCCGTGATCTACTTGTAGGGCAGGCTGGGCATCTGAATTTAAGGTCTTCCGGAATTGGGATTTCAATAGATTATACTCTATATGCCCATTTATTTACAAGGAAAACACACACACACACACACACACACACACACACACACACACACACACACACACGTGCGAGAACGCATAATATATACATACACACATATATATATATATATATATATATATATATATATATATGTGTGTGTGTGTGTGTGTGTGTGTGTGTGTGTGTGTGTGTGTGTGTGTGTGTATTAAATTTCTTATGAATAACGTGTGTTGTCATGAACACATATATTTCAAATTAGCCTTTGGCTTCAGAGGTCAGCGTTCAAATTTAGAAAGGAGCCATTTTCTAAATCTGACCCTCATATATATATATATATATATATATATATATATATATATATATATATATATATATATATATATATATATATATATATATATTCTTCCTAGCTACAACTTTTGCAAAGTTTGGATAGGAAATATAAATCCAAACTTGTATTCAACACTGTTTTTCGCGAGAGATGCTTGGCATAAGACGAGTGTCGCTCGCGAAATATGTGTGCGTATATATGTCTATAGTCTGTATGTTGATGTTACATGTGTATATGTGTGTATATGATATGAACAAGTTCGGATATGTATATCATGCGTATATGACGTGTGTGTATATGGCATGGGTGTACGTGTTTTTATGGTATGTATGAGTGCATTGCATGTGTTCATGAGGGAATTTGTGTATCTGTGTGAGAGTTCGTTATGCATATGTAGGTGTGTATATCTGCAGCATTTGTGTGCATGTGAGTATGTTGTATACCTGTATGTGTACACGAATGTGCATATGTGTATTTTGTTGATTAGTATACAAGTAAGTATGCAAAGATTTAGTATATGGTGTGTATGTTTGCTTACAAGTACTTTGTGCGTGCACATATCTGTACGTATATGATATGCATCTGTATGGTGTACGTGTGTGTATATGTGTGCAGTGTGCATGAGTATATGCAGATTATTTCTGTAGTTAGTATGAGTGTATGCATGTGTGTATGAGACATGTGTGTATGTGATATGTGTGGTATGTATATGCATGTTTGTATGCGACGTAAATGTATGTGCTTATGCGGCATATTTATGGCATTTGTGAGTATGTAGAGCGTGTTTGTGTGCGTACGCCTATGTGCATGTGTATACGTATGTGCATAAGTAGCATATGCGTATACATGAACACATATTCAATACACATACGCATAAACAAAGACAATGTTGCACTCATTAAGATACATGCATACAAATATTATATATATTTATATATATACTTGCAGGGATACCCAGGGAAATAATTCAAAATATAACTGAACAAGAAAAATAAGTTATTTGAAATATATCTTCTTTTACAACACAACCAATGAAAAAAATGATTATTTACACTTTGTACGCATTGGCTATAACTTTTGCTATAACGGAAGGGATGCACAAAAAATGACGTCGTCGCTTAATTTGACAGGGTTTCTTGATAAACTATAAAATCGATTGGTTACCAGGACCCAACCCTAGAACAACCGATGAGTCCATGAGAAAAGTATGATAAAGGCCAGCGATCCACTTATGTCCTTATGCTTTGTTGCTATTTCCCAGAAATGACATCAGGTGACCACTAGTTACCTCCAGCATCATCTCTCACATTGCCTATTACTCCTTCACTGTGAATACTATGTAGAACTTCTGCGTCCTAGGTGCAATATTGTGGCCCACAATTCTGAAGATTAATTAGAAATGATTGAGAAATGACCTCTGCCAGCCTTGAATGACTTCTGAGGTCAACCTCACATATCCTATGTCATAGGTTGACCTCTCCTCTGTCTATGAGCAGAATATTGGGTCGATAGGCCAGATAGTTTTTGCGGAGAAGAGGTACGAATAAACAAACAAGCAAACAAAAGTCTCAAATACCTTTACAGATATTATGAATATATATATATATATATATATATATATAAAATGTTCTGTGGTGAAATTTATGTAAAAAAATTTAAGGGACGGAATTAACTTACGCTGAAATTAGCGTAGTGGAATTTACCGTAGGGGAATTTGCTGGTCTCTCAAAATTCACAAATACATGTAGTTTTTTTTCTCGTTGAACGCTCGTTTCCTGGTTGTGTAATTCGATTCCTTCTCTTGTCTCTCTTTGTCCTTTGTTTGTTAGCGACATTGCACATTTCTAAATCCATTCGAATGTCTTGACTGAAGATCCTGGCCGTTTTTATTAGGGTTTCCAATTACTTTCTGTTTTTAGCATAAAACATTCAGGTCGTTCATATGCATGAGGTGATTTGGAACTTTGTAAATTTATATCCCCACTTCATATTTTTTGCAATAGATAGTTCAACGGTATCATTTCAATGACGAATTGTAGTGGGTATAGTGAGACACCTTGGAAGATACTTTTTTTCCCCTTATAATCCCGCCTTGGTGCTTTATGGTTAGTTCAAATTTCTAGTTTTCAATTGCTTTCATTGTGATGTTCTAAACATTTTTATAAACTTTTAGCATATTTTGACATTACATTTTATTATTAAATCTTGTATCATTGAAAAAACAAACTTATCTATTTATTTGATGCTTTGTTTTGCATTCTGTAGAGCTAGGTTCTAGGGCACTATCGGGGAGATGTCATTTTATTGACAGCACCTTGCGTAATACCTGGGCTGTTCTGAGTAAGGCGAACTTCTGGACAGCGTAGGTGTTGATGTTACCTGGAATACAATCGGTTATCTTTTCTGTTCCCTTCTTCGTGAGTCCTAGCATTCCGATGACCACTGGTGTTATTTCGGTCTTCATACCCCACACCCTGTTAATCTTGATCTCCAGGCCTTTGTTTTGGACAGCTTTTCTGTAACTTTTGTAGAGATGCTTCTTTCAGATGATTTTGCTAAATCAATGAGCATGCACCTCTTTTTTTTTGTCCGTGAAAACAACGCCAGGTTTGTTTGTTTTTAATCCCCTGACAGTGCGGACGGGCATATCTCAGGGTCACATTTCAGTGACAATGTACGGTTGGTACTCGTACCATCTTCCGGACGTTTTGATTTTGTAGTTCCGGCAGATTTTCCAATGCAGGTATGCCACTGCTTTATTATGACTCTGGATGTACTCGATCATTGCCAGTTTGGGATAGTCGGAGACGATGCAGCTGACTGTTTCCTCGTACTCTCCACAGGACCTGCATTATGGGCCTGTTCCCTGTTTGATTACGCGATGGTAATAGGATCTGGTTGCAACTATTTGGTCTTGTGCACAGATGATCAGGCCCTCCGTCTCTGCTTTCAGTCACTGGTGTGTCTTCTGTTGGTCTACGTATGCCTCTTTCACACTTTAGGGCACTTCCCGTGCAGATTTTCAGATGCTTTTGTTGAATGTGTTGTTTTGTCTTTTGTTCCACTCGTTTGCTCTAGATTGGGGGTGTTTCGGGAACATTAAAAGCTTTCTTGTGAAGCGAACCCTTAATGGATTGGATCTGATGTTTTACTGTTTAGAGGGGTTGGTCATCTGTTTTTGACAGGCATGCATCTAAGCCGATAGTAGAACTCTTGAAGATAAGTTCAAGTTGGACTAAGCCCCGTTCTCCTGAAGCTCTTGGACGGTACAGCATGTCGACAATACTTTTGGGTGGTGCATCTTCTCCTTAGTAAGCATATTTCTTGTCCAGTCTCTTGATATCATTCAGCTTCCAGTTGATGACTTAGAGGCTGTACGTTACTACGAGTATCATTAGGATATTTGGATTTTCAAACCAACAGGTTGCATTTTTTTCGCTTTTCAGTATCATACGTATTCCTGAAGTTCCGGATTTCTCCTTCATGGCTGAGTGCAGTATACCATCTCCTCGTTCACTTCTACGTTTTTGTATGTACCCTTTTGGTATGCATCCTTGATCGTGGTGTTGGGGTCAAGGTCTATCTCTGCTGTTTTAGTGAGCTTTCCTCACCTGAAAAGTGACTTTGGCTCACTTTCCAATCCCGAACTTCATCTTGGCCGAAGGTCTTTACAGTGATGAGTAGAGCCTTTCGTTGGTTGTCATCCTTGGCAAAAGTTTTCAGGTCGTCTTTGTAGAAAAGGTGATTCAGTGTGCCGTTTTGTAATGTGTATCCCTAGCTGCTGCAGTCTAGTGGGTGGCTCAGTTGCGCAAGTGCAAAGCAGAAGAGTGTAGGTGATAGTTAGTCCTCTTTGAAGACTCCAATTCTGCTGTTGATTGGTCAATTTTAGCGACCCGTCTTCATGGTTGACATTTAAGATGGTTTTCCAGGTTTTCATGCTCTCTGTGGTGAATTTGATTGTTTCTCGATCCAAGGGTGCATCACGCTGTCTAATGCCTTACTATAGTTGATCCATGCTGTAGATAAGTTCTTTTTTTCCTCGACTTGACCTCCCACGGTGTTGCTTTGTTGATGAATAACTGCTATTTGTGCCTGTAGTTTCCTTCTTACACTCCATCTGTTCTGCTGGGATCAAGTTCTTTTCGAGAAAGCTGTACGTTCATTTGGGACATTTATCGGTATTCTAGATGATTTCATTGTTTGCCAAAAATAGGTCTCCGCGGATGCTGGGTAGGCTCTAGATCAAGAAATTAGTAGTTCTATCTATCCCTGGTGCTTTACAATTTGTGGTTTTTAATTGATGTGGTTGTCCGACTATTTTTGCGTCTTTATATGTTTATAAGGGTCCCGATGTTGCTGTTGGATTTACGGGGCTCTTTCGCTATGTCTCTTGCTGTTTTCACAGATTTCAATCCAGTAATATTCAACTTCTTCGGTGGTAGGTGATGCATAAACGTCATCCTTCTTGTCTGCCAGAAGAATCTTTAAGTATCCTCTTGAGTCTCTGCATCTACAGTTTGAGTTGGTACCATTTATCTCAATGGTCGAATCCAAGTCCTCAGTGTATTATACTTGCTGTCCTTCTGGGCTAATTCACGATATTCACTGGTTATGTGGATTTCAGTCTCATACCATTCTTCTGATAGGCAGCATTTGCCCTTTGTCTGAGTTCTGTCAATCAGTTTGTCTTGATGCATTTGCTTTTGGGTTGCCATGTTAAGGGATTCTGTTTCTCTCTTCAGGAATATTTTGTGTAGCCATACCCGTAATCTTCCGTCTGTGATATTTTCTATCCGTCTTTTGGATTATCGGTATAGTCATTTTGGTTCCCATTTCTCCTCCCTTGCTGCCTTATTTACGACAACCTCGTCTTTTACTTTTTACACTGCTTCGAACGCTTTGCACAATATCTGCACTGCTTACCAGCAATTATTTTTCTGATTTCCTTTTGGCCATTAGTACACAGTCTTCTATACTGATGAGTCCTAAACACTTTCTTTCCTATTCTCATACCGTCTACTTGTGTCATCTCTGGTGAGTAGAGCTTTGTGCATCGCCATAGGTTTCCTCGTTCACTGGTCCATTAGAATTCATTCGTTGTCTATTTAAGGAATAGACCTGTGTACTTTACTATTTATACTGCCTATATGTTCATTCCTTTTATCATTTTTTTTTTGCTATTTAGCTTCTTCCCCAAAAGTATTCTTTTCTTTATTTTCTCTTTCATTTTCCTATAGGTCCTATGTAGTTAATGCTCTAATATGGTTCTTCTGGTGAGAGACTTCTTTTCCATACTATCCGGCCGGTCAGAATTTTCCACATTAATCGTATGCGCGTTACTGGTCTATGGTTTCCCTTTTCAAGTGTCCTCCTTGGTAAGAAACGTTCTGCCTATGGTCATCCAATCTAGAGCCTTGTTTTCATTTGGGCAGCTGCCACAAATCTATTATCATAGCGAATAAGTGGATCCATCTTTCACATAGTGTGTTGAATTTCTCAAACCAATATCCGTCGATCTCTGTCTTTTCACCACGCTTGGGGCCGAGTGATAGCAAGTCACTTCAAATATTCAGTAACTACCCTAACACTACCAACAACCGCCAAACATTACACAGACAAACTTATCATGTGAGTTGAATTTTACAAAGAAAAAATACCTAATGATATTTCCCTGTAATGATCACAGTCTTTGTTCTTTAGCTTAGACCAGCAAAAATGCGAATCAGACTGGAATTTGCAAATGTCCAACTGATGTCAGCTGTTTATCGGCTTGTAATTACTTTGGTGTACAAGAGATTCAGTTTCCGTTTGGGAATGAATTTAGAGGAAATCAAGCTCAGAGGATTGTATTATTGAAAAGAGATTATTATTTCAAGTTTTTATGCTTCTGCATGTCCATTTCAAGAGACTGGTTGTATCACTGGAGATTCAATGACAACGAGTCTCCACAATAGACCAGCATACATCTTACTATCCTATTTGTTTTCAGTAATTCTATCGTTTGAATGGTTACCAGATCTTCCAAATCTTTTGCTAGGTTCTGTTCGATTCTCACAGTAAAAAAAAATGTTTATTTTTTAAAATTCTATTTTCTAAGACAGATTCTGGTCCGTGCATTAACCATTGGTTTGCATGGACACATCGTATTCGTTTGCACAATTCCCTGTGGACCATTTTTCCCTACCAGTCATGCCTTTCTTTGTGCTCTCTCTCTCTCTCTCTCTCTCTCTCTCTCTCTCTCTCTCTCTCTCTCTCTCTCTCTCGGCCAACTCGCTGCTGTCGCCTATCATATCATCGATAGTTTCATCTCTCTCTCTCGCGCGCGCACTCTCCATAAATTAAATGTTATTATAATTAACTTTCTGCTTATGTAACCTCTAATATCACAGCTAGAATAAATCAACCAAAAATGAATAATAGGAAACTGCAAATATAACTTTTTTCTATACAAGGTTCAGTCCCAAGGTTTAGAACATCCGATTTGCGGATAACTCGTAATTACGAACGAACTGCTATGAAGACTATTACAAAAAATTACTTAAAAACATTAAATTCTTAATTTTTGTCTTTTATTTATGCTTGTGGCCAAGCTTTCATAATGTTAATCCGATGCATGTTGTGATGGTGATGCCTCAAAGAAAAAGAAAACGATTATGGTACAGAATAAAGAGGAAATAAAGAAGCGTTCAGAAAGAGGTGAAACGCCATCGGTGATCAGGACAATCTTAAAGTATAAGATAATAATGAAGTATTTGAATGTCCCTGCCCCGATGGAAACTACAATGATTACTGACCCGACGCAGCAGCTTAATTAATAACATTGGAAGGGTTTTGATCATTTAGGCTAGGCGATCAAAATCAACATAATATGCCTGTCAGCCTTACTTTGGTGCAAGAAAAATTCCAAAGCCTTTTCAATGATTTTAAAGCTGCACGAGCAGAGAGCGAAAGTGATTATGATGGAGAATATGTTGCAAGTAGTCTTAGGACGACACTAATGAGAACATTATGTAACTATTCTGATTTTGCAACTCTTCAAACTTAGGAACAGAACTTATTCGTAACCTGAGAACTGCCTGTATAAAAATTTTGATTACTTTTCACTTTTTATGAAAGCGAATTCTTTACTATCTCCTGTCGTTCAAGACACTAAAATGTAAATGAAAATTAAAATGAAGGCCAAAACAATTATAATATTGCTAACCATGATGATGGTGACGGTGGAGAATGGGGAGACTTGCTGTCATCTAATTTCCATTCAAAGATCCTTGTTGCTACTTGTGTGTAAACTCAATAAGTACAAAAATTGTATTTGCAAAAAAAAAAATAAAGTCGTACCGATCAGTGCTCTAAACAGTCCCCAAAGGCCTTGCAAAAGGTTGAAAAAATATGAATTTTTTTATTCTCTCAGAAAAATTCTGTTTCGCGTAAATACCATTGGTTTGTGTGGTCAAATCCTAGTCTTTTGCACAGTTTCCATTGGATCATCTTTCCCACCCAGTCATGCCTATATTTGTATCTCCCCTGGGATAACTTGTTGCATACACTTACGTTATTCTTTAATTTCAATCTATGCTGCTTAAAACATCAACGAATGACGATCTAGGATTTGCTATGTAAAGCAACTGAAACTACGATGAAAGAATTGGCTTTTCATTTTCCTTCGAGCACCTGAATAAAGTGAATTATTATTATTATTATAATTATCATTACTATTTGTATTTTCACATGAGTTGCCTGGCGGTCGTTGTTGAAGCAAGTCTCCTTAAGTCTCCAGCTTTCCTCCCACAGTCTGCAGTAGTGCTGTGGTTTGCAGTTTCTCACCAGTTGCCGATCGGTCATCGCTGAAGGCTGTGGCAATGTCTCTTCCGGCTTCCAGCTCTCCTCTCATCGTCCTCATATATCACAGCAGCGGTAAATTGAATTAAAAATAAATTCTAAAGGAAGAAAGCAGACTATACATTGTTTATAAGTAGTGTATACACTTCACAAAAATATTCATAACTTTCACATTTTGCAATGAGTTATATTGCATTTCGTACAATTTTTTTTCTTTTTTTTTTTTGATGCAATGATCATTTATCTTTATTTCAGACGTTTGACGGGTATCAATTTGAAAACACAATTGGAAAGAAATATTTTTATGACAGAAACAAATGTTGACAAAAAGGCTGTCAAAAACTGTATATGAAAAAGAATAATCTTTTATTCTTTCTTACATCATATTACGCCATTAAAGAATATTCTCAAAATATGTATCTATTTCACATTAAAAGTTCATTGTAAATCGAATTCTATGCCCCCTGAGAACATATTGGTGGGATACAAGAAATTGACAATAAAATCTTCCTCTACGTTGAGTGAGTATGCATGTCAAATTTTCACCCGTGTTTAGCGTGACAGACAAACACACATTGTGACATATCTCGTTTATATATACAGTGAGAAAGAGAACAGACTCTGCTCAAAACTTGCGACGTTGTATATACATTTTGACATCATTTGATTTTGTAATTAAACGATTTGTTTCCAATTGATTTTCAAGTTAAAATATCCGAAACAAAAATAAAAAAAATCTTTGCATCAGAAATAAAACGAAAAAATGGAATATCATTTATAGGCATATGAAACAGTTATAAAAATATGAAGTATATACATAAGTTATAAACACTGTATAGTCTTGTACTTTCTATTTTTTATATCGGGAAATGATTTTAAATCAACAGCTCTATTTCTTGGTTAGAATCTCTCTCTCCTCTCTCTCTCTCTCTCTCTCTCTCTCTCTCTCTCTCTCTCTCTTCGGGTCACTTAGTTCCTCACCAATGCTGCTAACATATTTAAGTTTAGTCTTGAGAAGAATTTTTCGCCATTCCTTGAACTGCCGATTTACGTCACAGAAAAGATTTCAGATTACAAAATAAAACTTCAAACACGACGTCGACGACAATGATGAGGATGAAGTACAAAAACAAAGAATGACGATAAGATTCTTGGGGATTTTGAAATTGAAGATGATTGCCTTGTTTAAGCCGGGGGTTCCTAGGTCTGGACCTTGAAAAAAGCAAGAATGATTTTTTTTGTCACATATGGGGTACGTCGCTCTTCCAGCAAACAGATTACAAATTAAAACTTGAAAAAAAAACTTGAAAAAAAAACTTGAAAAAAAATACGTAGCCCTTGCGATATAGCAAAATGAATGTGGCACATGAAGGTGTTAGTTGTGGCCTTAATAGTTAGAGCTTTTGGAAGAGACTCAGAGAGCCACGAAAAGAGATTATAAGAATTGAAAATCCGAGGAAGTATCGAAACAATCCATACAGCAGTGTTAATTAAGCTCAGATCAATTACCGAGGAGAGTATTTGGAGTTTTGAAGAGACTTGCTGTCACCTGATCTTCGAGAAAAAGCACCGGTTTTTACTGATGTAAAAGTTCAATAAGTACAAATAACGATAAGATTAGTAGAATTAGTAGCAGTGGGGTAGTACTTGAAAACACCCCCAGGGCCCCCAAAAGAATGAGGGCCCCCAAAAGTTTAATGAATATCAGTTCGCCACTGTGGAAAAATCTCACTAAATGATGGGAAGGAGTCTTCAAAAAGTCTCTCCCCAGGCCCCTTAATCCCCGTAAGTTTCTACCTCAGCTTCTGATTAGTAGTATTAATTCTAAATGGACCCTGGAATTAACTTAATATTTTCTTTGGGCTAAGTTTCTTATTTCTTAAACGTTCTCAGTCTTTGTTGATTATTGGGCTATTTTTGTTTGTTTGTTAGTGTGTTATTTGCCTGTGTAAGTATTACTGTTTGTATGTGTTTTACCGTGTGATTGTGTTTGCCTTTCGTTGATTGGTTGTTTGTTCGGTGGCTAGTCGCGTATTTGTCGCTAATTGGCTAAATTCTTCAAGAGGTGGGCGCTTCTGAATGGACGAGAAACTGCCAAGCAGTAGAAAGTGGGCGTGAACCAGGCAAATGAAGGCGGAGCATATTTCTCTTGGCCCCGCCTTTTAATTTGCTCAACTTTCTCGGCTTGATCGCACTATGTTTACTTCTTATTCTATTCTCTTGGTTATTTTTTCAATGATCAATACGTGCGTACACACACACACACGCACACACACACACACACACACACACACACACACACACACACACACACACACACGCACACACACACAAACACACACTCTCTCATTCTCTCTCTCTCTCTCTCACACACATACACACGCACACACAAGGCTCACTAAGCCCATCAAGCAAATAAATACACATAATATGGAATATGAACACACAGACCGTCACAACACCGACAAAGTGTGTACTCTCATCGGATCATTAAAATTAAAACCCGGCTTAATTTACGCGCACATACGCATAAACACATGCACACACACACATATATACCTACAAACATACACATGCACATGTGCGCACACACACGCTAGCACACTCACGTTCATGCACACACATACATACACACGTGCAAACACATACAAGCACATGCACAAACTCACACATACTTCCACACACGCACACACATACTTCCATACACACACACATACTTCCATACACACACACATACTTCCACACACACACTTCAACACACACACTTCAACACACACACTCATACACACACATACAAATCTTCTTCAGTGTACGTAGGTAAATCAATCAGTTCGCAACTTGATGATGAAAAAGCAATTAGTTTATACAACAAATATTTATTTTTCAACTTAATCTCCTTCCTTGTCAATGCGCTTTATTCAGTGGTAAATATTAATCACATAGATCGAACAATATAGAGTAACTCTTTCAAGAACACAATTCAGCTAATACCAACGCGTAACCCCCTCCTCCTTTTCCCCCCACAGCAATAAAAATGTTTTGTCTCATGTTTAGATAAACTTTTATCACGATCTTGGGCCTGTGCTGGATTTTATATTGACGGCGCTCAGTTCATAACATTTGGGGAGCAGGGACTCTTCTAAATTTGTATTTAACTATTTTTAAATAAATCAAAGCGGAAATGAAATATTCATAAAATTATGATGCATAATTTAACGTTAAGTCCTTTATGGATCAGATAGCTATTTCTTTGTGGTGTAATAAATACTCAAATAAATATAGTGAAAATATTTCATTTTTTTTATCAGCAACAAAGAGGGAAAAAAATATTAAATTGTCCTTTAAGACTTCGAGGATGGGGCTAAAATCTTTACAGTTGCACTGTTTGCGTAGCCTATAATATAGACTTGATCTCGTGCAGAACACTCACTGTATATCAAAAAGTCACCAACTGACTGTATCTTACCTAGGTTGTTTGTTTTCCGCAAGATGAGTGGTCTGAAATTCTCTCCAGTGCCTGGTCGGCGATGCTCGCCACCATACGTTGATAGATTCACCACGGTGTTTTCTTCTGCTAAGGCAATCGATTTTGTACCTTTAAAACCTTTTATTTTTACTCATCATCTCTAAAAACTGTCAGGATACAGGTGTCCCCGTTATCCGAAAGTACAGCGTCTCAAAAAAACTTTCGTAAGCCATGATAGCGTAAATTGAAGATCCAATTACAATTAATTTATATGAAATTCTTTGGAGTTCCCCGACCATTATGAGCCCTCTGAGGCTTTCTTGATACTTTCGGACATGTTTTGCTATGGATGCACAAATAAATCGAGATAAAACACAGATGCTCACAGACACAGTTTCAAGCTACGGCGGCTTGAGATCTTTCGTAAAAGTGAAGTGGCGTAAAAAGAACTTTGGAAAATAGGGGGATACTATTTCTTTTTTAAGCACCATTCTGTAAAGCAATGGTTTGCTTAAAAGTTTAGGGAATTCGACCATGTGAAAAATAATTATCCTCGCATATAATTTCGACCGTGTCCTTGTAGAAGTTACTGCACATAATGCGTTGAAAGAAAAGTCCGTACTACATTCTCTTGATAAGATATTTTGGAAGATTCAATATTTCTGTTTATGATTTATTACACTTTTTCTTTTTATCGGAGATTTGAAAAACGGTAGGAAATATTGAATATGTATTTAAAAAAATATATATTGATCTTTATTACTTTTTAAAAAAGATTTTTAAAACTGCAACATTTTTTTCATTTTCCAAATAACTTGTATATACGAATTATAAAACGAATTCTAATCAAAACCTATTTTGATTCATAAAATTTATTTTATTTGTACTCATTAATCTTTACGATTGGCATAAATTAAAACATACTTAAGACTAATTGAATCAAAAAATTTAATTCAATTGAGACGTATAAATTAAAGTTAATATTCATGCTTATATCTGATTTATAGCAATATTATTAGAGCATTTGAGTGCTTAAAAAGCTAATGTTTCTTGAATATAAAGTATACCTGAAATATGAAATATAAAATAAGTCTTAGATTGGATTTAAATGATATTGAATGGTTCTAATAGAGACGTCTATGGGAGAAAGCAATACACTTTACCGATTAAATCACTAGCAATGGCTTGCACTACTAGTATTTTCGCAGTTATTCTTCAATGGGTGTCTGTTATTAATAATTTGATATACTAATAGTTATATCCTTATCGGGAATTCAAAATTATAATTAAATTTTAGACTATATGAGAGTTGTACATTAAGCAAATAAATAAATAAATAAATATATATATATATATATATATATATATATATATATATATATATATATATATATATATATTTATATATATATACATATATATATTGCATATATATATATATATATTGCATATATATATATATATATATATATATATATATATATATATATATATATATATATATATGTATATATATATTGCATATATACGTAATCATATATCATGGAATGAATAATATAAATGTAGATGTTAACATACATAGTGCTATAAGATCATATGAATAATTATGTTTACCAGCATCAAAATTTCATATACAGTTGAAATTGTAGAAAAATGTATATTCACGTTATTTTGTCAACAGAGGTTTCTTCAATTTTTAAGTGGTTCTGACTGGCTTGCTGGTTGAATGGGTAAATATCTATCTATCTATCTAATCTAAATGTTGCATGTTTAGGTCTCACCAATGGAGCTATGGGGCTGAAAATTTCAACATTTTTCCACATTATGACTAGAAAGTTTTTTTTTTTTCTTTTATCCTCTACACGAGATAAATTTGTTCTACTAGGCCGGAGGTTCAATTTACAAAGTAAGTTTATGCTAAATTGTTCCATTAGTTTGTGCCCAGCAGCGTACATGCTTGTTCTTTTATCCTATTTTATACATACATACATACATATATATATATATATATATATATATATATATATATATATATATATATATATATATATATATATATATATATATATTGAGAGAGAGAGAGAAGTGGGGGAGAGTCATATATATATATATATATATACATATATATATATATATATATATATATATATATATATATATATATATATATATAAATATATATATATATAAATTGTCTTGGTAAAATAAAGAAATCCCATGCAATATCCATAATTTTTGTGAAGATAAAAAAATCAGAATATTCAAATCCCCAAGTTTATAAACCGTCCATCAAGGTGTTCAGAAATGAGGAATTAATTTTCAAACAGTGAAAAGAGCCGTTGCACAAAAAGTGCGGTCTTAACAAACAGTTCAACAGAAACAACGATAACAGAAGAGACTGAAAGAAAAAAAAAATGGCCACCTTTCCATAGGCCCTCAAGATTTCAGCCTCACCTCCACAAAACGTCTCAGGGAATATTTTTCAATTTATTTCAATGTTTTTCAATTTTTCAATTTGTTTGAGTATTAATTATGTTTGATAGAAATATATTATTGATCCATTATCTTGAATTAAACATCACGATTTTATGAAAAATTCATGTTTATTTCGAATAGTTTGAAAATGATAGCTAGCTACAAAAATAGAAGAATAAAAAAATCAATATTAAATTTGACCCTTCAGACATTTTGTTTACACGGAACGGCTAACAACCGATTGAAAAAATTACATTCTGTTAATGTTACTGAATTTAACGCATTAGTTCTGAGATATATGATGAGCGATAAACATGCAATGAAATGAAATAAACGTCGAATTCAGATCATTTATAGACGTCGATCTGTGAAAGGCTTAAAACAGATTCTGTACATTGACCATTTATTTTTCTGATGCCAATTTTTATTTTTAAGATTTAACGGAACGTTGACTTGGTCTCCGTTTAATGACTCAATAGCAATATAAAAAAAACACTCGTTCGATATGAAATTGATTCTCTTTATATATAGATAGATATAGGATGCTCCTCAAAAGATTGGGGAAATTAAGGCGTCAAATGGCTCCCTCGCAGAAACAAAAATTGATAGAAAATGAGTTCATTTTCAGTTTCTGGTGGAGTGATTGCAAGAGATATGCAGAATATCCGGCGAGATAGGAAAAATGTTGGGTAATTTGAAAGCTGAAAAGATTAATCAATCTATTAAATTTCCTACAGTGGGGCGCTCAGATATTTACGACCTTTAATCTAGTATGGTGCTTGGCAACAAATGAGGGCTACCCGGTGAGTATTAAAGTCAATACGATAGTAATGATCTGCTCAGCTAGCTAGTTTGCTAACTATAGCTTGATGCCAAGGCGCCCATGTTCGAATAATGTATATCTTTCTAACGCAGTCAATGTACGTATTGAGTTGGTGCAAAAATGTTTTTGTTATTTTAAACTTTGATGCTAATTTTTAGAATAAACTATTCTAACTATATCCATGCAATATATCATTTTTATGTATGAATTTCGCTCTATTTATTCACGCTGGATGTTTTCTTTTCCATATTTATTCTGTTTATTTGAGGTTATCTATTCGGGTAGTTTTATTGTATGAATTCAGAATGGGACGTTAATTGGTGGAAACTGCTCGCAATATCAACCAATTATTTGATCACGGGGCAACCAGCGAAAGTACAGCTTAACATTGGTTCTAAAAATTTCCAAACGGAGACGAGAGTCTTGAAGATGGGAACGTCCTTCTCTGATTGACGACATCCAATGTAGGGTCGTTATTGAGATGGACCCACGCAAAACACCTGGAGCAGTAGCAGGGGAACTAGACGTTGACCATTCAACAATTCTTCGACATCTGCACCTAAATGACTCACCAGATCTCTCTCCGACCGACTCCCACATTTTCAAGAATTTTGAGAACCAGGCAACAGCTTAGAACCCCTTGGAAGATTTCATTGGTTCCTGGACCCCAGGATTCTATGCTTCTGGAATAAATGGACTTGTTCGTAGTTGGCAAAAATGTGTAGATTCTGAAGGTTTTTATTTCAATAACTTTTACTCTAAGCTGAGATATGATGCTTTGATGGTGAAAAAATGAAATTATTTTTGAAGCAACTTAATGGTTATTTACAAATCTTAGTTGCAGTACAAGTATGGGACACCATGACGAGGATAGAACTCGCAACTCAGTGGTAATGGTTTTGCGAGACTAGCCTGTCGACCTATATACCACGTGGGCGTGCTTAAGGTTGAGTACTGCTCTAATGAAGTCTGTATATGATTACATCCACGCACTACACGCACTCATTTATACTTTTTATGGTGAAATATTTAAATTAATATAATCATATCATTATTAATAACTATATCACTTTATATTTATTACACGACGAACTATTGAACATATTTATTTTAAGAATTACTTTTTCATGGTCTATGTCTACCAAACTCTTTATTTTCCGGATAAGTTCCGTATATTTCATTACATGACATAAATTCGCTAACAACAACATTAGGTGACAATAGATTCTGTAGACTGGGTGGTTGGTTGGAAGGGAATTTTATTCGCTTAATTTGAAAAAAATATCCGCTTCAAATTCAACGCCAACACCAAACCGAATTCCAAGTATGCTCTTTCAGAACAAGAAAAAAAAAGAACCAACTCTGTTCAAAACCTGCGAAGTTCTTTGCACAATCATTTGGCCTCATTTGTTTCTGTAATAAAAATATGTCTCCAATTGATTAAAAATAGATAGTGTAAAGCTGTTGAAATATTATATGAAAAGACTCTCTTAAAATGTACCTTAACTAGTTTTCTCGAGCCTGGCTACATTTTCATTTGTATCAAAGAAGTGTCTATCTACTTGTGTTTCCCATAAGTTATAGGTCATAAACTCTACACTTACAATAGGAAATGATAAAAAACATGTTTTAGCTTCTTAAATTACGAACGCTTTTTCTTACATCACATTTTTTATCTCGAGAATTGATTTTAAAAAGGAATTATACGGCGTAGTGTTACGTGAAAAAAGAAAAACGAATTTCTCTCTCCACCCACTCTCTCCAACCTTCTTTTCTTATGGACGCTATTTACCTATACAAATTTGGTCTGAACGAAGAATATTTGAGCATTCACAAAAACTGTCGACTTCCGTCGCAGTTTCAAAAAAGGCCATCCGCGAAAATAGCATTCAGCAAGTCGTTATAGAAGCAGTGCGCACCTTATTTCTCTTTCCTCTAAACCCTAGTCTCCTCCACCTTTTAACACCACAGCTTCCGGTGACTCAGCCTAACATACCACTGTTACCATTTTGGTGTCTGGGGACGCTTTTTAGCCTTCCCAGACCTTTTCTCACAAAGTCTAGAAGGCAGCAGAAGGATCTACAGAAAAATAAGAAAAATATTATACTGGTTCACTAACTTCAGAAAGCTGCTCGAGAATATGAGAAGTTCACCAGTACTGCGAGTAGAAGATCTGATGCATTTGATAAATCGGGTGAAAGAGATCACATTTACTCAAAGTATGTATGTATGTATTTAAAATGAGAGAGAGAAACGAGAAGCAAATTTTTACTAAGCTTAGGTAAGTCTGGCGTAAGATTACAAGGAGCTGGGTAAAAAAAACTATGTTGCGCCAATCTTCCAAGTGAGAATATCTAGCCTGTCTTAAAATCAGTGCCATTGAGAAATACACAACGACTATAGCCATCATGTGTGAAGGTAGACGTGTGCATGTGTGCGTGTGTGCGTTTATTTATGTATGAATGTGTACATGTGTGTGTGTGTCTGCATATGTACACAAATATATGCATATGTGTCTGGATATAATTCACATTTAATTCTTTTCCCCCTCGTTTAAGCACGTGTAGGTTTCGATATTGCCGGAAGGCCAAGAAGAGTGATATTTATTCTAAATTGATAAATAGTTACTAATCACCTATCGTTAATATTTAATTAGTGTAGACAGTAGAATGCAGGCTATTTACCAGACGGACCCGCTGATAAACTGAGGGGCTGTTATTGTATATACGTGTATTTTTATGTTCAGATATAGGAGAGAGAGAGAGAAGCAAGAAAAGAAAGAAAAAATGAAGGATAGAAAGAAATAGAGAAAAACATGCAAGAAAAATTATCAAAGACGAAAAAATAGGTATGGGAAAATATTAATTGGTCTTGTGAAACAAAGAAAGAAAATGAATAAAAATGTCTGTACAATTGTTAATTTGTATATATATATATATATATATATATATATATGAAGTAACATATCTATATTTCCATATTTTTCCCTTTCTTTTCTTCCTGTGGGAACGTAATTCTTTACGCGATTAGTTTTGAAATCTTTTTACACATTTTTAGCTTTTCTCTTTCTCTCATCTCCCGCTTCTTTTCTTTCTTTCTTTCTTTCTCACTTTCTTTGTTTGGATAGATAGATTGATAAAAGCATACAAGAGACAGACAGACAGACAGACAGACAGACAGAGAGGGGGATAGAGAGACAGACACACAGACAGACAGGGAGAGAGACGGATAGGAAAGTGAGAGATTTGCCTTGCATCCACTTTGTAGGCGCCTTGTCGGTTGGCAAGCTTGTACATTTAGTTCCATCCTGAACAAGAGCTCTACAACTATGGCCTCATGCCAGACGAGCCGAACTTACACCTTGCTCCCCACTCTTATCTATCAACCTTCTCTTGAGCCCCTAACTTTTTGGCCCCAGGCCAACTTTTATATATTCCATCTTTCCCGTTTATGCTCGCGCACACACGCACTCACTGGCACGCACAGTAACTGAAAATCACTCTCCCATACGCACATACAAGCATAAATATACGCGCACAAAATATATTTGATACGAATAACTTTTTGAAAAAAAAAGGACACTGAAGAAAATTATATGAATCATTTCAACAGACATCGGGAAATGAGTAACTGAAGTGACACAATTTAAAAAAAATAGTTTTCTGTTTTGTGCTCAAAGCTGTATCTATCTATCTATCTATCTATATATATATATATATATATATATATATATGTGTGTGTGTGTGTGTGTGTGTGTGTGTGCAATCTGAAAGATCATGTTGTATATGCTAACACAAAGCTTTTCAAAGTAAGGATCGCAACCTTCAGGTGGGTCGAAAAAGCCAAAATTAACCTTTCGTGAAAATGACTAAATTTACCTGACCTTTATTTGACCACTTGATGTGACCAGAAGTTTGTGTCACCTATCTCATGTTTATCCTGGGTTCAGGTCACCCTGGTACACGAATTTGCAAGTGTTGGGTGCAGCCAACTTCGATAGATTCGAAAATGCTGAAATTGACCTCATCTGAAAATGCCAGAATTGACCTGACCTTGAATTGACCTTTAGAGGTCATTAAAGGTCAATATCTTCCGTCATATGTTTATCCTTCAGTAGAGTTACTCATGAATACAGATTTACAGCCCTTACGGTGCAGCCGTTCTCGGTAGATTTGAAAATGCCGAAAGGGACCTTACTCTGAATTGACCTGTATGGGTCATGAGTTCATCATTCTATGTTCATCCTTGGATCGAATTACACAAATTTGTGGGTGGTAGGATGC
>OY735216.1:29029403-29044403 GCA_963457665.1 Thysanoteuthis rhombus
ACACAAGCACACTAAACAAGTGGGGAGGGATGGAGGAATAATATATTAATGCATAATGCACACACGTTAATAGAGGAAGACCTCAAATATTAACTCTTTCACAAAAATAAACCTTTATACTTTTTCAGCCTTTTTCTCACGCATACATACACAGATCGTAGCTAAAGAGATCTGATACGCCTTAACAGTTATTGGCCACTTGAAAAGTGAAAGAAAGAAAGGCATATACGAAAAAGGACTCTGTAGGAGGAGGGGTTGGAGGAAGAAGAAGAAGAAGAAGAAGAAGAAGAAGAAGAAGAAGAAGAAGAAGAAGAAGAAGAAGAAGAAGAAGAAGAAGAAGAAGAAGAAGAAGAAGAAGAAGAAACAACTTTGTAGCGGGGCTGTAATGAAACAAGCTGTAAAGGCTGAGACATTTTTCCATTGCCATTACTACTACTACTACCACGGCCACTACTACTAATATACAATTCAGGGTTCCAAATGCTCATGATCGTGATGATGATCTATCCAGAACTTATCCATTAATTGATCATGATGATGACGATGATGATGATGATGATGGTGATGGGCGTCTCTCCCTCCTCTTTTTTTTCTTCCGCGCACACCTCCCTTCCAACTCCAAGCGTTTGTAAACACCGCCCCCATCGTGAATGACCCTGTAAACGAGGGGAATGAGAGGTGGCAGTGAAGGGGGTCTGTTCAGTCATGGAGCAATTTGCCCATCAGATCAGAAGTTAATTTCGTTGTCCTCAAGACCGACATAGTCTGGTCTGTTCCCAGCCTTTTATTTTATTCTATTTATTTTGGCTTCAGGCTTAGTGACAAACGCACCCCCTCTCTGTCTCTTTTTTTCCATCTCCCACTCTCAGTCTCGCTTTCGATACTTCCTCCTCCCCTTCTTGGGTGGTGCTTTGTTTTTTAAATACTCTCTTTCAGTTTCCGTAAAAAAAAAAAAAGGAAGGAAAAAACGCAATAGTTTTCGTTTCGTATCAGAGAGTCGGTCAGATCTATTTCTTTCTTTAGGAAAAAATATTTTACTCGGCTTGGTATTTACTGTTGTGTCGTCCGAGATTGTTCTTTTGTGGAGTGAGGACGTTCGTTGTAAAGGTGATTAACAAGGTCCAACAAACACGACTTTTTTTGCGTTGTCTCCCAATTTACTTACGAGCTAAAGAGTATAATGTCAGTTAAGTTCGTAAAAGAATATCTATGAATGGAATGAGCGAGCGACAGACAGACAGACAGTCAGCCTGGGAGAGAGTTAAAAGGAGAGTAAAAAAGCAAAAATAGACTTTAAAAAATAGTTTCTTCTGTATTAAAAAAACTGCTTAGTTTTTCTGGAACACACGCACACACGCGGGGAGCAAGGAATTCATACGTCTAATTATTTACCAGGAATTTTCAATATTGAAAATCTATTCGCTCCAGCATTAAAAACTAGATTGACAATATTATTGATTCCATTACGGACGATAGACAGATTCCATTACGTCTCGCCTCGCCATGGAGCAGTGGATAGCAAGCTAGTTTCACGGACAATTACTGCAGCCCACCGACCGATATTCTCTGGATACTTCAGACTCGTGGCCTTGCACCAGACCACGCTAAGCTCAGTAAATGTCGATGGACGGACTCTTTTTTTTAAATTAATTCTTTAAGTTTCATAAACAAAAACAAGAAACATAACCTAATTAATTATAAGCACTTTCATCATTATGAGGATTAATTTCACAAGAAGTGAGATTTTAAAATAAATTTTTTAAAAAGATGAAAATCAACTTACCCTAAAGGACGTCGATGTTTCTCGATATCACGGATGTTGTTTTTTTATGATAAGGGAGATAGAAGTGATTTTGTCCTGATACTAACGGGTATATATCTCCCAGACTTATTGGTCAGTTGGAATGTGTGGTCGAAGTTATCCATTTTGATCTGTGTTATCCGGCATTGGATCGACTTGGACTCAGGATATTAATTCAAGAAAACAAACACCATTCATCTAATCAAAGTGTATCACATGTTTACAAGGATCATGTGCCAAACAAGTGACAATACCCTTTCCTCTTTTCAATAGTAAACAAGAATAAAATTGTTCCACAAGTTAACGAAACAGCCAGCCGATTCTACCGCAGCAAACAAAATTGGCTATCGCACATTCACACATACATACATGTGACAAAAACAATATGTATCTACCAGTAAACAGCTACCACGGATAAATACAGGTGTTCTTGTTAAGACGCCTGAACGGAAGTATATTTGCTTGAATATAAAATATTGTGTATAGGGAAATATACTGCGTATACATAACATAAGACTTACATTTTGCACGCGCGAACGCACCCGCACACACACAACAGAATCACACAGAATATTTGACTTACTACGTTATTTACTAAGTTGAAATTCAATAAAGTTTATTAATAAAAATACCCTAAATTCTTCACTTAAAAAATTAGCTAATGTTTTGAGTACTAACTGAAAATTTTGGAGAAATATTATTTTTCTCCGATTTATTCGAGGTAATAAAATATTAGGTCTATCAAAAAAACGAAAACATGTTAGTGGTTTCTATCCATCATATATTTTCACACCAACAGCAATTTTGAAAGAAAAAGACGACATTAAACTCCAGCTCCACATGCTAACATACAAAAAGACTCAATTCTCTTATACGTTTTGACTTGCAAATAGCAACTTCAAACGTTGATATTATAGATATCGAAACTTTTCGAGAAAATCAAAACTTCCACCCATCTTTAAAATGACGATCATCGTCCCAACCTAAGTTTTCAACTCTTTAAAAGCACAACTTTTGCCGTTCACAGCATGCATAAACTATCACCTTAGTTAATTCGTCAATCAAACACGCCAATGTCATCCTTGTTCTCAACGAACTACTGGTGTCATCACCATCATCGCCGCTGACCCCATCATCAATATCGTCGTCTTTTTTCTTCCTCCTTCTCGCTCAACCTCAACAAACACCGCTTCGGCAACTTTACCTGTGACCCCCAACAGCACAGTTCTTCATTAACGTTGACAGCGTCGTTCACCTTATCATCATCATCATCATCACCATTATTCTCATCAGCGTCATCTTTGCTGTTAGTGAATATCCACGTGTTTCGGCGATTTACTCTGTGCCATCATCACCATCACCAGCAGCAGCTAGATCAGCAGAAGCAGCAGCAGCAACCCCCGACCCCCACTATCACCACCAGCAAGGTGCTTATTATACGGAAGCCTTCCCTGGTGCCAACGACTTCCTTGCTTGTGTGTGTCCCCCCTTCAATGCCAAGCGTCATCGCCGGGCCGACTCTTTCATTTGCAACGTCCACGTTTAAGTAAACAGACCAGAGACGTGATTAAAAAAAAATGCAAACACACACACAATCGCGCACACGAAATCCTTCTTGAAGATAACGTGGATAATACATTTGAAGAATCGTATGAACAAATCAAAACAACAAAAAAACGAACTATATTCATATTTATTTATGAATATGTAAGTATTGATGAGGAGCTGATTCTAACGGATTTTAACATAACCCAGAGAGGAAAAAAAAGGAAGATACGAACTACCTCACACAGATAGAGAAGCACACACCTCTACCCGTAAGCAAACACATTGCGATAATATATACATTTATGTGTAATTAATATACATAGCATGTATATTGTTATAAATATGCACTTCTCACAATTGAGCATATAGAAATAATTATATATTTCTATCTTCTTGAAGGTGATTTTTCTGGTCACTGCTACTGCCGCTGAGGGCATGATAAATTCGACCTTTTTTTTTTTTTCGATTGATTGAAATTGATATTTTCCTTGCGACTGCCGGCCAATCGAGATGTATATGCAAAGAGGGTAATTCCCTTCGTACTTGACTCAGTTGAATTGCCATCAAACAAAATTTAGACCTGGTCCGACTTAGCTCCCCACAGCACTCACACTTATAAGAACCATAACTACCCCGACACACACATACAGAAAAATAAACACACACACAAACACACACACACACACACACATACACACACATACACACATACAAACAAATGAGCGAACAACATCCGCATAAAAAAAGAAGTGAAGTCCCCACCTACTGAACGATCCATCCCACGTCTTCGACCACCACCTACTGAATCCACCTGTGCTGACAACTTTTCGTAAACATAGTTGGACTATACAAGCCGGGGGAAATTTTTTATGACAAATAATGCGAGAGGTAAGTCGAGTATCAGAAGTCAGCAATTTAATTTCATACACACTTGACTTACTAACCGAATCTTAAATTCTGCACCACAAACCAAAATATTCCTGTACAGAAATCACGAGTATTATTCAGGTTTGCGTTCGGCACGAACTTCTGCAAAAATATCACTTGCGCCCATGATCAACCGTAATAATATCAATGTTGTTGTCATTATAAATTCTGCAATCATCGTAATGTCAACGACTGCATTTAGTTGAATATTCTAGAGTTCTGAACAAACAAAAAAAAATTTTTCGAACGATGTATATTTTGATAAGAAAAATCAATACAAAAAAACACGACATGAGTTATTTGGTGAATTAACATCAAGTATTTGGAAACTTTTTTTAATGGGTCTGTTTACATTACAATCTCAACCGCTCGTAAAATGGATGAAAAGAAAATGATAGAAACGCAAATACAGGGACTGAATAAGGACTAAACCAGCCGTCTAAACAAACAAGAAAAAAATCGTTTTTCCCATGCCCACTGACGGACATGGGTTTGTGTTTCATAATCGTTCCTTTACCTGACAAAGCGAGTGAAATTAGGTTTTTCTCGTATTGTTCAACATGAATATATTTATTAGATAAATAGGTTTCAAGTGTATATTTTATCATATGTTCATAATAGCATATGCAATTCTACGTATACATAAAAATGCACATGTATACGCCAGTCACTCTCATTAAACTCTATCGCATTTTAACGCTCAGTTTATAGATAAACTGAATCATGGTTCTATTCGTTCATCTTTATTTATTGATAGCATCCATTTAGGAAATTAAAAGCTGTGACTGGAAAAAAAAAAGATAGAGAGAAAGAAAGAAAAAACGAAATCATTGCATTATTACCATTTTTAGAGATCGGTGGTCTCGACTAATTTTCGTTTCGTTAATCAACCGAAATATCAGCCATTACTTATTTTGTTTCAACCCTGAAGGTTCTAAACAATTAATGACTGAAATAAATACAACGAAACGGCGTAAACAAGCAACATAAGTTTGTTTTTTTCTTCAAAAACTTTTGATGGTCGGAAACTCCAACTGACCAATATTGCCACTGTCTTCATTTTGATGTTCTCAGAGGCAAAATAAAAACCATATTTGAATCAATAATAAATCATGAATTTCTTCATTTTATTTCTCAATTAAAGATAGGAACCATTTGAACAGTACGCATTTTCCTCTCTTTTTTCTTTTCTTTTTTAAATAATTAAAGAAGAAAAGAAATCTCATCAAGATGCCTCGTCCTGGTCGTAATAGTTACAGTGATCAAAAACCTCCATACTCGTATATCGCCCTCACGGCAATGGCGATCCAAAGCTCTACGGAGAAGATGCTACCTTTGAGTGACATATACAAGTTCATAATGGACCGTTTTCCGTTCTACCGACAGAACACACAACGCTGGCAAAACTCATTACGGCATAACCTCTCTTTCAATGACTGTTTCATCAAAATCCCCCGGCGGCCCGACCGACCGGGCAAAGGCAGCTATTGGGCCCTTCATCCTCTTTGCGGGGACATGTTCGAAAATGGCAGTTTCTTAAGACGGAGAAAACGCTTTAAAATCCCGAGACCACCTGGTTCAATAATGTCAGAGACCTTGAAAGGTCTCGAACAAGCGTCCACGTACATACAGGAACAAACCCGCTTGCGTCTTCATCAGTATGCACCAGCGACACATTTCCAGCCGTACAGTAGTACAGGGAGTTGTACACATACGTACAAACAGCCGTTCACCATTGAGAACATTATTGCGCCGGAATTTAAAACTTCGGTCATGCCCCAGCCACTAATCCCGACTCCCTTGCCGGCATTTGCCAGTCAGTTCGCTGCCGGGGTCTCGATGTCGGGGTTTGTTGCGCCTTACACAAACACTGAGCTCGCGTCGACACTCTCGTCAACCCTGACATCATCGGCC
Organism: Thysanoteuthis rhombus; assembly: GCA_963457665.1. Lineage (NCBI taxonomy): Eukaryota > Metazoa > Mollusca > Cephalopoda > Oegopsida > Thysanoteuthidae > Thysanoteuthis > Thysanoteuthis major. The sequence continues at coordinate 29,035,594 of OY735216.1, forward strand.
CTCAATTCCATCTCGCCGTCGTTTGCTGCGCACCTTAATGGCGATTTTCACCATCACACAACACACACAGCACATCAACATCAGGTTTTAAAACCATCAAATCACCAACATCAAACCACACCGGCTGTGCCGGTCCCGATAAAACCGTCACCCCTACCGCCACTTACCCTCGGACACTCGCCCCACACGGGGGCTTTTGGAGCCCCTCCACATGGACATTTAAGTATACCGTCAACGTTAACAATTCCCACTGCGGGAATAGAATTGATAGGCACGTCTTCGCCAGTGTCATCTTCATCGTCAAACACGGCCAGCAACACATCGAGGTGACAATTAAACCATTTACATTGAGTGATGTAAGTAAACCCATAACATTCTTCATATCTACATTTAGAACTTGAATCATGAACAAAGATCAAAAAAATCGATTTGAGGTCGAAATTTCTTAGAATGATGTGAAGTAGAACAAATAGAGTCAAGATCTGCTTCGCAAAAGGAGAAAATTATTTCAAAATTATAAGTCAACGAAAAAAAAAATGTTTGGAAAAAAATCTTTAAATAAAAATGACTTTTAAACGTTTAAAAGTTCAAATATTGACGAACTGAAAGCTTAAAAAAAAAACAAAAACAACATGACCTGCTTGGTGGGCTAGATAGTTGCGTCTCTCTCACCGGTGTCGGTGTTCGAGCTCAGGTAAAAGCCAGGATCTCAAATGCTGATTTCCAAGGTAAGCAGACCCTCCCAACTTGGGAAATAGGCGCAACACATTTATCCAAACCTTCTCCCTCATTCGGCCATGTGCCTCACTAAGCAAAGCTTAGTAAGATTTTAAAGGATTTAAAGACTGAAAGAAAAGAGAGAAAATCTGAATCTAAAACAAAAACATGTTTAATTACAGACAAAATAGTTTCCAACGCAAAATATTCGTTTGGAAATTTTTCACTGTCATTTCTTTTATAAGCGATAAAGACAATATTAAATTAAAACAAATCTTCAAAAACAGAGATACGATTTGTTACTCTAACAATGTAATAAATAAAATAATATTGAAAGGAAATAAAATATTTGAACTATATTTCTTTATTTTTCCATTCGATATGACATTCAAATTTCCCCGCGAAACTCATTTTCGGTTTGATTTAAAATAATAATAATGCAAAATATATCCTCTGATTAGCGCTTAAACGCCTCTTTATGTAAATATGATTTTGCAAATGTTTATTTCTTGTTTTTAAATGTTGAAAAATGTAAAAAAGAAAAAAATGAAAGATAATCGTCTTTCCTTTAAAATGATAATTTACAATAAGATTTTATTAATCATTATTATCTATTTTGACAACTATTCTTCTTCATATCAATTTTAAGTGATTAAAATGGAAGAGAATACTGACCAAAAGAAATAATAATGGTTTACAATAGTCCACCAAATGAAGAATAACAAAATATAGAAAAGATATACTCAGATTTTTTCAAGAGAGAAAGAAAATGCCATATTGTTCCACAGCTGATTACCGAAGGAAAAACAAAAAATATTTTGATCCTATTTCCGGGAGAATAATTATATTTATTCCTTAGTTTAATGATTAAAAAGAACAAAAACGTTTGCCGAGGAAGAAGGAAAAGAAAAGAGAGCTATTATATCGTTGCCAAAAAAGCATTAAAAAAATATATATGATTTTCGAGTTGACAATTTTAATAACTTGATAAAAGAAGAAAGTATGCATTAATTCAGGACGTGAAGCCATCGCTTGATCACTGAAGTTAACGATAAATGATATTAATATTTTCTTTTTTTTAAAAAAAAGACATACATAGATGCATGACACTTACTTAAGGCTGGGAATTAAGAAAGCACAACGAACCATTTTTCATCAAAAAACACCCGTTTTCTTTTATTCTTTTAATTAAAAAAAAAAAAAAAAAAAAAACTAGCGGAAAAAGAGAGAAGAATAAATGAGAAAACGTCCATTTCTGATTGGTTAATTTAGATTGATAATTTTGCTCCGGTATTTTTTTTTTATTATTAATTAACACAAAAAGACTATTGGGAATCATTCCAATGATTTTAAAGTATCGAAAGATGGGGAAAGGAGATTAAAAGTACATATTTAATGCAAAAGGTGGTTAAATTGAAGCCTTTTACGATATCTTAACGATTGACAATTTCGAGGAAACGAAATTTAACAATCATCAACACATTTTCTTAACAACTAAAACAGCTATCGAACGCTCCATTTTTTCAACAAAAATTATTATTATTATTATCATTATTATTATTATTATTATTATTATTATTATTATTATTATTATTATTATTATTATTATTTTGAGAGCACCACAAACTAGTTCTCATTGAGTTTTCACAACAATAGTATCTGATGGCTTTTATTTGGATCAAGTGATAGCAAATATCCCCAATACCTCAACAATCTTCCCAGTATATTAGTAGATTTTAGTAATGCTGTCGTCCGGATGGTTTTATTTCTTCCACGAACTCCCAATTCCTTCAACCATTTAGTAAGGATCTTCCAGATTCTTCCAAGTGCACCAGTGATGATGAGCACTAGAACCAACTTCATGTTCCATAACCTTTTCAGTTCTATCTATTCCAAGGTCTAAATACATTTCAAACTTTTACTTCCTTTCAATTTTACTCTGTGGTTTACTGGAACAGCGACTGTTGTAATCTGATAAATTGTCTTCTTGGTAAACAAGTACCCTTAGACTTTCCTGGTCTTCTGGCCTGGATTGGGCGACCCGTTAGAATTTTAAAGTCTTATGGTATCTAATGTTTTTTTATTTCATTTTTGAAGACAGCTTTTGGTGAGTGCTCATGCCACTGTTTTGCATGAATGGATCCCAGTCGTTTGCACAATTTCCACTGGGTTACTTTTCCTACACTGTCATACCTATTATCATCATCATCATCATCATCATTATTATTATTATTATTATTATTATTATTATTATTATTATTATTATTATTTCCTCGTAGAGTTTTCACACTTGTAGGATCTAGAAGCAAATGTTAGAGATCAAGTGACAGCAAGTTCCACCAATACTCCATCAGTTTCCCTAGTATTCTTAAAGAGTTTAGTGATGCTGTCGTCTGGATTGTTTCAGTTCTTCCTCGGATTTCAAATTATAAATTATTCATGCAAAAAATAACAAATGGGAAAAACCAATAATTATCATTGCGGTGTAATTAGTGGGAGCAGAAGTTTTTTCATTAGAATGTTTCATTAAAATGTTTCATTAGAATGTTTCATTAGAATGTTACGTACACTTATACGTGCGTGTGTATGCATAAGTTATATTACTTATGCATAATTACTTATGCATAATTACTTATGCATATTATTTATTCATACATACAGGTTCGATTCATGCTGCAGCCCTATTTTCTTTCATTGTTTATTCCATTTTACGCTGTCTAGGTTGAGTGATATATTAACCGTGTGGTGATGGGAGATCATTTTAAATGATTTTTTATACAATATAACCGATTTATAATTCATTCTGTCGGATCACATGTATTCATTATTCAATACATAACTGACGCGTTGAAAGAAGCGAAAAGACCCAGGATAAACGAGATGAAAATTTTGGTTGAAAGTATATATATATATATATATATATATATATATATATATATACGCATACGTATCTATCTTGGTAGATACATAGTGACTTACATAGAAATATGCATGCGTATTCAAAGCCACATACATACATACATACATACATACATACATACATACATACATACATACATACATACATACATACATTTGGTTATTCAGATAAATAGGCACTTACACCTACGCGCCTACCATTTAGATGGTGCTAAAACTTTCTCAGTAATGTAAGACTTGGTTGGAGCATGTATAAATCATTGCATTCCCGCTGAATATTGCTGAAAAATGCATTAATACTGTTTGCCTACCTGCAGAGTCATCAAAGCCCATGGCTAATGCAATAAAAACATTTGTTTGAAAACATCTGTTGCCTTAAAATACAACAGGCAATAAAACCGATTTGCCCAATTAAGCGAAAAAAGCTCGTCAAGCCCCTTGAACGCCTTTTAATGGGAATAACATTGAGTAAATAAACTGCATTGATATTCAAAATGAATAAATAAATGAATAAAATTTCATCTGGAGAACAATTATAATGATAAAGTTGATTTATGAAGATTATTTAGTTCTTTCCAATTTTTGTTCGTACAACCCGATATCTTTCTCCCATATTTGATGTTAACACAACGTTTTGGTCGATTCATTCTACGGCCTTTTTCAGTTGTAATATGCTATATCCGTAACGAAATAGGGTAGAATGAATCAGTCAAAACTTCGTGTCAACATCACAGACGGGGCGAAGAGATTTGATTTTCTGAACAAAAATTGTAATGGTAATGACTATTTCTTGAATTATTGGTAATACGTCTACGTTTTAGTTCTGCTTATTAATAATAAAAAAATGATAATGAAGTCTGTAGATAAAAATACTACATTTTCGATAAATATTTCCATGAAATAAAAAAAAATACTGTCGAAAAATTATCATTTTTATCCATTCATCTATTTGAACCGGAGTTCTTATCTTGATTGTTATAGTCCCAACATTCCGGTTGTTGTACTCCCCGTCCCTCTTCAGTTTGCCTCCGTGGATTGAATAACAATTTTGGTTCGACATTCCCAGGGGATCACCGAGATCGACAGACACCTGTAGAAGGCTGGAGGATACAACAGTCGAAATGTCGCGACTAGCCAACACTAAGAGTCAGAATTGGTCAATGTATACTGAAAAAATTGTTTATATATTTGCCTGGAATTAGATAATTCAAGACGATAACATAAAGTCCTAATCATATTTCATAATGGATTACCCGAAAGTTCGTTCGGTTTAATGAGTGAAAAATTAAATAAAAAGGCATAATGTGTCGAAAACTGTTTATTTTTTTTTTCTATCTTCAATTTTAAGATTAATGAACAATAACGCGCCAATTTTCACGACATTTCTCCTTAATAGTAATACACATTGATATGACAGCTGTTACAATACAATATAACGCAACCTTTTTAAATTGAGTTTGTTAAAATGAAACTCTCCTTAGGCCATCTCATCTTAAAAAGAGAACGAACTTATCGGCCAACTAGATAATACCCAGTTGAATGTTACTGATTCTACCAATCCCTAATTTTCAACGAAATCTTATTTGTTGTAAACATTTCTCGGCCCCTATATTGACACTAGAGGAAGTGCAAATTGATAGACATTGTCAATTTCCAGATTTTTTTTAATGTTTGGAATAAGACATGTTCTAAAAAAAATAACCCACGGATGTGTACAGTGTCCTGGAACCCCATATTGCAAGGGTTCTATCCACTGATCCCTGATCTGTTATCCCCGAGCCTAAATCCTAGATACAATCTTACCGTATAACATTTTCCCTGAACCCATTACGATCACTGGTGATGAACATTAGTTTTTGCTAGAAGAATCAAAAAATATTTACATCTCATCAGCTCAATTTTAAGTATAAACAACTGGATAAGAATGTAGTTCCATGCTGATTTACGACCTTCTTAATCGTTCATATTTAACAGGAAAATGGAAACTTTCTTTCATACTGATGAACATTATATATATATATATATATATATATATATATATATATATATATATATATATATATATATATATATATATGAATATATATATATATAGATATATATATATATATATATATATATATGAATATATACATGAATATATATATATATATATATATATATATATATATATATATATATATATACATATATATATATATATATATAGATAGGTAGATAGATAGATAGATAGATAGATAGGTTTTGCCTTAAAAAAGTCCAGAAAAATGAATGGAGCGTCGGAATAAAATATTTAATCATTTTGTCATTCATTTTTCATATTCTCAGATTAACCATAATCCCTGCCAATATATATATATATATATATATATATATATATATATATAGAGAGAGAGAGAGAGAGAGAGAGAGAGAGAGAGAGAGAGAGAGATAGATAGATAGATATTGGTCTATTGCGTCTATAAGCAATTGAAATGCAGCAGATAAATTTATTGTTATAATTTCATGTTTTTAAGATTGCCTTTTAAAATACTCACAAGTCCTCATATATATGATAAGAATATGAAAGAGATATTACATATATGATTATACACACACACACATATATATATATATATATGTTTATATGTATATATATGTATATATATATATATATATATATATATATATATATATATATATATATATATATATATATATTTTCTTTTCTTTTTATTATTCACAAAATCTCAAAATTCATAAATACATTCTGAATTTAACGCTTTTGAATCCTAGATTCTATAATACGTAGTTGCATACATGCTTACATACATTCATACATACATACACATATTGCTATATATATATATATATATATATATATATATATATATATATATATATATATATATATATACAAAGATTCATATATTTAAATAAAGATTCGTATATTGAAATATATACATAGGTATTTTCCAGCATTTTCAGATATAAAACTTTCAAATTGTAGAAATTGGAAATATATAATTGTGAAGAATGAATTAACTATTAAGTATTTGTTTTCGATTTCGTACATACATTGTTTTTTGTCCCCACTTTCCAATGATTCGAATCATAAGCAAAGCAATATTCCGTATTTAATTGCAAATAAAACTCCCTTTAGTTTAAGAATTTAAAGAAAAAAAAATTTTTTTTCATATAATTTTCTTTTCATTTATCTCCCAGTTATTTCAATTCTTCCGATGGGGCTGTTGAAACAAAAGTTTTGTTTCCTCTCTGAGCCCATTTTGGATATGGGGGAGTGGGGTCTTATATGCCATCAATTATGGTTGTTAATGCATGAAATAATCATAAGATGTCTCAAGTATAATATCTACAGTTGTTGAATACTGTGTTCGATAACATATAAGGTCCTCTTTATTTTTGCAGTGAAAATGCATTCGCTTGAATTCCCCTCATTTATCACTCAGGGCTTTTATACTCCTGGTCAAGTTCTGGCTACTATGGGGCTTTACCTTTTCAGCCATCTTTTTGAGAAAATTTTGAGGGTCTTATTTACAGTCGAATACGATACTCTTTGTGAGACATCATAAAATGATGTGAATAATTTTTCTCACCCTTGATATACCAAGACATTTAATATAGGCAACTATACGTAATTCGTAGATATTTGATATTTCCTTAGGTAGACAGTAGTAATACATAATAAAAAGTTTAGTGTGTCACATTCAGAGAGGCAGTTTTAAAAAGAATTCATGACAAAAATTCACGGCTAACATTATCATATGAAAGATTTTATATTGAACAAAAACATTGCCGGGTTAAAGCATAGGTTTTAGGGATTTCAGTCTAGGGGGTCTCCAACAGCTGATTAAATGAAAAGTTATTTCATTTTGTGAATCCTGGTTCTTAATCATCTATTTGAGAATTGATTCGGTCAATATATTGTATACACACTCGTAGTAAACATACAGCGGCCAAAAAGAAATACTGGACTGTCTACATATGTATCGTATGATGGTTTGTAACGTTTAAGAATGAGTAAAACAGACTTGCTCTTAAGGTAATTGAAAACAATGTTCCCAAGAACTTATAATTTACAGATGTTTTTGAATAATTTGTTTCTTAGAAATTACGCAAGGAAAATATTTGAATCATACGTGTTGACAGCCTTGTGAAAATGAATTGAATTTTTCTATAACTTTTGAAAATATTACTTTAGCGTCATAGCACCTGTTGCCCGGGGTCTACAAAATCTTAATCCAACACTGGAAAAGGGGAGATACTTGATATAATATTTCTTCTTTATTGTATTAATAAACTATGCAAATAATATATATTTTAAAATAATATATTAATGACTAAATCTGTTAAGAATATCGTTTCTTCGGAGTCTAGGTATTATTAGATTGTTAGTTCAGTTTTAATTAAATATTAAATACTTGACCCATTAACGAACGGCTGAAATTTCTGTCGTTGTAGTCCTATGGCTTACTCAATAAAATTTCCTTTTTATCGTGATGAGTGATAATTTAATTCTATCCTTGAGCCAGGGCTTTTATCTTTCAATAGATGACTTGCAAGGGACAATCTTGCAATGGACGAGGGCTTTCATAACACGATGGAACACCGTTTCTCTTCGCCACCTTCCATAGTTCATAAGTTAAAAGACGGTTATTTTGCATAAATATTTTGTGTACGAGATAGAAAGAGTATAGCAGTTATCTATTAAGTTTAGCTCAGTTTATCTCAAGGTCATATTAGTAGGGTGTCTTGCAGTGAAAGTATCACATAGGTGTTAAGATTAGTTAGTTTGGTTAGTGAGATTAGTTAGACCCTCACCCCTGTCCAAGTCAACGGGTATATCTCATTGGATATGTATTGACATCATGCGACACAACTTTCGTAACCGGGTGATAAGTGTTATTTTCTGATTGCTATTGTGTATCAAGTACAGAAAATGGTTATTAGTCTCCTCAAACTTAGCTTTCGTTGCTGGGATAGTGACATTCGCATGCAATTGCTTTTTCTTACTTTATGTGATTAATTATTAAGAAATATATATATATATATATATATATATATATATATATATATATATATATATATATATATATATATATATATATATATATCTGAAAGAATAATTATGAATTCATTATATCATTTGAAACTCTATTTGCAATGACCTCTCT
>OY735216.1:29049403-29089403 GCA_963457665.1 Thysanoteuthis rhombus
TATATTGTCAATAAAATACTATTCATAATAACAATAAGGTTACCAACAATAACGATGGTAACAATAGTCTGTTAGGCTTGCATCAATTCCTGAATGCAGACAATCCCCTTTTCATTTTTAAATGGGAAGACAATTTGCACTGAATTTCTATAGCAAAATTATTTGCAATATTTTCCAATAGTAAAATAATTTATATTTCCTTGGGATGATAATTTACAATGCGTTTTCAAAGGTAACACTTTTTATTTTCAATATTCCCTCAACTAAAAACATCAGCAAGGAAATTGTATTGTTAAATCACTCGCACTGCATACACACAACAGATTAAATAGTCTTTTCCTGTCAGTAACGCTTGCATAATTCTTGGCTACTGACAATCCCGTTTTATTAATTTTCAATTTATTGCTGCAATAAAGTCATTTACAATGCATTTCTATGATAAAATGATTCAAAATAGATTTCTATAAAGAAATTATGAGCAATGCAATAGTCTATACATTGTGCATTGAACTTACGAAAAATCATCACTGACAGGAAAGTGGTGAGTGCCGAAATTGGCTAGCCTAAGTTGTGGAATATCGGTAGAGACTACGATAAGGAAAGCTGGAGATTTGATTAATCATACTAGATTCAAATTTTTTTCGGTGCTGAAATACAACCGTGATGGTGTCATAACACCTCTTCAATTTTATATATACAATACAAATGTTACAGACATCATCTTTAGTTGGAATAGAAATAGGGGTGCAGCGGTATTTCTATTAGTTGTTCTCATTGCAACCCATTCATGCCGTCAGTCTACAGTGGTGAGTAAACAGCGTGGATCGAATATAAAGGATAAGCTTTCGTTGAGACTCGATTTCACATCCCCTTTGCCCAAAGGTTAATCGTACCAGCTGTTTTCAGCTGCTCGAGAGCCCTACAGTTGGCAGAAGAACAAATCTAAGCTTTGAAACAACCCTTTACTCTTCTCTGATCTCCCTCGGTGCCATATTTGTTATTGCTTTTCTTTCAAATAATAATAATAATAATAATAATAATAATAATAATAATAATAATAATAATAACAACAACAATAATAATAATAATAATAATAATAATAATAATAATAATAATAATAATAATAAGAAGAAGAAGAAGAAGAAGAAGAAGAAGAAGAAGAAGAAGAAGAAGAAGAAGAAGAAGAAGAATGCTTCATCAAATAGAAATAAAGATAATATTTCTTTGTCATATTTACTTGATAAATCCTATTCATAACATCACAGGTTACATAAACAGATTCAGGGTGAAAAGCTAGATAAGTACCTAGACCTTGCCAGAGAAACAGGAGAAAATGAAGGAGCCATTAGTGCCCAAAATGGTCAGAGTTCTAGAAACAGTCCCAAAGAACTTCTCATGGGGAGAGCCGAGAAAATCTATATGACAGCACTGTTGAAGCCAGTTTGAATATTGAGGAGAGTCCTGGAGTATTGCAGAGACTTGCTGTCATTCCATCCCCAGAGGGAGTCACCTGTCGTTATTTCGCTATTAGTGTCAAAATTTAACGAGCACTAATAATAATAATAATAATAATAATAATAATAATAATAATAATAATAATAATAATAATAATAGTAGTAGTAGTAGTAGTAGTAGTAGTAGTAGTATGTACAAAAGCTACATCTGACAAATAACATTGGAATTTAATACTTGATGACAACAGGTGTAATACAGGGACACTTTTCTGGAGTCTTAACAACGATCTTCAGCCGCAATATTTATTTCTGATCACATTTAGCTTTTAAGGTTTTACTATTGGAAATATGCACTGCGTTGTTAGTCGAAGGTCCAGTTAATTCCTGTCCATTTATTCTCGGGTGTTAGTTATCCATAATAGGCCTAAAACTTGTAAACATACTTCTGAAATATATTCTTTTGAAATTTTAGTACATCCTGTAATCTAAAAGTTATAACTGCGGCTATTAAAATGTACATCATATACAGGTACGAACATGTACACGCATATTATAAACAGGTGCATACACACACACATAAGGTACGGGTTTAAATATCAATTGGCTCCAGCGATGCAGATCCACTGATAACGATCCCACTTGTACGTGGTTGATATTTTTGAATATACATACATATGTGCTTACATACATGAATACGGAATTATATGGTTGGAGAGCTTGTCTCGCAAGTTATCGCTTGTGAGTTCAATCGTCACTGGAAGCTCCACGAATCTGATCTTAGGCAAAAGATAGCTTTAGACAAACGAATATCTACGTATACGTGTGAATTTCTATCAAAGTGTGATTATTTCATTCAAAACTCACTGTATCATTCACCTCAGCCCACGAATTTGGAAGAGGTACACCAACTACCATCAACGTTTTGGTGAAGTTCTTGAAAACTATGACCACAATTCCACCTACTATATATATATATATATATATATATATATATATATATATATATATTTGTCCACACAAAAGTTCAATAAATATATATATATATATATATATATATATGTCCACACAAAAGTTCAATAAATATATATATGTATATATATATATATATATATGTCCACACAAAAGTTCAATATATATATATATATATATATATATATATATATATACATATATATATATATATATGTATGTATATATATATATATATATATATATATATATATATATATATATATATATATATATATATATATATATATATATATATATATATATATCTTTATCTTTTATTTCCCCAACGATGTTAATTGAATCAACGTTAATCGGGGAGTTGGTTTACATGCATTCGCTCGTGTCTGTATGTTCGTTTCTGTCCACACAAAAGTTCAAAATGAATTTCAATGAAATGTTCTGGAAGGATAAACCATGAACTAAGGAAGAATTTATAAAATTTGGAGGTGGAGAATCCATCATTTTTACAGTTACCTTCTCTGCATCGTTACTGTATATGAACTGATTTCCATTCTGTTTTTAGTGACTATGATGTTTGTAGAGGTATGCGTTCTAAGAGTATTTCATGATTCGTTATTGGAATTGGCTCATTATTATCTCGCCGAAGTCAATGTGTGATGGCCATCAGTATGTGATATCTCAGCTGAATATCGACCATTGACTACAAATATTTTAATTGATTCATGACGAATTTTTCACGGAAATTATTCTATTCAAAAGTGAATAAATAATTACTCAAATTCGAACCACACACATTTTACGCTCTGAACAATAGGAACAATGTTTTTATTTCGTGAAAATAATTAACAAACTGATTTTTTTAAAGCAGTTGAATGATTTCTTTACAGAATGGAGTGCAATAATGTGATAAATCATATCCGATGTAGTCTTTTTTCGTTATCATATCATACTAGGGCAGTACCCAAAGGTGCATGTTTGGAGGAGGCAGTTGAGCAGCCTTCCATAATTATCATGTAAAATAATTTCCAGTCCATCATAAGAAATTTCAGCTTAGTAATATTTGAGTTACTTCCCTTCAGTGTTGCCAATCTAGATATTTTATATCTGAATTTAGATCTATTAATAATTTAAATATCTTATATCTAGATTTAGATTTAATAACAATTTAATCATTTTATACCAAATTTTAGATCTATGATTTTAGATTTTAGATCTGCAATCGGTAATTCGTTTTTTTTTATTCGATTTCTCAACAACCGCTGATAAGAAAAACTTTGAACTCGACACTGCACTGCCTTGTACGCTTACAAATATGTCTAGCGAATGTCAACTTCATACAATGAAGAGTTGTTGAGTAATTGCAGTGCAAACACACACACACACATACACACACACATACTCAAACACACAGACAGAGCTTCAATTTAGTTAGATGGCAAATATGCCTTTGATACAGTATTGATTCCTATGTATTTTTTTGTTTTTATCAGTCTTCTACTTCCATATTATTCATTTTCTTTCTATTCACCCTTCAAAAACGTTTGCAATACGAAGCATAAAAGAAAAAACTTGTTCAGAATACGTAGCCACAAGAAAATCGCTTCAATTCAATCGTTTCATTTTTTTTTCATACAATATGGTAAAATCCAATACTATAATATTGTATAATGTTATACAGAGGTCAATAGCGTACTGTGGTTATCAAAACCTTCCAAATAAAAAGGTTTGTCCTGCTACAGATACATTATGAACGCAGTTAATTTAAATTTTTAATCTATGAGCCAGCATTGGCGCCTTTGACAGATTTTTAAAAGCTAATATTCTCTACAGTCTACCCACTTTATGTGACAGTAAAGATATTTTGTACTCAATTTTTTTTTCTTGGTGTTAGGAGCGATATTTTACTTTGATGCCCTTAGCAACAGCTTGCATGAACATTTTCTTAGCAAGAATAAGGCTGGTCACTTTCTTTTTTAAAAATCTTGGCGGTGCAGTATTAATCATATGCACGGGCCCTCAGACAAAGTGTCCCTTGGGCGGTTTTAGATGGCCTCGAGTAGGGCATTTCCTAATGAATTTCATATTAACACTTTGGCTACGGTGGTCGACTTGACCTGAATTGAACCAACCACCTTGCTAATCAGCGACTGAATCGACAGTGCCTAAAAACTGAAAAAATAGTTTTCCACAGGTGTGTTAAATCATCTGAATCCGCTCTCTTTCAATTTCTCGGCGTACACACCGAGTTTTACGTCAAATAGTAGCTATCAATTTAGTTCTTTTTTGTTCTGATTATATATATATATATATATATATATAGAGAGAGAGAGAGAGAGAGAGAGAGAGAGAGAGATAGGTAAAGGAAAGGTGGCCCAAGTTTACCTGTGTCTCGGGTCCCTTTCGTGCTTCATCCGGTCCTGTATCTTGGAACAAGAAGCGATATTTTACTTAGAGGGTTTTAGCTATGGATCGCCTAAGCCTTTTCTTAGCAACAGGAATGAGGCGGGTTACTGAACAATTAATTGCTAGAAATTACCTCATGATCTTTCTCCATTCAGGGCCGTATTCAATGCAATGTACACGGTGCAGCTGTACAGGACCACAAGGGTGGGGGGCTTGATAATATCAAGAGCATCAATGAGACAAGTTGGGTTCACTCGTCTCTCTCGAACGAATCAGACCTATAACAAAATTTGCATTCTAGTGATATTGTTTACATATCTCCTTATGAAAAAAGCGAGGAAAGTTCCTACTTGATAGATTCATTTCATCATAAATGAGTTAACTTTGTTTGAAGATTTATTATGCAACATAAAGAGAGATTATCGACCCATAAAGGACTTCGAGTTAAATTGAACATCATAATTCAATGCATATTTCATTTCTGTTTTGATTTATTTGATGATGATAGCTGAATTCGAAAATAGGAGCCCTCCTTAGCAATATTATATACTGGGCCCCATCAATGGTAAATTCGATGCTGTCTCTATTTTACACTTTTCGACCAAATCAGAACAAAAGAAATAAATTAGGCAACAAGAAACGCAGCATGTTTTCAGGTGTTACCACATCTGAACATTTTTCAAGAAGCTGCGATTTGTACATTTCACGGGACATAAACCACAAATAAGAAAAATAGATACATAAAATAAACACGTGGTTATTCTGTGCATATATATTTTTATAAGAACATCGAACCCAAAAATGTGTTGAGTTTATGCAAAAAAAATCCTATCGCAATCTTTTGCAAAATGTCAGCGGACACTTACAAGTATGTTGTGCAATCGGTCAACTGTACTACGTTGATTGTAAGCATCGAGAAAATCCAGGATTTGGGCAAATGATTTCCATGTGAACTTACAGAAAACGAACATCAGTCGGCATTTATACATTAGCCTTTCTCTTCTTGCTCGACACAGAAGAAAGTCTTTTTCGAACTAGACTGGAAATCGATTTATTACAAGAATCCCAAACGAAGAAAATGGTGTCTCGATCCAGAAAAGCCTTCAAGATACTAAACTAAACGGAATCTCTTGGAGAGAGGGAAAGAGAGAAAGAAAGGTCTTTGTTTCCTGAAAAGAATTTTGTTCATACAAAGAAGTTGACCGGTGATTTAGCTTCATGACAATGTCCGTTCTCATGTTGCAAATGTGACGCAGCATACAAATATATAGAGCTGGGATCGGAAGTTCTTCCACATGTGGCAAATTCTAGAGTTTGGTTACCATCAGACAGCCACTCATTCAGTTTCCTGCAACATTTTTTCCTTGTAAGCGGTTCCATTTAGTTCAAGATAACAAAAAGTTATGCCAAGAATTCAACTAATCGTAAACGGAATCTTCCTTTCATTATGGAATACACGATTTACATAAAAAGTCATAGAAAGCCAAAGAAAAATACTCTGATGACCGAATAATGATCTATATGCATGAACCGAATAAGAGAATTGTAAGAGAGGATATAAATTTACCAAGTCATAGCAAGAAATCAATTACCCAATGCGTATGGATGAATTAGAATTTACTAAAAAGAAAATTGGAAACAAAGAATCAAGATCTTCAGCCAGGTCTCGGAATCGAGTTAAAAATTAAAGATATACTCTGTTGGTGAAACATGAAAGGAATCGAGAAGCATAAGAAAGAGTTAAACTACAAGAATGTTATCATCAAGACACTGAACGGAATTGAAAACCAGAAGTACTGAGAAAAAATGGAGGCGGATCCAATCAAATAGGAGGACATTGAGGCAAACGTTAGCCACGAATACTTCAAAAGAACGGGTGAGAATTAAGGGAGAAAACTTAACAGAAAAAAAAAATGATCAAAGGAATAAATACATAAGTAGATCACATTGTAAGATATTCCGGGTCCTTCCTACACTGGATCAGAGGAGAACCGAGATATCTGGACCAAAGAACAGGGAATTCGATGACCGTGCTCAAAGCTTTGCACCTTAGAGATGATGCTGATAGACTGAATATGAAAAGGTGAGAAGGAGGAAGAGGATTTTTAGGTATTGACAACTGCGTCGACTCTTCTATCAGGAGACTACACACACAGAGAAACTAAAGATTATGATAGACAAAGGTTGCAGCAGAACTAACAAGAGGACAAATGTAGGATTCGAAAATTCCAAAATGAGAAGCCACAAATGGGAAGAGAAACTTCAAACATTTCAAGGAGCAAACAAAGGCAATAGTAGACGAGATGGCGTAGACATGGTTACGGAGAGGATATTTGGGAAAGGGAGCTGAACCCCTATTGATAGCTTACCACAACATTCCTATAAAAACTAACTATATTAAGGGTAGGGCAGAGTAGAATAGTAAATGTAGACTACGCAGAATCAAAAGAATAGATATGAATGGGGAACCGTGCAAATGACTGGAATATGACAATGCAAGTTTGTGTAATACACATAACTCAAAAGCTTGCTTAGAAAATCTATGGGACCATGCGATTCAAACCGATCACACTAGTTAGAATCGGACAGGTAGTAGATATTGCTGTTCCGACATAGTAATAATGAATGAAAGTTAGAAACCGGGCAAATATCTTGATCTTGATCTTGCATGGATGCGAATAATTGAACATTAAAGTGACAGCTGTACCCATCATTATTGGTGCACTTGGAACAGTCCCGGAAAGATTTGCAAAAAAAAAAAAAGTTGAGAAGAATTGGAAATCCAATTGGCAGCATTACTAAAACCAGCAAGACTACTAAGGAGAATGCTGGAGTATTAGGGAAACTTGCTGACACTTGATCTTCAATGAAAGTCATCAGTTACTATTGTTCTGAAAACCGAAGGAGTACAAACAACAATAATAATAACAAGCCTGGTTGCTGCAGGGTCAGACTCCTCTCTTACTTCTATTTCGACTGAAGATGATTACTTCCAACTTTTGTATTATATATATCGTAAATAAAAAATGATCAATTTTTATTGTATAAATGTATTTTTTTATTTGAATGAATAAGCCCTCGCGTATTTAGAACCTAAAAAATTGTCATTTTGGCTTGGTTGGTAAGAAAGTCGCATCTGGATCGCTAGGTCGTAATATCCACTCACGGTAGGGAAATGTTTATTTTATAAATGTATTTATTCATTAGAATGTAATGAGCCCTTGGGTATTTCTAAGATGAATTTCTTTGAACTTGTAAGACTTCTCAGTTTAGCCCAATTAGTAAAAAAAGCCACTTGTTGATCATTTGTGATTTATATATCACGGTTGGGAAATGCTTTGTTTATAAATATATTTCTCCGTTAGATCTCGATTAGGATAGCCCTTGTTGTTCTTGCTCTTGTTGTTACAGTAGAACACAAAATCAACTCCAAACCTGGACTGGAGTTTGACTATAAGGGCCCTCCTTTTGGCTGAGTAACTTGCTTATTTCCCAACGGTGCCTATGTTCAGTGGTCGAACCCAGGTGAAATCCTACATTCCGGTTGCAGTTATTCATGCCTTTGACCTGGTTAAATACTAAGCTACACTTTGTGAATAATAGTGATAATAGTGATAATTAACATGATGATGATGATGATGATGATGATGATGATGATGATGATGATGATGATGATAAAATGGTCCCATTCCCCGCTACTTTCGAACTACATTGATCTATTCGGACTAGTGTACCTACCTTCGTTATTTCAGTCAGTTCTGTCTGAATTTCTGAGTTGAGAAATTACCGTTATACATTTATCAATTCAGACTGTCATAGTCATTTATTCAAGTGTCTGTTGTATTAGGTAACCTTCTGGGAAATTCGAACTATATTCGGTTCGCGGGAGACAATTGCCTAATTGTGAAAAGCGTAGCTTAAGTGCATTTAATTACCTTTTGGTCATGAGTTCAATCCCTGGATCGGGCAGTGAAAGTTATGTACTCAAGTTCAATGGAAAAGAACAAAAGCAGTATCATAAGGACTATCTAAATACGTAGATTGAATAAAGGATTTGAGTTGAACTTTTCGGAAGGTGACCGAATGCGTCAGGCATTTCAAGTAGAACACAGGGTATGACGTCCGAAATGTTGTGACTATAACAACAAAGATGAGGGCTATAGTCCGAACAGCTCAATGTATGAATATGACATTTCCTCCCCTCAGAATTCGGACAGAAATTGCATTTGATATGAGTTAGTGCTACTTGACATGCTCCTCCATTTCATTTAGATATTTAACATGTTTATCATATTATTTAGAGTCAGCATTTTCATCTGGTTTAGATTCATTTCAAAGCTTATATATAATGTATTGATTATTGGTAGGTATGCGAATTTTTACAAAAAGAAATGGATACATTAACACCCCGCTTAACATTACCCCGTTTAGCGTTGATTTCATATAAGCGCTCTCTTACAAGTATTTTTTGCAATAAATTTAGTAATGTTAAATCTCCGAAATGAATAATGATGAAAGTCAGAATCATGGACAGTCTCCGAAAGAATTGCATACCGTACACTTTGTTTAAAGTGCCAAGAGTATGAGAATAAACACACACACACACACACACACACACACACACACACACACACACACACACACACACACACACACATACACACACACACACAAAAAAAAAATATACACTTTAATTTAACGTGTAGCGATAAATATTGACACCTTGTGGTATTTCAACAGGCCCGAAAGTTGGTACCAGATGAGATACACAGCACTAATTTATTCCATTTGTTGAGCCTCAATAATAGCATCATATACTTCAAGATGATGGCTGACCCTATGTCTATGCATGCTATGATATAAATAACCCCGTATAGCACATTTTCATTTAGTACTGCATTTTTAAGGAACGTATCTAGGGTGCCAACTGAAGTATTTCTGTATTTTCTAGGCCTAATAACGAGAAAAAGAATTTGCAAAAAACTAGCAGTGCCAATTGTCTGAACGAATTCAGAGTAAACAAATTCAATATCTCATCTCATAAATGATGAAGAATAATAATATCACTACTTCTTAACTGAACAAGTTATGGGAGAGTTAATGATATATCTTTGTTGTAAGAAATAATTCGTGTACAGTTTCAGATTATGTTTATCTTGTTATCTTTATTCGCTGTTTATGCAACTCGTGATATTACGAGTAGGATTTATTAAACAAATATGTCAAAACTTATATTAATTCTAATGATTCAGCTTTTTCTAAAAGCTGCCCACTGACTTTATCGCTACTCCCACAGTCCTCCACCTTAGTCATTTTTTGCGCCATAGACTAAATGCTCCTGGTAGTGAAGGGAAACAAAATTTGATGATTAAACAGCGAATTCCATAACTTTCCATCTAAAGTTATTTTCAGGAAGTTTCGGTGCCCACTTTGTACATTTCGCATTTAAGACTAGTAAAAAGGGATTCTCAGGGAACAAGGATTAAATAAATTGTTACTGACAGAGCAGCGCTATTATAAGTGTAATGTAGATTCATTTCTAATGATTTTAACATGCATTGCAAATGATTTCACGGTTGAAATGCCTAAACGGTTTCATTTTAGGAATTAATGGGAAATATAGAAAAATGGGATTGTCAGTGATCAGGAATAAATGCAAGCATTACTGACATAATGACGAGTTGATATGTATAATGTAAATGCAGTGCTATTACTTTTACTATAAAAATGCATTGCAAGTAATTTTACTGTAGAAATGCGTAGTAAATGATTTTACTATTTGAAAGAAGAAAAAGGGGATTGTCAGTGATCAGAAACTAATGCAAGCATTACTGGCAGAATGAGACTATTATATGCATAATCTAAATTCCTTGTTAATAATTTCATTATATGAATGCACCACAAATAATTTTTCTGCAGAAATGCATAGTAAATGACATTACTATTGAAAGGAAGGAGAAAGGGATAGGTAAGTGACCAGGAATTAATATAAGCATTACTGACAGAATAAGGCTATTACAGGCATTGGTAATCATTTTACTCTCTCTCTCTCTCTCTCTCTCTCTCGCTCTCTCTCTCTCTCCACTATATATATATATATATATATATATATATATATATATATATATATATATATATGTATATATTGCAAATGATTTTATCATTGAAATTCATTTCAAATGAGATAGAATGATCAATACAGGTAAATCTCAATGACAGAATATAACGATTAATTATTTATTTTTGCTTATCTTTCACCTTTTCGAATTCAGTTTTATAAAGGAATCACATTGCATGAACCGATCGAAGTATTGCATTTTGGGGAAATTTCGTTTAAATACATGCAGTTCCTAGGAATACGACGTGGTAGTTTTTTTTAATTATCATTATCATTATTATTATTATTAGTAGTAGTAGTAGTAGTTGTATTATTATCATTATTATTATTATCATTATTATTATTATCATTATTATTATTATCATTATTGCGTGTTCACACCAGATTTTGGTGGTTATCGTTGGAGACCAAATGACAGCAAGTCTTCCCAAGTCTCCAGCTCTCCTCTCAGTGTTACTGCAGTCTGCAGCAGTGCTGCGGTTTGCATTTTTCCACCAGATGTCTGGTGGTCATCGTTAAAAGCTGAGTGACTGTAAGTATCCACAGATCTCACGTCCACCTCTCATCGTCCTCACATATCACAGCAGCGCGGTGGTTTGTACTGTAACAACCTTACCATGCCTTCTTCATTCTAACTATTAGGCCATCGCTGAAGGTGTCAAATTTCCAGTTCTCTCCTCAGTATTCGTGCAGACCCCAGTAGTTCTGTGGTCTGCATAGTCTCAATCCTCCCTCATCTAATTCTCAGTGTGTCTTCTATTGTTGGCACTACTTTGACCTTCACGGTCCACACTTTTTTCGATTTTTGAGCCAAATCCTGGTATTTTTCTATTTTTTCACTCACTTTCATATTCACTTTGTGATCCACAGGTACAGCTGCGTCTAATCGTACCCATTAAGAATGACGGTATTATTCACATTTAGTTCCGTAACTGAGTGTATGATTGCTCTGACTTGGATAAAAGTGTAGAAATATTGTCGTCTGCATTTTTGAATAGTTATTACCTGGCAACGATTCGCATCTTGGTATTTTTTAGCAACATTTGGCGACGTAACATCATGGAGTCACACACGCATAAATATATGTATATATATAGATTCATATTTCATTTTATACACGTGGATGATTAGCATCTTCACACCAGATATATTTAGTGATTATTGCTGGGGACCAAGTGACAACAAGTCTGCCCAAATCTTCTCAACATATATATATATATATATATGTGTGTGTGTGTGTGTGTGTGTGTGTGTGTGTGTGTGTGTGTGTGTGTGCTTGTGTGTATGTATGTGTGTATATAGCGGGGGATTTAGACTGACTTGTTATATACATGGGGACCTTCCTGATTAAATTTCTGATCCGCTTGTTTATAAATGTAATTCTTGTTCTGAGTAAAAATTATCGCAGATAATTGAAGGAAAATGATGAATTATTTTAAAATTTTGAACTTTAAGGACTGGTTTGAAATTTCATCTTAAAAATGTTTGTAAAAATAATGATCTGACACTGTAGTTTTACTTAAGCGAACATCAAAGTAATCTTTCCATAAATATGATCGCAATGAATTTGTATAGGGTCCGATTCATGGGTGCCCTCTGCCACTTTCTTAAGTTGGCCGGGAATATATCTAAGTGACAACCCGGTACACAATAAGCGTTACACCCGTCATTTGCAGTATAAGATCCAGATGGTAAACTTGACCGTTTACGGAAGACGCATGCTCCGACCCCGGGTTGACACCAGTGATTAATAAAGCAGCTTTTTTAAATCGAAAAATCAAGTTGAGATTGTATAAAACAATTATACAGCACCCTTAGTATTTATTGACAACAAAGTTTCAACATTATAACCTTTCACCCTCGGTGATAAAGCTTAGTCTACGGTGGAGGCTTTTGCACCCCAAACCGACGGACGCCCATGGTTCATTTAGATGTCTATTTTGATACTCATCACCACTCACGAAACCTGACAGTATCTAGATGAGAACTTTTCTACAATTCATATGCAGATGTTTATAAAAATACTAAGTTTTCTTCTATACACGTAGACTATCTCTTATCCGGAATCTTATGGACCAAAAATTTGACTGAATTCGAAATTTTTCGGATTTTGGAGTGGTAGTTCAGGTACTGTATATTTTATAAATACCCCATCTACTATACCTTCCCCAGCCTTTTAGCATCCGGCGTTGGATATAGACCTTCTCCTAAGTTTTGCCAGACCTCTCTATCATTAGCATCACGGAGCAAGTACTTTCTGAACTTGTTTAGTTCGTCACATCATCTTATTTTCTGCTGGTCACAGTTTCGTACCTCCCTAGGAATCCACGTTGTGAGTCCATCGGTTGTCAGACATCCTTGCTTCATGACCATCTCATTGCCATCTGGGTTTCCTAATGGGTTCTTTGATATCTCTGACTTGATATACTGTGCTGAATTGATAATAATTCTTTGCATAGTGATACATAAACCATAAGATTATCGGTACACTTTTCTTTACATGCGTCTAAATGCATCTTAATTAGACACTTTTCGGTCGGTCGGTCGGTCGGTCGGTCGGTAGGTTCTGATTACGTCAAACAACAGAAAGAGGAACGGAGGGGGGTTTACGTTTCATTTACTTGCATTGTCAAAAGAAGTGGGAAAGGGTATGTGTCATTGAAATAAATCCGATTCTGATTATATTTTCAAACTACTACGTCAGAATAAAATGTCCGACGTCTGCATTTTTGTATTAAAAAAAAGACAAATATGACCTAAAATTGCCATTTACGGTTTTTTTTTCAAGTCATACCCACAGAATATTTTAAAACCACATTTGCGTTAAAATTGATATATTTCTTACGTATTAATTTTATAGATAGGTCACTTATCGGTTAGACAGACAATAGTATAAGAATTGATCGACTCAGAGAAAAGCTACATACTCTTCTTTTTCCTTCTCCTCCCCCTCCTTCTACTATGGTGGATGCATCGTTGAGCTTATGGTTCCTGTTTTTAGGTACTAAAAGAGAAATATTCATGCAATTTAGATTTTTTAGTAAATAAGATACCCAGAAAACCGAAAATTTTTCCACGGAAAAAAATATTCAATTTTCGGATTTCTTGGGTCTTTAGAATTTCGTATAAAAGATTTTGTATGTACCTGTAGTTTTGGAATGCTCAATTTTCTTTTTTCTTTTTAACAATATCACATTTGTCTTTATTAAGATTAAACGTGCAATTTTCTTTTATTTTTTCGAAGAAAATCGTGGATATTATCGATCGCAGCTCTCTGTTTCATATATGCTAAAAAGAAGCCTTTATTATTATCATTGATAGATTTCTATTCAGCAAAACGCATTAACTTCTTTGTTTTAGTTTTTTGGTTACAGTTTAGACGAAAGATTGGATTTCTATTCGATTGAAGATGATTACTTCAACTTTTGTATAGTATATATGATGAAGAAAAAATGAGGATTGTTCTTGTTCTTATTGTGGTGTAAAATAGAATCAACACCAGTTTTGGAGTTTGACAATATTATTGCTTTGCAATAATGATTATCATAATTATAACTGACAACAATGATGAAACTAATCATGAGATCATGAGGATGATGTTGATAATAAAGTTGAAATGTTGGATTAATAAAGATTATATATATATATATATATATATATATATATATATATATATATATATATATATATATATATATATATATATATAATGCACCTGTTGTAGAGTAATAGTTAAAGGCCTAATCCTGTGACCCTGTCCTAGACTAAGCTAAGCTTAGTAAATATCTACCTACATCAACACCCTCGCACATCTATCTATCTTTCTCTGTGGTGTGCCTGTCTTTGGTGTGAGAGACTGACAGACAGACGGACGGTCAGAGAAAGGGAGAAAGGGTCGGGAATAGATACGGACAGACATAGATAGATAGATAGATAGATAGATAGATAGATAGATGAAAGAAATAGATAGATACTTCCCATCAGATAGACCTATATAAATATACAAATACTTATTCCTTTCTTCAATGTTTGTCACAGTATTTGAAATTAATTGAATAAAAGCGATTTTCAAACAATCTTTCCTCAAGAATGACCTGACCTTGGGTTGACACCAGTGAATAAAAAATGCAATCTTTTTATTGTATCACAGTATTGTTTGAGCCATTAAAATCAAATAATGTAACCATTTGAAAAAATAACAAAACGTTAGTGCTACAAGTTTAGCCATCATAACATAGCGAAAAGGGTGTGTGTGTGTATGTGCGCGTGCACATGTGTGCATGTGTGTGTGTCTGTACTCATAAAACTTTACATTTTGTATAATTGATATATGCCTGGCGTTAATACATAACTGAACAACCGGAGAAGTCCCCCGCAAAGTTAGACAGAGCCAACAAAATACATAAATAAATAAATCGGATTGCATCAGAAAAACAACAATTTTAAAAATTTCATTTTGACGAATATACACAGTGTGTATATATATATATATATATATATATATATATATATATATATATATATATATATATATATATATATATATATATATATATATATATATATATATATATATATATATATATGTGTGTGTGTATATATATATATATATATATATATTTATAAGTATGTATGTTACGTCATTGCGGCTTCATCAAAAATAATGTTGAAAAACGAATGTTTTAAAAAATTGCGTAACGTGTAAAATAGATTATCCAAAATGTCATAATGTATTTTGATACTCTGACACGCCACACTGACTGACCCAGAAAAGAGTCGACTCGCGACATCTAGCAGTGCTATGTGCGACTTTGTCAAGGTTCGAATTCCGGATTTAGGCGTACGTCTTGTATATATGAATATGTATGAGGACACATCAATAAGACTGCAGCATGACCCATGTATATTGGCTGAATTTTGATCTGAAATTTTCACTGTATAATCTTCAGTGTACGTGTCCGATATTCACCATTGAATTGAGTGCCTGTACAAGAAGGAGATTATGTTGAAAAGTGAATGTCTGTTGGATTAAATGAACACTTTTTCATCATTAGGCTACAGACATATACATATATATATATATATATATATATATATATATATATATATACATATATATATATATACATATATATATATATATATATATGTATATATATATATATATATATATATATATATATATGTATATATATATATATATATATATAGAGAGAGAGAGAGAGAGAGAGAGAAAGAGCAGGGGAGGGGAGAGAGAGTCTACAAAAGTTTACAGCTTTAAACACAAAATACGTCCAAAAAGATAGTGTCATTTCAGTCACACGCACGCACGCACACACACACACACACACACACACATACATACATACATATATATATATATATATATATACATATATATATATATATGCATGCACACAAAGATGTGCGTACGTATATATATATATATATATATATATGGGAGAGAGAGGGGGAAAGAGAGAGGGAGGATGCCTCGTGGAGGTGTAATGGTTAGCTATCTGGTGTTATCGATCAGTGCTACTAAGTTGTGTGTTCTATTCTCACCGGATGACCCACACTTGGTCCGTTTAGTAAAAAAACAAAAGTACCTGCAGTTATATATGCCTATTAGCACCCCAAAAAGAGTTAGGGAGAAGCGAAGACGGATAGGCAGATAGATAGATATGAATGGATCGAAGCTAAGTTGGGATATGTATGTTGATAAAAAAAATGATTTGTTAAGGAAACAGGTAAAGTATTTGAAATACTTTTTGCAAACTGATAGCCGTACATATTAATACAAAAATGGGGAAAAAAACAACGAATTCTCCGATTATCAGAGAATTTCACCAACATATAGACCTATAAACGAACACACCATTTTATACATACTGGTTGAGTGAAAGAAAACTCCCTGTTGGAAGTTGGTATTGATTTTATTATTTATTGGTCGATTGTAGTCAAACTGGCTTTACTTTGGACCATACAATGGTAGAATTTACCTGCTGAGTATAAATTAAAAACATAGATACCAATTTCTATAAGGGTTTTGATATGGCCTCAATAGACCAATAGACCAAGAGCGGCGGTGTATTGGGCAAAACATGTCAAATTCATTCTTCAAATTGCTCCAAAGTTCGCAGTTTGGTGCAGTACATATAATCCTTCGCTCATCTTCACAGAAAGAAGTCACAGGGTGTAAAGTCTGCGCTTCGTGTAGGCCATTCATTTTTGATAGGGAGTAAATTACCATCCACAATGTATATAAGAGCAGATACAATCTACCAGTGCAATGCCCATGGATGCTTTTCTATGCCAGCACGTATACACAAATGCGTACTTGTCCTTTGCTTTAAAGAACTGAAAAAGAAGAAATATTAAAGCATCATACATATTTTAGACGCATCCATGGCCTTTCGAGTTCTGTAAGCTGTCAGTGTAACAAGGCATACTAATGGTCATAAAGAATTTATGCACCTATTGTGTTATTCAGTTGAGTGAATTCGCAATGGTCTAACAAGCAGAGAATTGGAGAAATAGAACCGATGAATTCCAGATTAGTCTGCCAACCACCAGTGTCATTTCGTGCTGATGCCCTTTGCAAATGGCGGGAACCTCAAATCCACCTCACTAATTGTCTATAATTCGAAACCGTCAACCAAAACTGTCTATATAGGTTTTCTTCGGTTTTCAAATCGATTTGATTGACTGACTGGCAATGTATGTAGGTAACATTCAATGGAGTGAGCGAAATTTTAAACATTCACACCTTATTATGTCTAGAAGAACACTGTTTTTTCTGTGGTTTTTAGTGTGTACATATAGGGGGGGGGCAATTTGCAATGTGAATTTATTCTAAATTGGTCCCCGGTATCCAGTTGTGTTCAAGTTATTTTTTTTTTTTTGATTCAGACCTTTTAGTGATCACTGCCCAACAAAGGCGTTCATTGATCACCACATTTTCTAATTTTTTTATCTGACCCCCTCTCCAACATGACATGCTGCCAAAAGACGCTGGTCACCTGATGATTTTTTTTGAATGAATTGAATTAAGAAAGGAATTAGAAAAAATGATATCTACGCTACTAAGATGAAAATATTAGTCTGAATGAATTGCTAAGTTGTGATGAAATGTATTTCATTTCTGATCTCCAGACAAATATCACTTTATTTCTCATCTCTCTTTTTATGCTCTTTAATATGTATAAAGTTAATTGGTGTGGACACAGAACTTGTAGGGTATAGGACTTAAATCTGTGGGTTATAAGGTTGAAAATTATTTGCTATGAAAATGGACGTTAAAAATACACGTATAACAAATCATTAAGTGAAAAACAAAAGGCAGCATGTAGGAATAAATTGCTAATCTGACACCACATGGTCCGCTGAACTGAACATTTAAAAACATTTAGTAGAGGATTTCCACTTGTTATTGTCTATAATTTTGTGAAGACTCACTAACATTCAAAGAATTATTTCAGACGTTCGAACTCTTTCCTTTCGTTGCTCCCACAACGATTCGGACGATTCATTCTACGGTCTTCCTGGAGTATAGCATCCTTATTTCTTTTCTCCCCTCAAAAGGCAAAAATAACTTTTTTTTGCGTGCAAGGAAACTTAAAAAACAGCATATATTAACATGTCAGCTAATTGAATAAATCAGACCAGTGTGAAATTCAGTTCGAAGTAGGTTTTGTATAGAATTCCTTGTCCAACAAAAAAAAAATGAGTTGGAAACATCTGCTATCTACTTTAAATGCGCTGCTGTTTACACATCACTACTAGAAAAGATAGTTGCCCTCCTTATATACGAATAATACATCTGAGTAATATATATATATATATATATATATATATATATATATTGTACATCAAAAAATTCAATTAGCATATTTTAAGTTCTATTGTTCATTTTTGCTTTGTTCTATCAAGAAGATTAAACCATGGAAGGAGCAAAATGGAAAATTGAGATGCTTGGGTGGATTTTATTGCATTTACGGCAAAGTCAATCGAACATGCAGAAAGGTGCTGATAGGTTGAGGTGGGGGTGGAGAAAAAAAGAATATTGATGAGAGAGAGATAGAAAGAGAGAGTTTGGGGTGAATAATCTCACCTTTAGTAGAGCATGTGTGTACATCTGCACTAACACGCATTCGACGACTAACTGAGACTCGCACTGGCATAGAGAACTCAGTAGTCGAGTACAGGCTCTTAAACCACGATGATATTTGATACAACGACGATACTTACGGGCCGATGACACATGTTATCATTGCCTTAAGAGGAGCAAGAGTGGAGAGGAGAAAAAAAACACTTTTTGGAAAAAAATTAAGTGTTCTCATTCAATTTTCAAATGGTGTAGCTGGTACAGTAATTCATTTGGGAGCTTGAACATTTGGATTGTTAAATTTCTGACGACCGTTTTATTATTTGTAGTCATATCTCAATAAATAATAATAAGTCACAATAATGGAATAAGATAACTACGAAATAGATATACTCGTCTGTAATCTATATTCAATTCGAACTTGAGAAACAAGCAGAGGGGACCTTTCTATGAATGAGGGAACAGATACTCTCCCATGGGGTGACTCAGTCGATATTGAGACGCCATAGAGTGAGCCGGTGTGCTGTTTGACCGTCGCATACACAATGACCGTTCTTCACCTCTTGAGCAGGACATTTGGAAAAAAAACATTGGTACATCTAGGTATGTCAGTAAACACCGTAGAGTTCAAAGTTGACCCCTAACAACTTCTGGCTGTCCCCGGAGTAGAAACCGCCGATGAAAAGGAGATACCAGGTCTTGGATAAGATTAAAGAGAACGCAATCAGACAGAAGATATGCTCTCCGAAAAAAGATTTTGTAGTCTGTTTTGAAAATTGAAAGGGCCGTGGAGATAAGCGCGTACGGTCCAAAAGAAGTACATAGAAGGGAATTGCAAATTAATTATCCAATAATAACAATAATAATAATAATAATAATAATAATAATAATAATAATAATAATAATAATAATAATAATAATGATAATAACAGTAGTTGTAGTAATAGTTTTATTTGCTTTTACATGTTATCATGGTCAATATAAATACATTTCAAAGGTAATGAATAACTTCAACAAAATCATATACTTTAATTGCAGAAAGGTTAGGCTGGAACAAAATGAATGGCCGTTTTGAACACAATTTTTATGAGTTAAAATAAACACACCACTAGAATCGACACAATGTTGCCAACAATCTGGCATTGAATTTATCCCATCACATGAAAACTTCACGGAAGTTAAAAAAACGACCTGGACTGTGTTGGTTAGTATATGCATCAAAGGTCTTCAAAAAATGTGGTAACCGGTAAGGGAGAGACTTGAGGAATAGGAAGGGCGGGACTTGAATGCCTAACTGCATCAGTTTTCGTCGCGTGGTTTGTGAAGTATTTGTAGAGATCTTGCCTTATCCTGCAATAGGATAGGCCAGTTTCCGTTCAGCATTGCTTGCCTAAATGTTTGCAACGTTTGATCCATCAGTTCCGAATCACGACAATAGGGCTCTGCTGTGATGGTTTGACCAGTTTGCAAGCGGTTGCAATAGATTGCTCCATTATATCACCACCAAACGGTCAGGAGAGTATTTTTGGGTGGAGATTTGGTTTTGGCAAGGTCAAGTGGGGGCCAAGTTTGTCGACCCAGACTATCAAAGAGAAACCGCTCTTTATCAACAGTAAGCGCATGAACAAGAAAGGGGACAATTTTTTTAAACGAAATAGCAAATTGAAGCAAATGTCAAATCATAGAAGCCGCTGATCATTTTTCTTCACTTAGCCGATTTGAGCCAGATGTCCTCAGACTGTTGTAAGGGCTACCCCCAGCTTTGGTCCCGGAGGTTTGTTTCTGGATGAGCCCCCACAGCTACCCTTAGTTTTTCATTGTCGAGTGATTACTTGCAATACCAACCAGGCTCATCTTGGCGACCCTGATCACCAGAAGCGAGTTTTAGGTATGAACAACGCAGGGTCCGTACTAAAGATGACTCTAAGCCCTAAGTACTGTTGATATTACCGGTGGCTTCAGTAGTTCAGTGGCCGAGTTTGAACTCGTGGAACATAAAAAAAATCACGCTTATTCATCTTTGCTTCGATGAAAAATAATCGAATAAATCAAGCAACATCAGAGAGGGGAGACGGAGAGCTTTAAAATGATACATAGTTGTCTGCATAAACAGATGGTAACAATGCAATAAAACCGATCCCACTTATACAACACAATAAACGGCCATCTATTTTGTTTCAGCCTAATATATTTGTATGCGAGAATAATGATTATATCCAGGTCGTCTTAGTTCCACAAGTCCAGCTAGACTTTGTGATTGTTGCAGCGCCTGGATGAATGAGGGTGACAGACTGGCCTGTTTGGTCCCTGGGGTTATGTGTTAACCGGATTGATATTTTCCGAAATGAATAATTAACTTGGTCTAATAAAGGCACTGGATTGTCAAACAAGACATCTTTCTATCTGCGTCCGAACAGATTTCGAATTTTTGATGTGCAGATTTTACAAGTACATATCCGACAATGCTCTGACGGCAACACCCTGTTGTAACCGAATAACAGAAATTTACTTGTGACACCGAGCATCACCTACCATGAACGGAGGATACACCCTGTGAAGATCGAGCTCGCCGTTAGCTTGCTTACTATCGCACCACGACAAGGTGCTCAGATTTGTTTTTAAATAAACATCTGAGAAAGCTTTCTTTGTTAATAAATATTCCTCTTTATAATGAATACTTCACGTGTGTTATTGATCTTACATACGTATCCAACGGCGAAGTTGGTCAAACAGTAGCGCATCTCCCGCCGCAGCTTATAACCAGTGTTCGTGTGATAGACTTTACGCGAATAATAAAAGGTTGTTTTTTTGCCCATTTGAATTCATTTTTTTTTTCATTTAGCTTGTTGACCTCGATGGTTCTGAACGTCAATCCGTGTAGGACTTTCAAAACTTTCAAAACTAACAGCCTACAGTCTTAAACTTCACAATTGAGGTAATTCTTCTTGTTCGAAATTCGCTGTCTCAGACTAAATTAAGTTCGGTTTGCATTTTTCTTTCTTTCGGTCCTTATAACCCTATCTATCTATCTGCAACTTATCACCCTTGGAAAAAAATTCACTAATATATTTGAAACGAGTTAAGTTAAATGATTAGTTCCAGTTAAAGCGTCCCTAATTTCAAATAGTGGGTAGGCGGTATTTTTATCAGCAGATTTTCACCTGTGAGTGGAAGAGTCCAGTGTCACGGACGGAAAGACAAAAATTGTCACGGCATCTATTACTAACATTCTGTTATTATCTATCGCTTTCTTTCTTCCTTTTGCATGTATGTATGTATGTATGTATGTCTCTATCTATCTATCTCACCACGCATACGATCTCCGTTTTTTTCCGTGGCTAACTTGTTTTCTTTCTATCTTTTTTACTTCTTTCTTTATGAACATGTGTGTGTGTGTACTGATATCACACACACACACACACACACACACACACACACACACACACTCATATATATATATATATATATATATATATATATATATATATATATACACCGAACCAAAATTATTTTTCTTAGTAACTGACACTTATCCGAAGGTAACAGTGCTGTTATCAATTGGAAGCACAAACAAAACCTTCGGAAAAAAAATTCTATTTCTTTTTTTTTCTCTTTTCTTTTTTTGCTTTTACTGGCGAAAGAAATCATAACCGGTGGATCAGCAAATAACATAGCATGAAGGCAAAAAGCTGAAAAAAAATAAATGATAAAGGTTTACAGCAGGTCTTTTTAAACTTTCGGCGAGAAAAATGTTTTTGTGATCCTTCACTTAGTCGTAATCTTTCTATTACTGAATATATAAACAAATTAAAGCCCCGACCCCGAAAAAGATGCAAAGTAATAATCATGGGGTTTATAGTTCATTATTGAAAAATGATAAAATGTAACAGTATCGAAATCTATATCCATAAAATCATTGCATATCCTTGGGCCTTTTACAATAAGCACAAAGAGGAGTAAATTTCAATATAAAGATATTAAAAAAACTATCGTTATATAATTATTCTTAATATTCTCTGGAAACCCAATAATCTTTACACATACCCTGGAAGGGGCTTAATCCTTAGTTTGAGAAACACTTGTTTACAGTACTTCATCTGATAAAAATAGATTGGCCAGATCTTGCCACAATATTGATAGATACTGATGGTGCAAATGCTGATATCAAGTTCATTTGCCATCAACCTTTCTTTTTACCACCGTCAGGCTCTCATACAGACAAGATTACATATAACCACACACACACACACACACATACACACATTTATATATATATATAAATATATTGTCAAAATACACCCAGATTACATATAACCAAACACACACGCACACACACACACACACACACACACACACAAACATATATATATATATATATATATATATATATATATATATATATATATATATATATATATATATATATATATATATATATATATATATATATGTACATATATATATTGTCAAAATACAACCTTTTTTACGCAGAAAAAAGGGCAAAAAATAATTTATTTGAACTTGGTTATTTACGCGTAGATACATCGATGGGTCTGTAGTCTAATAATCAAAAAGTATTTTTTTAAAACAGCAAATGTTTATCTTTCAACATATTTTTTTACTCAGATCGAAAATTAATCCAATGGAGAATGACTATGTCAGGTTACTGACTTATCAATACACTTTATATATATATATATATATATTCTATAAAATCTCGGTTTAGTTCCTGAATTGAAAATGATCCACGACAAATAATTCAGTAATTTTCTTTACGTGAAAAAAAATTGGGATTCTCAAGTTTCCTTCGTTGAAGTCATAAGAATTTTCATAATATTAAGATTAAATTGTATATCAAATAAAGTTTATTTATTCAGTTACTTAGTAGGATAAAAAAAAAGAAAGGAGACAAGTCAGGCTGCTACAGGGTCAAACTCCACTCCTACTTGTATTCTGATTGGAGATGATATTACCAATTTTTGTACATTGTACATCTTATGAATAAAAAATCATTTTTTTAATATAGTATAAATGTGTTTATCCATCAGAATAAAATAAGCCCATATGTCTATTTCTAACAATTTTTTTCGTAGATTTGAAAGACTTTTTAGTTAACCCAATTGGTAAGAGAGCTGCCTGCTGATCATCGGGTCATGATTTCAAATCACGAGAGGGAAACGCTCGTTTAATTATCAGTTCGGTTCACCACGGCGAAAATGAAGAGTCAATTCCCCTGAATTAGGTGAGGATTGTTGTTCTTGTTATTACAGTAGAAAAACTAATGACAAGTTAATTCCTAGCGTTCATCTTTGTGAATCAGATCCTTTCCGGGCATTTCTCCTGTTTCTCATGGATTAGTTTCCACCAAGAATCATGGACACACACCTGAGTCTCCGAGTCGCTAAGATATTAGCAGTTTTAAGTGAGACCTTTATCTATGTACATACATACAAGCTGATACCCAAATTTTCGAGGAGTTTCACTATGAAAAAAAAATCACTTACCCTCGAACCTTGTTGTCACCGTCTTATTCAAATTACTATTTCGAAAGAGATGACATAAGAAAAGGTGTTAGAGCAGGACTCACAATGTTCGTTCTATATCAAGTTTGTGTGCGCTGTTCAAATTCCACGAAACGTGAAAGCCTATGATAAAGCCAAGAGTGTTAATCGCATCTATTGACTATTTTTTATGCAAAAAATGTTTAGTCTTCTCAATATCACAAAGAGATAGCATTTGATATATCAAATGCTATTCTTAGTTTTCCCTTTGTTTTATTTAGAAGATCAAACCATGGAAGGAATAAAATGGGAAAATAGTGATGTTTGAGAAGATTTTATTGTGTGTACTGCAAAATCAATCGAACATGCAGAAAGACACTGATGGGGGAAGGTTTTCGAGAAGAAGAGCAGGTGAGTAAGCATGTGTGAGTTTGGGAAAGAGAGAAGGAGAGAGGGGGAGAAGGATAATGAGAGGAAAAATCCACACACCTGTTGTAGTGCATTGATATACGTCCAACATATATTTGGAGAGCTCAATAGTAGAATACACAGGTCTATAAACTACAAAGCTTTTAAACACGTCGACGATACTTTCAAGCATGGCGTCCGATATCAACCTTATAAGGCGGTGCAAGGTTGTTTCCGTCTCCTCCCTTACTCCCACTGAGTAAACACCCTCATCCTTTTGCCATCTGCTGTAACACCTTTAGCACGCCACACTATATTCACCCACCGGTAAACGATATAGTCAACCTATCTTATTAATGGACATCGTATCGACTCAGAATTCCCCATCCTCATATCTACCCTAAAAATTTTTGACCATCCCCCCACCCTGGCTTTCCAGGCCTCGTTGCGATGCACCGATTGCGCCAACCTTGCTTCCAAGCCGATAAAACAGGTTATCATCAGCTTATGAGGGGCAAGAGAAAGAGGAAGAAAGCCAAATTGTTAAAAAACAAAAACAAATACATTCTCGTATGTCAATTTTCCGAAGCTTTCGCTGGTACAGTAATTCATCATATGGGAATTTATATACAGTAAACCCACTTTGTAACGGCATTCGTTCAATCGGCACTATCTAAAACACGTTTGTTTTCATATTTTCGCATTACGATTGTTGGAAATAATAACTCTACGCGGACAAATTAAAAATAAACTGCCAACTGAACTTTTAAAATTTTCATGTCACATTTTTTAGGCCTTCTCCACAGTAAATATATCTTTTTTGCCCTCCTACGAAAATGACTTGAACATCTCTGCCAGCTTCATTGTTTGAAATCATGCATTTAGAATGAGTCATAACAATAGGAAGAAGTAACTCCGCAAAATATGCTTGTCTGCAATCAATAATCGAAGGAAGTACGACGTTCATTTAATATCTACTTAACAGTAGTATTATGGGTTCCATTATAACGAATTTTCCGTGGATCAGAAGAAAACGTTGATGGTGAGATTTGAACTCATCTCTCGTGCCATAAGGAAGAATGGTTAACCGCATTAGCTGCTTTTTCATCTAAGGTAGTGGATCTTTGATCATCGCTCCAGTGCCTTGTGTGTTTTTAGGTGCAGTAATAGTTGTAACTGCAAGGCAATTATTTTATTTTCCCAGTTTTATCAGATGGAGTATTGTAACCAATGATTAATAATTTTTCCATTATCTCTCTGCATCTTGATTTTTAGTTGATTTCTTATTTTATTAAAACTTAGCCCAGATTATGGATTGAATCAATTTAAGTTGTAAAAACGACTGACAATTTCATCATCATCATAATCAGTCGTTGGACATAGAACTCCCCTATGATTCGTCGAACCCATCATGGAGCCAATACTTTCTGAACTTGTTTAGGTCGTCTCCCCATATTGTATGCTGCCGGCCTTGATTTTGCATGTGATCTCTTGCCACCCATGCTGTGAATAGTGATGTCCATCGGTTGTCTGCCATTCTTGTCACATGACCAGCCCATTGCCATTTGAGTTTTCTAATGCATTTTCGGACTCCTGTTTCTCCCGAATGAGCTGTCTTGTGATCACTAGGTGTCAAGTTGAACACGGTTCTCTCATGTGAACTTCGCATGATTCTCAATTTGAGCGCCAGTTTGAGTTCCATAAATGAAGGTAAATAGCGGTCAAAAATTAATAATGATGGGTTACAATACTTCATCAAATAAAAATAAATAATAGAATAAAAATCCCATTAACCATTTTAAAAAGCTCCATGATGCAGTTCATCAATAAACTAAAAGAACAATGTTGATTTTTTTTCTTTTGAAAATGACCTAAGAAAGATGTTGGGAATAAAATGAAAAAAAAATCTCCAGTTTGATGTTTGGGAAAATGAAGTTAAATCATGTGATGAAAAGCCAATCATATTTATAATTGGAATGGTAAATATTGTTTTAGTAAACACCTCGATGAACTTCTTTGAGCAACAAAATTTCATATTTGATTTATTTGATATCAAAAAGCCGATTTGAAACGGAAAATCAAACACAGATTTAATTGCATAAAAGCAAACAATAAATCTCCCTTTGAAGTATTCAACATTTACATGACTATAATTAATTAGATAGAAAGGGGGAAATATGGATATAAAGAGACCTAACTCGAAGACTAGCTAGATAGATATGAACAGACTGAGATAGATAGATAGATAGATAGATTGATAGATAGATAGATAGATAGATAGATAGATAGATTATAGCTTTGATCTGGGATAAGTGAATGCAAAAGAGTGAATGAAATAAAAATGTCTCCATAAATGGGGCAGTAAGTATTCGTCCGGTATGAAAGATTGAACGTTTCATCCAATAACCATTTTCCTAGGCGCTCAACTGAGGTACTGCATAGGGAAAGAAAAGACACACAAAATATGAAGAAAGTTAGGTTGTGTTGAATAATCTAAAATTTCCATTGTATAATGCTCTCTATATACGATCAATTGAGAAGTGTTGTGTTAAGTGCATTGACAACGAAGGGGATTGTGTTGGAAAAAATATTCATTGGCTAAAATAAATGCATCATGATCATCACAGCAGCAGCAGCAGCCTTATGGCAAAGACCTTCCCCAAGATTCGCCATACTTCTCTATCATGGGCATCGCAGAGCCAGTAATTTCTGAATTTCAGTTCGTTACGCCACCTTATTTTCTGTCAGCTGCAGTTTTGCATATGACCTCTGTGGATCTACGTCGTAATCGTGATGTCCAGCGAGTGTCTCACATTCTTGCAATATGATCAGCTCATTGCTATTTGAGTTTTTTCATGGATTCAATGATATCTCTGAATAATGATTTTTCTATAATATACTCTTGTGATCTCTCCATGTGATTTTGAGCATGATTCTTTCCCGCGCATGTTGCATTATTCTCAGTTTGAGGGTCGATCTTTTTGTTAGGTTTCACGTTTCAGCTCCATACATGACTATCTTCTGAGGACTTATGGGATTTTCATGTACTTGAAGGTTAGGCTTGCTCAACCGAAAGCTTGCCAAGTTGAAGTGGTTCTTCGCTAGATTTCTTCTTCTTTCGAGGATTTCATTGAGATTCGTTGTCCTTGGTAGATCTAGTGGTATGCTCTCTTCAGCTCTACATTCTCGATTTTCAGTTTTATGTCTTTGCTCTCAACATGTTCGTTATACCCGACATACGCAATGCATTTCAGGGTTTTATATAAGATTAAAGTGTTAGTTAATATATGCTATACTGACATGTTGTAAGAAAGAGTTGTATGAATATTGATAGATAACTACCTCACCTCCCCTCATAAGCATTCATCCAGACATAATATAGTCGCTGACACTGCCTGATGGTACATAAGTAGTGTGAGTAGCGGCTATTTCTCCTGAAAATATAGCACTGCGCTTGAAAAAAAAAAAAATAACAGGCATTTTATTTTATCTTCACGTACTCTGGGTTGTGACTCTAGATCAATTCACTAGAGAATCCACTCCTTCCCTATAAATAAACCTGGAAATGTTTCATTAAAGGGACCCAAACCGATTTTTGCATTTTATTACTTTAATGATATTTGCTACGGAAGATCACACGCGTAAATTTCTTCTGTTCTAGGAACAGGAACAGTTCATGATAATTATTTTCTTCCGAGATAAAGATATTTCTTTTCTTTCAAGAAAAGATTTTTTGATGAATAAATTAGAATGGAACTAATCGTATTATATTTCTTCATTGGTGAATATCTTAATATTTACGTTGCTTTTTAAATGCAACCACATGCCTTTCTTGAAGAGGTTTTGTAGGTCGGTCGGTCTGTCTGTCGGTCGGTCCGTGCCCAAAATGTTCGAAATCAATTTTCGGCACAGAAAAAAACGTTTTATCCCTGTATATTCACCGTGCTTCAAGTTGGAGAATAAAACTAAATCCGGTAGTTTCTGGCCATTACGTCATGTTTTAGAGAGGTATTCAATTCGATTTTTTTTAAAAACCTCTGATGATAACAAAAATTTGAAGAACAAAACGGTCTGGTCAGTTTTTTTGTTTTTTTAGTTTTTTTTTTGCCTGACCTCGTATTGAATGTGCATCTTTTTAGCCCGACACAGAAGAGTAGTGTATATAAAAGACTTACATAAGGCAATAGTCGGTGTAATGTGGACGCATTGATTGACAAATGTCCTTGTTAATCTAGAAAGTGACCTTTGAAATTATTTAATGTTTTTTAGAATGAAATTTGAGAACTTCTGAACTTGGCGGATTTCATTCATTAAATATTTGTTCTTTAAAGGAGAAAAGAAAATCCATTTTTTTAACACACAAACACACACACACACACATATATATATATATATATATATATATATATATATATATATATATATATATATATATATATATATATATATATATGGAGAGAGAGAGAGAGAGAGAGAAATAAATTTACGTGTATAATCTTCCGTAGCAAATATCGTAAACAGTTTAAAATGTCGAAAAAGGCATAGGTCCTTTCCACGAAACATTGCCATAAATTGATTATTGTAGACATGAGAAACTTCCCAAGATATTTTCCCGCTTGTTGAAATAGGATTTGGAATTTTGGTAAAAAGACCCCCTTGGCTTTACAAGATCAATTATTTTGTTTTCCCAGAGAATATAAGCGATCCCGTTTAGGTTGACAGTTGCAGTATTAACCATTTGGACTTTGTCAGTTACATGACTCCACACTGTTGTAAGGAGATGCTTTAAACTTATAAAAAAAGGAAGGAAAAGGGAAAAGGGCGACTCCAATGCGTATTTGAAACATTTTAACAGGTTGCCTGAACAAACCTTTCACTTAATGGATTTGAAGAAAAAGACTTGCTGAGGTCGGCGGATTTCAAAGAAAATATGTGGGCTTCCCACCCCGACCGCAATTGGGTTTAAATATTTTCATAGTCTCACCCTGGTGTGTGGAGGGGAGAAACAATTAATTCTAACAATGGACATTTTTTCCCTCTATGTTTTTGCCAAGTCAAAGTTCATTCGTATTAAGCTGTACATGAGACATTCTTTAATGATGTTTTACATGAGGATGCTGATACCTTTCGAGAGTTTTGTTATATATATTTATTCTTTTTCTTTTTTGTTTTGTAAATACCAACGACTTTTTTCTTTCGTGTTGTCTCCTTTTTTTCTGTTTTAGACAGTTTTCTTTCATTCATTTTTTTTCTTCTATTGTTTTCTTCGTCGGGGCATTGGTGGTAAATATTTGACCACATCAGTCACGTGATAGTGCATTTACTCCCTCTCTCTCCTCTTTTCTTATTTCGATAGTTTCAAAACTTAGTTCGGACAAATATAAAAGCTGAAGCACTGGAAGCAATTCGGGGCAGGGTGTGCAGCTTTTCGGAGAGGGCATTTTACGACATAAATCTTTTATTGTAATATCACAAGCTCACACCAAAAGACCATGGAGTAGTTCCCAAGAGAGGGGGTAGCGAATACCTAGTGGTCTACAAAGGTACTACTACCAGAATAACGTTTAAAATTGAAAACGGGAAATTATTGTCATGTTTCGTTGACGCGAGAAGAACATATACTATACATTGATCTTGAACTAACGGCCACAAAAGGCTAAACCACGAAACTAGAACAGTGCTCCACAATTAAACTTTCAACAAAGATATCTTATTATTGTGATAAGTTTCAAAAGAGAACTGAAGTGGTGAGCCGTAAATTTTCATTGGATAAATTGGGAAAAAAATATCAGCCAGTTCTTGCCACAAAAGTGTTCAATTTAGCAACACTGGGTTGTCTACAACAGAACACGTGACCTGCCAAATTTTATTGTTCATCAACATCTCGTCCAGTTAGTGGTTTTCAGTTGAAGATCAAAAGGTGAGATTGTTTGTTTCCCGAGGGGAAACATATTTGACGAAACATAGATGTTTGCTAGTCTATTGACTTGAGTAAAAGAAAAAAATTGGATTTTTCTACCTAAGTATAGAGAATTCTTGTTGCTATAAACAACAAACCGCACTTGGCAACACTGAGAGAACCACTAAAATCTCTCTTTCATTAAGCAAAACTTGTATTTATGTTTAAAATAATGATTGCAAAAACTGATCCTACAAAGAACTTGAAGATGCTCAAGTATAATGAGAAAGACATTTGTCGAATAATTCAGAGGAGATTTTATTTCTTAGTGGAAATGTTTTTGCTGTTGAGATAATTTCTATTCAGTTAGTGATTAGAAATAAATATTTGATTTATTACGTCATACAATTACCTTTTTTCATTGAGGACACACAGCTGTCCCCACTGCCCCCATGATTCTGGCCCCACTGTAATTACAAAGAAATGTGGGTAGGAAAAGTGCGTTACGTGAAGCTCCCAAGAGGAAAAGGCCAACCTGACTAAAATATGAGTGTTCAAAATCCTGGCTTCTCATTAGGGTTCGAGTATTGACCTTTACAATAATTGTAAAATACGTAACTATTTCAGCCACGGAGCAAGTCAAAGCACTCTCATTGTTTTCTGTTTACCTGGCCTATAATCAGGACTCGCGCACCAACCTCTGGCACCGGTGGAGATTACGTAACTATTTCAAACACAAAACAAAACACTCTCTCTCTCTCTCTCTCTCTCTCTCTCTCTCTCTCTCTCTCTCTCTCTCTCGTCTCTTTGGTTTTGTTATCCATTTCTGTATGTTTTTCCTGGTTTATTAATTACTCCTTTGTGCTTTTTTCTCTATTTACCAAGCTGACTTGTAAAGCCAAAACCTCAAAAGGAGGAATAGGAGCAGGAAGATCATTTTACGTCAATCTTGAGTTCGAAATCTTTTTTACCTTGGCTCAAGCAGCGATCTCTGACAGCAGTTGAAGTAATGCGAGTATTTCAGTCACGATGCATGAATACTGCATCCCCCTACTCAGTGGAAAGAGTAAAAAAAGGTAATTTATTCCCATAGACTTTTACCTAAAGCCCAAAACATCGCGGTCAAGTTGTAGTCATATTACATGGATCACTTTTCTATCTAGTGCAAAGACAGAGAGTTGCTCAGTTTAGGATCCTTATTTTTTAGGCATGGATGAGCACAATCGTAATCGACATGGAGGAAGATAGGAAAAACCTTTGTCCAGCAGTGGACTTATGATGGATATATATATACATCTATTTATATGTATTAAGAGATGGACATTTATGGTCCCACAGAATGATTACATATTGCGTTATATTATATAGAAACTTATTTGTGATGATTTCCCGTCATTACACAGTTAATGTATCATTCGCCCTCGACAACGTAAATAGAATAAACAATTAAAGAAAATGGGCCTGCTGCAGGAATAGAACCAGCCACCGATAGGGTAGCTGCTTCAAGGTAGCTATGCTCTCTCCATTAAGCTTTCTGGTGGCTGTTTAGCTCAATGGTAAGAGCATTGCTGCGTTGGAACGGTTACTCTATCGATGGCTAGTTCTATTCCTGCAGCAGCCCTAATCTCTTTGATTGTTTATTCTATTTACGTTGTCTAGATTGAACGATATATTAATCGTGCATCGACTGAAGATCATTTCAATTGTGTTTCTATATAGTATAACGCAATTTATCATTCATTCTGTCGGATCACATGTTGCCATTTCTTTATGCATAACTTACATGTGGAAAGAAACGAATAGACCGAAAATAAATGAGATGGGGCTTTCGATTGAAAGTATATATATATATATATATATATATATATATATATATATATATATATATATATAAACATACGATGAATATACCTGACACCATCTGATGAAACCCATCAGACCACAGAACATTGCTCCAATCTTCAACTGTCTAATCTAATATCTTTTGCAAAGGCAAAAAATTCCTTTGGAATAGACACAACTGATGAATGGCTTCTTTGCTGCTTTACTCAGTCACTTGTAGCCGTCCCCTCGCAGGGTAAGATAAAAGGCAAGGTCCCTCAACGTTTTGCATTTCCTTCAGGTTTGCAGAAGCTGTTTTGAAGGGTTTTCACATTTTGATAGTTTTCATTCTCCGGTCAAAACATTTGCTAACCTTCCCTTGTAGACTAGAACGCTGCATTGTACCCATCTTATAATGCTTCACGATGAATTTGCTGATAGTATGATCAATCAAATCCAGCACACAAGCAATATCCGATGGCGATTAAACAGATCCAGCCGCTTGAAAAATATTCTCCTTTGTTGTAATGGATAGCTCATACCTTATGGGCAATTTCACTGAAAAGTATTAAAAAAAAACATCTGAAAGAGTCTGAACCTATCAAAGTGATTCACTCACTTATAGCATTTATAAGTTTAGAAAAATGATCGTATATTTCGTATGGAAGCTTGGGCAAAAACGGTGTCCGTGCAATTCAGTGTGTTCAATGCCTTCATGACACATACAACAATTAAACGTTGAGCTCCAACGTCAATTTTACATCAAGGAAGTACATCATCATCAGTCTTTTAGCGTCCGTCGTTGGACATAGACCTTCCCCAGGATTTGCCACACTTCTCTATCATGGGCGTCACGGAGCCAGTACTCCCTGAACTTGTCTAGCTCATCTCTCCATCTAACATTTTGCCGGCCTCGGTTGCGCATATGGTCTCGGAGAACCCATGTTGTGAGTCGTGATGTCCATCGATTGTCAGCCATTCTTGCAACATGGCCAGCCCACCGCCATTTGAGATTTTTTATGGATTTTATGATGTCTCTAACTCTTGTCTTTACCCGGATGTGCTGTGCTGTTTTGTGGTCTCTCCATGTGAGGCCCAGCATTATTCTTTCATGTGCACGTTGCATGGTTCTCAGCTTACGGGTCTGTTTCTTGAGAATCTTTAATTTTAGGTTCAAATAAAGGGCCAAAGCATCAATTTTCTTGGTTTAGACATCACATTTGACCACCACTACACACAGACGTATATATATATATATATATATATATATATATATATATATATAGAGAGAGAGAGAGAGAGGGGGGGGGAGGGAGAGAGAGATATTTACAATTTTTGTTGTAACTGATCAACGGACAACTGTTTTCCTCTGTCGCCTGGGTTTTTGTTTTTAAGCTATTTTATTTGTTTATCACCTTTTCCTATGTATAGAGGTTGATAGTTAGGAATGGGGTAATGGTCTCCAGTCATGCTCGTTGGGATTCTGGTTGGGCGTTGTTGGAGGTAATTTTTGAATGTTTGTTGAGTGATATGGTTATGTGTTCGATTCTCTTATATCAGGAATGGAGATAGGGGAATGCTGTTTACAGTAATTGAGAATTATAAATCCACTCATGAGTAAGTAAGAGTAAGTTTGGGGTTAGGTAATAATGATAGAGCTAAATGAGATAATTTTCTATTTCAATGCTGGTAAGTTTTCTGTCCTACATGACATTATA
This sequence comes from Thysanoteuthis rhombus, assembly GCA_963457665.1. NCBI lineage: Eukaryota > Metazoa > Mollusca > Cephalopoda > Oegopsida > Thysanoteuthidae > Thysanoteuthis > Thysanoteuthis major. The sequence goes on from OY735216.1 coordinate 29,083,805, forward strand.
TAAGGGATTCTATCAATAGGATAGAATTTAGTGAGATAAATTTATGGATGAAATAAATTGGGCTTAAAATGAATTAATATTAGTGAGGTTCAATTGAATCTTTACTTAAATAAATGAATAAATGAGATTGTTGGATTGCGTTGTTATAGTTGTAGTTTTGTGCAGCTCTGAATTCAGTTTTTTTCCTCTTTTATTGCTTTTTTGTTTTTAGTTGTTAGAGTAATAATTTGTTGGAATATAGCTACGCTGACTGGGCCAGTTGACACATTCGTTGAGAATTAACAGAAAGTCAGTTCAAGTAGAGTTTCAAATGAAAATAATGCATTTATAATTATTCTGTCGAATTACACAACCATTACTCAATAATATTATTGGATGCGTTGAGAAACAATAGGACAGGTAGAGACAGTGAACGAACAAGATAATATTTGGATATAAAGCGGTTATTTGGGCTTCTGACTAACCTGCTGGCTGTTTAACACAATTTTTCCTCCATTATTTTTTTTGTCTTATTGTTTCTTTTTTTTCACTTTCTTCTTGCTCTTTTATTTCCCATTTATTTTTTTCGTTCTCTTTCGTCACTTCCTGTGTTTATTTCTTTTTTCATTCATTCTTTTCTTCTTTTCCTTTTTCTTTATCTTTGGTTTTCTCTGTTTTCTTTTTTAATTTTACCATTCTTCTTCCTTCTTTTTCTTTCTTCCTTCTTTTTCTTTCTTCCTTCTTTTTTTCTTTTATTTCTTCCTTTGGTTTTCCTTCTTTCTCTCTCTTGTCTCTCTGTTATTTGATTGCCCTTTCGTTCGTTCTTTCTTTCTCTGTTTCTACCTTTCTTTCCCCTTTCATCTTCTCTCTCTCTTTCTTTTTTTGTCATCCGTTTGCATTTTTTCGTATTCTCTTTCTTCCTCCCTTCCTTTCACCCTGATATTCTTTCCCCACTATTTCTTTCTTTCTTAAAATCTACTTTTTTTTCTCTCTAGGGCCTCTATTTTCGCCCCTTCTTCCTTCTCGTCCTTCTTTTCATAATTCTTCTCCTATGTATCTATCCTGTTATCTCATTTTCTTCACTCCTTTCAGTCTTCTTACTCTCTTTCCTTTCGTCTGACCTAACATTTTATTCTCTCATTTTCCCCCTACTCTCCTTTTTCTCCTTGTCACTTTATTTCTATCTTCTTCTTCCCCGTCAATCCTCTCTTCTTTCTAACCCTATACCTTGTCCCATAGTTCTAAAAAGAACATCTCCTTTCTCGCCACTACAGAGCCTTCTGTACGCTATTTACCCACAATACACTGAACAACGCAAAAAGCTCTACTATAAAACCCTCTTCAAATCCTAAAGACTGACTTTTTACTTCTAACAATTTCCTCTCCATGCTTCATTAATTTCATTGCCGTTTGTGGCTTGTGACTGACTGAACCGGTCCATAAAAGACGTTGGAAACTTTGGCCAATATCTTTTATTGAATGCCAAGAAACTGTAACCGTTTCCAGTGAATAATAATTGTGTTTATATATCGTAGATAAATTCTCACTTTTAATGTCTTTAATGTTACCAACTTGAAAATAACCGAGACATTTCCACGACATTTTTTTTCAAAACAGCCTTGTTTTATTGATTTATAACAGGCTGATTTCAATTTTCGAGTTGTTTAAAACATATTTTCCAAGTATTATCGATTTTTATTTCTTGCTTTTAATCGCAACTACCCAGACCATCAGTCTACGACAGAGAATAAACAACGCAGAACAGGGATAAAGAATACGCTGAGGATGAGTCTAGAAATGGCAATCCTTTCGGGTAGCCTATCTATGTACGCCAACTGCTTCATTATTTGAACCATTATAAACCCTAATGTTAGCAGAAGATCAAATATAACCCTTAAACCAATCTGTTATTTTCCTCGATCGTTCCCAGACGTTTCGTATTGCATTTACTCACACAAGTCGTATTATTTGTAGTAATATCATATTGATTTATTTTTTTACTAGATCAAGAATTTTTAACTATTTTTCATTTCAACTGGTATCTATTTCATCTTAATTCAAGTTATTCTCCATCGAAACCACAGAAGGAAGCGCCAGTCTACGGCAGTAAATGAACAGCAGAGATAGGAAATAACGAATAAGTTCTGGCTGAGAACCGCATCCCTTCCACCTTTCACCAGAGCTTATTCCTCATTTACTGATCTACTGTTGAAATTATAGTTTACCAGACTAGCTCGATGGCCATTACACTACACCGACGTACCTGTGTAAGTATATGAAAGCTTAGCTTAATCTGGTTCAAGTTTACAAAAGTGAGGCTTGTATTGTTTAACTAGACGAGCTTTTTAGTGACATCTCGAAAATTGTTCGGAATAAGTGAGGCTCTTAAAATAAAGGATTGGCATAATATCGATATTAAACCCGGGCCTGTTACTCCCAGGTACAAGTTACCATGGTGTATAGAACCGACAGAGAACTAATAGGCACTGTAATCAGTGATGAATTAAATGTAGACACTGGAACTGATGCATGGTTTCCCACTGACAACTTAATTAGTGCAAAACGATTTCGAACTGTCACCTGGGTTGAGTTCGCGATTGATTGCGACTTGATCAATATAAATGAATTTGTAATATGGACCGTACATAAGGTTTCGGTTGACCTTTAAAGGAAAAGTAGTTTTAGGACATCGGAGGTTTAAAAGGAGAAGCAAGAGTAAGTAGTATCACAAGGCTAGTTACGGCTTCGGCCGTTCTTCCTTGGGCTCCTCATATCACGTTACTACATACTCAACCCGTTTTTTGCGATATGTAAATTAGACTTAAACGGAACAAGCGCCAAAAGCGGCGTCACTAACTTTACTCTGCTCTATTTTATCCATAGTTTGGGGGGTAGATGGACTCATACCTTTCCTAAGGGAATTAGAATAAACTGAACACGAACTATCCTAGTCGGAGTTTGAACTAACCTTGCCGTTACTAGGGATACCCGATGTCTGTTTCTGCGAAAGGCAAGTATTAGGTTGATACAAAAATAATTGTTGTTTCTGTTATTTCAAATTTTTTTTTAAAAACTATTTTTCAGCTATATTCATGTAATAAACCATTTTAGAGCCTGAGTTTCGTTCTATTTATTCGAGATTAATCTTTTCTTTTAATTATTCATTTTGGTTTATTTGAGGCTGTCAAATCAAATATGGAAAAAAAGCAAATCTGAGCAATTCAGAGGTATGAATTTAAAATGGGACGTAAAGCAGTGAAAACTACTCTCTGTATTAACCATGTATTTGGCCAGGGGACTGTTAACGAATGTATAGTTCAACATTTCTCCCCAAAATTTCGAAGTAGAGCCTTGAAGATGTGGACGACATCCAGTTAGAGCTATTATTGGAGCGGACCCATGCAAAACAACTCAAGAGGTTGCAGAGGAATTAAACGTTGACTATTCAATGGTTCATCGATATTAGTACCTAACTGACCCACGATGAAAAGCAAAACAAATGTCACGCAATAGACCCTGCAGAAATTAGTTGGCTAAGAAAATCTACCTCACACAGATGATTCACCAGACCTCTCTCAGGCCGGCCACCACTTTTTCTAGCATTTCGACCACTTCCTACAAGGGGAAGTATTCAACAACCGGGCAGCAACTCAAAACACCATCGAATTTGATACTTCCAGGATAAATGGACTTGTTTATGTTGGCAAAAATGTTTAGATTCTGAAGGTTCTAATTTCGATTAATAACTTTTATTCCAAGCCTAGGTATGCCTCATCAAAGTTGATGCCAAAAAACTCCAATTATTTTTACACTAAACTAATAACTTAAAACCTATATTTCATCTACTTTTCAAGTACATTTCTGTCCCATCATATCATTGGTGGGTAAGGAATTGCTCTCTTTGGTAAAGTTTCAGTCAGTACCAAATCTTTGTGCTCGAAACCACATAGCTTTTTTCAGTATCACGTTTTCCTACTTGGGCCTTGAAAATTACCATATGCTAACTGTGGCCTTTACCCATCCGCCCTCCATGCACCCGGTTGAAAAAAAAAAGAAGAAAAGCAGGGTGAACACATTCAAAGGAGAACTGCAATGGCTGCATTTTAGGAGCGAATCAAACTGCAACAGTAGATAATTACGGGTATGTATTTGGAGCAAAGGCAGTAGGTTTCCCAAATTGTATCAATAATTCAATCCATCAGATTATCTTTATCCACTCTCGCACACACACACACACACACACACACACACACACACACACACACACACACACACACACACATACACATATTTGCTGCAATAGATTGAGCAAGGGCAACTTCTAGAGAGGAAAGGCTGTGGTACACGCAGCGGTACCATCTCACACTTGAGTGAGAACGTCTGTGGTAAATCCTTACAATCAAATATCCATAGTCATTCCATTAAGGACCTGCTGATCGGCTAACACTTGGTAGTTTATTATTTCTCTTACATATATAAACACGCACACACACACATATGTATATATACATATATATGTGTATGTGTGTGTGTGAACAATGCATATGTATATATATATGTGTGTGTGTATGTGTGAGATGTTTGGTTTATCATAAAGGTGTTCAATATTTTCGAAAAAATAGAGCTATTATGATAATACACTCACAGAATCAACAAATTTGTTCCAAGCCTCTCCACGATTATCAAGTGAGTTGGCACACAAATCTATCCGTGACCTTATGTATACCCTATTTTGTATGATATTCTATCACCAGCTTTTTAGGGTTTTAATTATAAAGGTTTTCTATATTACGGTTATCAACATTCTATCCAGAATGTATTTAGAAGGTACTGGTAGTTTAATTTACTTCGGGTTAGTAAGGTACATAAATCTATCATAAACTACCAGTAGTTTTAGATATAACTTATAACGTTGACACAAAAAAAAATTTTGAATGAAAATCCAGAACAGTGGTGATAGCATATCGTAGAAAATAGAAATTTGTTTTGTTGCAAGGATTATATATTGTATATTATATATATATATATGTATATATATATATATATATATATATATATATATATATATATATATATATATATATATATATATATATATATATATATATACATATATATATATATACATATATATATATATATATACATATATATATATATATACATATATATATATATATATATATATACATATATATATATATATATATATATATATATATATATATATATACATATATATATATATATATACATATATATATATATATATACATATATATATATATATACATATATATATATATATATACATATATATATATATATACATATATATATATATATATATATATATATATACATATATATATATATATATATATATATATACATACAGAGAGAGAGAGAGAGAGAGAGAAAGAGAGAAAGAGAGGGATGGAGGGGGGAAAAAACTTTCATAAGAAGAAATGGCATTATTTATATGAGAATTTTTCAGCAATCCAACACCCCCTACAAATAGTGATGATGGTATGTTAGACTTAGTTGTCGTCAGTTGAGGATGTGGAGGATACAGAAAACAGAATTGTCGGAAAGAGAAGAGAGAGTACGCTTCCTCTAT
>OY735216.1:29094403-29119403 GCA_963457665.1 Thysanoteuthis rhombus
TCATAAAGATTCAAAGAACTGATCTATATTACATGATAAAGTTGTCCATTACGGACATTTCAACATAATTAAGAGAGATCAAAATTTTATATATATACATTCACAAGCACACACACACACACACACACACACACACACACACACATATAAACATACAAGATCACGCGCTTGTATACATATATATAATAACACAATAATATATATGTATACATATATATATATATATATATATATATATATATATATATATATATATATATATATATGATGTTTACATTCGTACATATATCAGTGTGCAAATATTATATACATATATATCAATATACATAAGAAGTAGATGTGCAGAGGGTGAATTTGAGTAAAAATACTGCAATATTTTTATAGACACATTCTACAACATCCCCAAATAATTAGGTTCTACACGCAATACATATGTATACATACCAACACACACATGTGTGTATGCACACACAGATGTGCACACATGTACACTCATACACATACATACACACTATCTTTCCATCTATCTATCTATCGTCGTATAAAAATTGTAAGCAATCTAGCTTCACGGGAAATTGATACTGGAATGTGTTCAGTCTCCAATGAATGACCAACACTAGAGATCTCGTGCTAAACCAGGCTGAGCTTTTGTGTGTGTACCCACATGCAAGTGTGTGATCGTTCAAAAAACTTATATATATCTATTCATCAGAGATGTTTGGACTTCATCTTTCTATCTATTTAATATATCTTGGTTTAATTATGAAGTGAGTATTCATAATTTTGTATAAAGTTGTGCTTATACAGGTGAACACAAAGGAGCTGCTGTACACACACACATATACGTGAATTTACACGCAGGATTGTTTGAATATTGACAAAAAAGCATGTATATACATATATATATATATATATATATATATATATATATATATATATGTATATATATATATATATATATATATATATATATATATATATATATATATATATATATATATATATATACGTATGTATAGGCATACATCTCCCCACACACATATATACATGTATATATATATATATATATATATATATATATATATATATATATATATATGTGTGTGTGTGTGTGTGTGTGTAAGTGTGTGTGTGTGTAAATGCATGCTGATCATAAATATTTAGTTTTACATTCAAATTTCAATAAAGAATGTATTAGTTTTAGAGATTCGACGTTAATCAAATCTATATTTCATTAAAGATTTATCATTTACTCGTTATTACTGTAAACTATAACGACATTAGATAGTAATAATGAAATATTGATTAGCAACATATATAAGGAAGCACAACATGTCTTCATCACACACACACACACACATATATATATAACAATAATGAGATATAGAACAAGTGTGCGTATAGTTTAAAAAAGTGCTAAATACCATCAGTAGATGGTTATAAAATGAGTGAAGATTTTTTCAATGGATTAATACAGATTGCACTTTCTGTTTCACTTGAAAAAGATTTTCAAATTTGAAAGAAAAATCAATTGAAAATCGTTTTTTAAATGAAACAGAAGGTACAATCTGTGATGAATATCTGAAAAATCGTTACTCATTTATATATATATATATATATATATATATATATATATATATATATATATATATATATATATATATATATATATATATATGTATATATATATATATATATATATATATATATATATATATATATATATATATATATATATACGGAAGTACATCAATAAATCCACAGCTTAATAATGAAAGAAGCATTTATCATTTACGACAACTGTGTATATTCAACATAATCTCCTTTTCATAAACTAATTAGTGGTGAATATTAATTACATAGATTGAACATTTTACAATCAAAATTTTTTAACCATTATCATATATATATATATATATATATATATATATATATATAGAGAGAGAGAGAGAGAGAGAGAGAGTGGCAGTTAAATGTAGTGTAAATATTCTCTCTCTCCTAGATTAATAGACGATCGGCTTTGATTGTAGTAGCTACGGTCCTATATTTCACAACTCAATCCTTAATTCAAACCACTGAGAAAATTTAAAATTCGTCGACGTTTGTAAATGCAAAAACACCTATAGCTCAGTTGTTTTGATCCGAAATTGGAGACACTTCATCTGGATGCGGCGCAGATTTTGCCAAATGGTTAACTGCATGATTGAGAGAACAGGAAATTGAACTGAGTTCAAACCCCAGCTGAGGCCATTTATGTTTACTTGAACTCTAATATAATGTGGAAAGGCATGAATCTGCCTCTCTCATAAGATCAGCTCAGGGATTTTTCTCTGCTGCTGATAGTACCATGTTACGTCGCACAATATGTGGCAAATACCTTGGAGAGGGGATGGGCACTGCCGAGTACTTCAACCCAACTAAAAACTGCTACGAAGGACGCTGCACGAGACCCCGACGATTATGGGAGAGAGGAGACACTATTCCGTGTGCTGGCCTGACCAGTGGCGAAAGGCCCTCAATTCATTTTGTACAATCTCTAAAAAATAAGATGTTATGTAGCGCAACAGATTGATCACAAGTCAAGTAGTTTTTCATTGGATGGATCAGTTGTGACTTTTTCTGTGCCTGCAACGGTCAGTCTATTATTGAATTTGCTAAATTAGTTTTGATTTGCTGAGTCCGAGATATCATAGAATCCATCAGAAAAACTCAAGTGGCAGTTGGCTGGTCATGATGCAAGAATTTCAGCCAACCACTGGACATCACATCTCACAACGTGGATCGCCAGAGATAACACGAGAAACGATGATCCACAGAATATAAGATGGCGAGACGAACTAGACAAGTTCAAAGAGTATTGGCCCCGTAACGCTCATGATCGAGAGGTCTGGCTGCTGCTGTTGCTGATGATGTTGATAATGGTATGGCGATCAGACAAAATCCAACAGACACAAGTGAAACAGCCTTGTTTGAAAATTATTCGAGCGTTGTGTTTCATTTTTATTCGGTACACATGTTTATATAATGGTTGGCCGAACATAGCAAGAAAGCAACCTTCTACACAAACAACACCGGCCTTGTGAGTTATAACAAATATTTATTTATTCAACATCAAAAAGAATACTACGTTGAAGCTTGTCTTTTTGCATTTATTTTACTCTGATCCAATGAAGCCAAGGAGAAAGGTATTGCCACAAAATGAATTAGCTAGTGGACATATTGATGGCGCATAATGTTTATATCACACACACACACACACACACACACACATATATATATATATATATATATATATATATATATATATATATATATTATCATTATTATTATGCATGTGCACTATCTATCTGTTTATCTATCTGTCCAATGTGCGGATGTTTATCAATGTGTAATTATATATATATATGACCACTGTTACTCTTATACGGGTATGACGGTTCCCCGGGGAGCATACTGCCATATGTCTACCATGGAGCAGCGAATGCTTGAGAGACGGACTGGGTGCACAGTCTGGTCCTAACTTGGCAATTCATAAGTTCATTAACCAGGGTTAAGACGGCTCCAGAACGAACTTCTTACCAAATGTGGCACCTGCAATTCCCAGACAGTCACCCATCTGAATAATGACCAGGTCCGGTGTTGCTTCAATTCGGTGATCTTACGAGAACTGGGACATCTATTGCTTTTTGACCGTGTACACACACACACACACATAAACACATATATATATATACATGTGTGTGTGTGTTTGTGTGTAAATCTCTCAAAGGAAAAGAAATACTCCTACATTAGTATATATGCGTATATTTGGACTTACGTACATGTATGTATGTGCATTAATCTATACGTCTATGCCTATTTACAAATGTATTTTTATTATACGTACATATCAATATAAATATGCATATATAAATATATAATTTTTCATATAATATGTATATCTTTATGCGCGTATAATTACTAGTATTGCAGAGAAGACACGCTACATAGCGTCAATAAACAAAATGTAACAGTTTTATAGAAACTGTTTAATATTCAAGTCCATCAATTTACATGAATGATTCGCCTTTCATTTAAGAATGAAAAGATATTGAAATAGAATTCAAAAAATAAGAATAACGATACTAGACTGATGTATAAATATATGCATATATATAAATATATGCATATATATAAATATATGCATATATATACTAACGCGTACATTGCACCACAAAACTTTTGACTAAAGCAAAAATTTTGAATAGTATCATTACCGTTTAAGATTTTTTTGGTTTGTGATTTTATAAACACTGTCGAATCGTGAAGAGTTGAGCAGTGATTTTGAGCTATAACGAATTTTCAATCATTGAAACTTTTCGTTGCTGCTATAACTTGAAATCGTTGACAATTGACGTAGTGTGAAGGCTTCAAAAATCAATTTATCGGTGTTGTGTCTACAGAGTATGGGAAGTAAGTAAAAACTGTTTGGTTTCGAACGCGGTAGGATTGTTGGGCTTCGATATTTGGGGCTGCCACAACATGCAATTGTTGAACCAATTAATCGAAGTCAGACAGTTGTGGAAAGATATTTGTGTGATCCATAAGTTTATGAAGCCAAGAACAGATGTGGCAGACTCAAGAAGGTTTCGAGTCGTGATGAGAGAACAGTTATCTGAGCAAAGCAGTATAACCTTAAAGAATTAACTCGCCTGGAGGCAAAGATAGGCGTTCAAGTTCACAAAAAGCCCCAAAAGAGAAACAATCAAGAATTCGGGATTCAGATGGAGAGAAAGATTGCAGCCTCCTACTCAGAGAACGATTCAGAAAAAAACGCACACCAGATGGCGTAGATAGCTTCAGTATTACTGGCATGACCTGTAATTATTAAAAGAAATCCTTTCGAATCGTACCAGTGGAGGTAGAAGGCAGTTTATTACGGCATGATAACTTAAAACTGCCATCTTAGTAGCTTGGAATGTAGTATCTGATGAATTTCTCCACGGTTTGGTTCAAGGTGTGTCAGATTAGATTTTCAGAGTAATTAACAGATATTTCCCGTACAATTCATGCGATGAGTCAAGATGCATTGTTCTGTAGAAATACGTCACAGGAACTATAGAAGATTGTTACCATGAAGGAGCGTGCCTGGTCTTCAATGATGTTGAAGAAGGTGATACGAGACGAAGTACCTTCCATATGAATGATAGGACTCAGTGTCCCTCAGAAAAACTTGGCTCTAATGATCACACTACCGTAACAGGCTTGTTGCTTTCCTACATCTTGGTGCCATCGTTTCCCCATGATAACGACGCCCACGTGCATTGCTGTCCTACCTTTAGGGACACGCAAGTCTCGGCAGACCACGCCACCTTCTTCCACTGTTACATGATGCAGTTCCAACCTATTGGAGAAAAAAAAGACAATATAGAGAAAGACACGTGTAAACGTTGACCAGTATCCTTTTTTGTGAAACCCATTTCCCCAAGTTTTGAATTTTCCCTTCAGTTTATTAGCGACGTACTAGATTTGACTGATTGCCCAAGTAAAGAATAGCTGGTGGAAGCAGTGGTGTCACTTCTAAGATTTTCCTGACATTGTGAAAGATATGATGCTGAGAACCTTAGTATCAACCTAATATTTCACTTCAGATTGTGCTTTTTTGTTCCGAGAGGGATGTAAGGGATAATTTCCAGTTTCAGATTAAGAATGGGAGATTAAGTCAACTGGAACTCACTGAGTACGAACCCATGATTGCTTTTTTATAATTCATATGAACTTAGATAGACATTTCTATCTTCTTCCTCTTACCCTTTTCATTAGTTTGTAATCCTATTTCGCTTTCTCTGTCAACTTTTATAGGTGATACCAGGCAAAATGCCAAGTTGGGTTTTTTACAATATCAGGTCCTAGTCTGAAGCCAAAGATGCAATGCATCATAAGACCAAAAGGCTCGAAATTCCTTGCTATTCACCCATAGCTGGGAGGTGGGGGTGTCCCATCCCGTTTTCAGGTGCATTAGTGCCGAGTGAACGCAAATTGTCCCTGTTGAGTTAGAACACGGTTCGCCGATATCATCCCTTGTGCCTTTAACCTGCAACTTCTAATCATAGCAAAGCAATATTTTGAAATATCGAGGACAATCTTACATGATATATGAATGTGCGTGTGTATCTCTGCGTTTGTGTTTATTGGTATGTGAGTGTGTGTAAGGGGAGGGAGAGGTTGGACATTTGTACATAATTTATGTTTAGAATCGCATAAATACAATTTATGATCAACTCGGGATTTTCGTTGTAGCTAGATTCATGAGCGTTTTCAGTTGAAATGAAAATGAAATGAACAGTTAAAAAAAAGTCTGGGATTTAGATAAAACCTTTTCGATTGTTGATCACCGTGAATGACAAGACGATCATTGATTATCTGAAGGAAAAAAAGAAACAGGTGAAAGGAATAATAGAAAGAAAAAAAAATGAGCGGTTGGAAACTAAAAAAAAAAGAACATTTTTAATGTGAAACTGAATGTTGGAGAATCGTTCACGAAGTGTTATCAGCTGACATCAAAATGATTTGCAATCTTAAAAACATGTGATTGGCGTCAGAACAAGTCCCATCGTTTGTGCTTCAGCCATTAGAGATGTGGTTCCACAAGAGAAGATTATTGATTTTGAAATTCCGAAACGCAGATATCGATCTTCCACTCAAGCCATTATCAATATCATTCCTTGTGAATGGGACTGCTACAGATATGTCCCTTCGATAATTCATTCATTTATTCATGATGCCGTTAAAACTGAAAGAACAGTTTTAGACTTCATGGAGATTTATCCATTTCTTTATAAGAAAAAAAAAAGTGCAAACAAAGGGAGAGAGAGAGAGAGAGAAGGGGTTGGGAAGAAAGAGAGAAAATGAAGACGTCAAATATTATTACATTATTCTTCTCCCCATTTGTTGAGTTTTTGTTGTTGCTTGGCAATCGCTTTATTGCCCTTATAATCATGGCGCTGTTAAATGCCCCGTTAAATGCGAAACCGTCAGGGGAAACGATTAATTTTCACTATAACGAAAAAGAAGAAAAAAGACAAATAATTTTCAGACACTGTGTTTGGGCTAATTTCGTTAAGAGTAATTATTTGAGGTTATAGAGAAAAATGTTCCTATCAATTTAGTTAGAATGCCTTTCCTCCCCCTTTTCGGAATGCTGAGTAGAGCTTTTCTGAGAAAACGGCATTTTTATGTTATTATCTTGTCATTTGTGAATAGTACAAGAAATATCTGAGAGTTTTTAGCTTTTATATTATTAAAACATTTCCCTGCAACATACATGGTTACTTCTGCTATACATGCACATATATCTATCTATCTATCTATCTATCTATCCAAATGAATGCGAACATACTAACGTACCTGTGTCATCAAAAATCAAACTTTTTTTTTTGTTCTTTAAATTCTGCTTGTCCAGGTCGTTACTACATTGATGTATTATCCGCTTCCCCTAATTTATACAATCTGATTGACACACTTAACACTTGAAATTTCTACACTTTGTCTTCAGGGTTCCTTGGTACGCGTCGGTTTTTAAATCGCGGCAGTTTCACTATCTTATACATCGATTTCCGTCGACATGACAGAAAATAAACAAATGAGTACATGAATAAATAAAAAGAGTAAATAAAAACGCATCGCTAATTAACTCTGCAAAACGAAATTAGAGAGGACAATGTATTCGGTTGTGTCCGTCTCTCGGTCTATCTATCAGTTTGTTCACAAGATATCTCCAAAAGTCCTCATTGAATTTTATTGAAGTTTTATTGGTAGGCGAACAATGGAGTAAAGAAGATTTGATTACATTTCAGGCGGATTCAGGGATCTTATTTGCTTGTGAGATATTTTTTCTCATGTTTTTCATGCTTTTATGCAGATGGTTCTTCACACGATTTCTCTAAAGGATCTCAGTGCATTACAATGTTATTTTGTGGAAGGGTGGGCATTGGGGTACGGAAGAAATGGTTGAATTTGGACCGGATCCTTGAACAATGATCTCACCTTATGTAGTCGTTATATGTCAAAACTACATAATATAGCAAAAATTCCATGTCTGTCCACACGATATCTTCAAAATTTCTCGATGAATTTCAATTAAACTTTGTGGAAGGTTGGGAAATGGCTCATGAAAAAAAAGAATTCATTTTAGGGTGGAACCATGCATGATTGTTCCCCATGACAATTACGACAATCTTTGAGTGCTTTCTAGTCATTACATGTGTTCTGATGTAAACGTAAGAAGAAATAATAAAATTATTGGGTTGTTATAATGTACAGAAGAGAGTAGTGTCTAATATGAGTTATTCTGTCCTTCCGTACTTGTTTGCTTATCCAATTTCTTCCCTCTTCACTCCATGTATTTTCTCTAAGAATGACCCAGCTGAGAATTGATTTTATGATTTTCTCCGTTTCTTTTACTTTTTCCCCTCTTTCAATATACATCTATCTATTTATCTATCTATCCATACCAGTCTCTCTGTTTGAATACATTATTTCATTAGCAGCATTGATACATAAACTCAAGTGAAAATACAAACACATTTATACATAGATGTTTGTGCGTGTTTCATTTTACAAGTCTTATTTGAATCATTTCTTAATCAAAATAAATAAATAATGAAAATGATGCAGAATAGGATAAGAATATGTATATACAAGTGCACATATACACGCATCCAGCAACATGCATGCACCTAGCCACCTGCAAAAGTACGAGCTGCTACTCAAAAGTTCAGAGAATTTGCCCATGCGAAAAAAAACTTATCCTAACACATAACTTCGAGCGTCTCTTTCAAAAGACTTTTTTCTTCCATATTCAAAGCGATCTCACACAGGGTACTACTCACAAAGGGTAAGGCCAAAATGCTTACGTAAACAGATGTTAAACACTCAAGTAAATATTTGTTAATGATAAAAGAAAAATACTTAGTTTAACATATATATGGTGAAAAAATACTTAATTTAAACACACACACGTACACATACATACACATACATTACACGCACCCCCCATATATATATATATATATATATATATATATATATATATATATATATATATATATATATATATTTATATATATATATATATATATTCACAAACAGTACCAGCCTGGATTATTGGCACCTTTGAATAACATGTAGAACCCCTCAGAAAATTACCAAATCATCAATTTTTTTTTTTATAAGACGTTCAAAGTAACGTATATGTAAACTTATATGATGGCAAAGTTGAGAACGGGTTAAAGAATTTTGCAGTTATGCGTGGATTTATGTGGGACAAAATTTCCTTGCTTCTGAATTTCTCCTAAGTCCTATAAACGACATTATACAAGTTGGCCGGTTGCACAAACCATAAAGAGCTGAGTAAACTTCAAAGACACTTCAAAGATTCCCCTTATATTGTGCACAAAATAATACTGGGAACCTTTCAGGTCTTTCCAGTGTTCTTGATGACGAATTCCTATCATTTAGTTATGGGAGAGTGCTTTGACATGTGATCACCAACCTACTCAATTCATTGTCGGATATCGTGGCATGTTAGTGCATTTTTTGTCAAAGCAATTGGACAGAGTGCGAAAACTTGGATATTTAACACTTATGGATTAATACCTCTACTTGAAACTTGGATTTATCTTTTTAATGAATGATATTACTCTCTTTTAGGTGACTGATGAGTTGGCTTGTGAGAAATTTCTTTGTCTCCAAGCGACTGATTAAATATTTCTCCAATATAACATCACACATTGACAGTTACTGTAACTACTGATGCTGTACTGAAAAGAGCAATTTAATTTTCCCTCATTGTTAATGAACCCTAGTTCCACATTTTCGCAAGTTGGTAATACTTATGCCAAATGTGATTTAGACAGCACCCAGTTAACCACATCCTGATATTCAAAAATCAAGAAACGTCATGTATATGCTTTTGGGGAACTTCATATCATTTTTTAAATTTCTTGGTCGTATTATCCCAGCAGTGAATCGGGTGGCAGTTCAAGACAATTCATAGATGGCGATGAATACAGTAAAACAATGTTTTTTTCTGAAATGGTTGACGAGATATCTCGTTATGAAGTTTTCTGCTTTCCAAACGTCTCGGTCCGAACATTAACTAAACTTAGTAAATATCGAGTTACCTCCCTTGAATTCACTCTGCGAACTTCCCTTTGCCTTTTTTATATTTTACAAAGGTAAACATAATTTCAATTAGACACATTGCGTAAAGTACTTTACTGAATATCATTTTAATTATGTGTATATAAATCAATCCGAATTAAAAGATAACTGTGTCATCATTATCAGTCTTTGATTATCTGTCGTCGGACACCAACTTTCTACAAGATTCACCACACTTCTCTATAGTGGGGGTTGTGGAGCCAAAATTTTCCAAACTTGTCCAGTTAATCTCATCATCTCATATTCTGCCTCGGTTCTGCATTTGATTTCGGAGGATCATTTGATTATAGAGCATATAGTATTCTTATATTCAATCTTTATTGTAACATCAACTCAACTCTTAATTGTTGAAGAAATCAAACCAACACATTCGGTACTATACTCAAAATGTTTCATTGAAATTTAATTATAAGCAAAATGATCCCGAGGAATAGATATTTGACAAAGTTATATCAATAACGTTTGTAACTGGACAACGCCAGACAATCTTGATATTTCTTTTTGTTCTCGTTACATGGCCATTTGCACCACGATGTTCTATCCAGCGTTGGCCTATTGGCTTTTGGCCCATCCAAGGAGATACGGCAACAAGATTTGTGTGATTTTTCACATTTCAGCGGAATATAGTCTTGCTGACAGCCGGGACACTTAAGATGACGGGAGAAAAGGATAAAGGTAGCGTTTTTTAGTTACATTCTATTGAAGAGAGACTTCTTTGTCACGCTCCAACGAACGTTAGTTAGTCCAGTCGCAATTTATTGCCTGGTTGTTGATTGGTTGGTTGGTTCGCTGGGAGGAGAAACAGAACAAAAAGGATGGTGGAAAGAAAGAAAGAAAGAAAGAAAGAAAGAAAGAAAGAAAGAAAGAAAGAAAGAAAGAATGATGAAAGAAGTAGGAAGAAAATTAGGCAGAAAGAATATAAGGAAAGAGAGAAGGATGGATGTAATGAAGATAGGAGTAACGAAGGAACCATGAACTACGAAAGAAGGAATGGAGGGGAAAAATGAAGAATGAAGTTATGGAGGCAGGAAGGAGATATGAACTATGAAAGAAGGAATAAAAAAACAAAGGAAATCAAATGAGGAAATGCTTTGAAGGTGGAGAGAAGTAGAAACCCTGAGAGAAGGAAGGAAGAAAGACAAAAAAAAAAAAATGAAAAATAAGATGACTGTAAGGTGGGGAAAAGTAACTATGAATCCTGAAGGAGGGAGTTGAGAGGAAAAATGAAATAATGAAGGAAGAGATACGTGTGAGAGGAAATAAGAGGTGGGGAGAAAGGGACGACAAAGAAGAAAGGGAGACCCAAGAAAAGAACAAAGAAAGATAGGAATGAAAGAAGGAAAGACAGGTTGCACAAGGGAAAAAAGAAAAATCAGTAATTGAAGGAAAAAAAAGGAGAAATTGGAAGAAAAAAGGAAGGAAAGAAATAGAAATAAAAATTGAGAAGTCTTAGGCTGAAGAGAATTCGGGAAGGAAGAAGAAGAATGGTTAACTTAAAGAAAAAGAAAAGAAAGGAAAGGAAAGAAAAAAAAGGAAAGGGAAGAAAAGAGAAAGAGGGATCTAGAAAGAAAAAAGAATAATAGAAAGTAGGAAACAAAGTACGAAAGAAGAAAAGAGAGGAGAAACATAGAACTCAAAGGGGCGACAGGAGAGAGAGGGAACGAATTGATTCTTTTCCATTCCTTTGAAGGGAGAAAGGGGGGGATAAAGAGTACGATTATGAAAAAAGGAAGAAACAAAGAAATCAATGATTGAAGCCGAAAGAAAATCTGGACTTGAAAGGAAGAGAAGGAAGGAATCGAAATAAGGAGAGAAGGAAAATATAATGAGGCTAGAAATTAGGAGAGAAGGGAGACAGAAAACGGAGACGCTAAATACAGTGAATGAAGAAATGAATGAAGAAAGAAAGGAAATACGTAAAAGAAAAAAAATTACAACAAAGAGAAAATGAAAGAAATAGAATAAAACAGGTAACTAAAGGACAAGGAATAATGGGGAAAAAAAGACAAAGGAAGACCAGTACACCAAGCAGAAAGGGAGAAATTTGAAAAGATGGAGAAGAGAGATACTGCTGAGAAAAAAGAATGGATAAAAATTGCACAACAACAAACAAAAACAATAAAAGAGTTGGTCAGCGTAAGATCGTGGCTATTCGTTAATGAAAACACAGTGAGACGGTTCCACGTTCCAGAAGACGGAACGCGTCCTTCCTTGGAGAAGAAAGAATGGCTATAAGTCGGTGAAGACGTGTTAATATCCCTAAAGTAACATTCGCTGTAATGGCGAAGGGAACCAGAACCCAAAGCATAACCGAGATTGTCGCCTGGGACATCAAACTAACATTAGATTCCAGACGACTGCATGGCCATTTTGCCTCGACAAACAACAAACCTCTCATAAGATCATGCCAGCCTACAGGTCAGCCGTACAGCGTGCCGGTCAAAATGTACAGTCCCTTGGGAATATTAGCAATTATTCACCTCTGCCGATGAGTGTTCACTTGTGTCTGTCTGTACACCTACTCAATATCCCCCAAAGTTCTCAATGTGTTTCATGAAATTTTCTGGAAGGGTACCACATTGCGTTAGGAAGAATTGGTTGAATTTTAGAGTGAATCGAAGATTTCTTTTCATTTAGCAATATTTTTTCGTTTTTTTTAATGCACTTGTGCATTCAATCAAGTTCGTCCACACAATATCTCTAAAAGTTCTTGATGGATTTCAATGATATTTTGTGAGATATTGACCAAGAGAGAATTTATCTAATTTCACGATGGGCCCAGGGATTCTTTTCACAGATACCTCCACTACAATTAACTATACGAGAACTTGACCAGTTCTCTGACACAGCTTGAATAGTTCTCAGCTTTTTACTTTCAATTATACCCAGTAATCTGTTGGAACAGCAAAATCCACTTTTGTTTCTGATGAAAATTAGATCTAGTCTTTTGGCCTGAATTGGGTGGTTAGTTCAAATTCCAAAATCACAGATAATTTCATATTGTTTCTCTAAGACAGATTTTAGTTTATGTATCAACCTTTATAACTGCATCATATCGCATTATATTATTATTATTATTATTATTATTATTATTATTATTATTATTATTATTATTATTAATAATTATGATAATGATAATAATGCACAAGGCCTTACACCCCAGAGACAACACGGATAGTCTGCATGTGAAGAGAAAAGAAGGCAGCAGAGGACACATACGAATAGAAGACTGTGTCCACAGGACCAAGAAAAGTATGTGCAAGCAAACAGTGGAGACATTATAAAGCGTGCCCGAAGCAGCGCATCGAACGATAAAAAAGTAGAAAACGGTGGAGCAGCACAGAAAGCAAAAAAAAAAAAAAAAATTAGAACAGAAAAAATATACGGAGAACTTAAAAGACAAGAACAGGGTTTTACAGACGAGAGATCATGGACATGGCTGCGAACAGGAGACCTGGAGAGAGAAACAGAATCGCTCATCATGGCCGCGCAAAACAAATGCATCAGGACAATGTATATCAAAGCAAAAATCTACTGAACACAAACAAACAGCAAAGGCCGCCTATGTGGATGAAGGAACGAGACCGTAAACCATACGAATGTAGTGAACTATCCCAGAAGGAGTATAAACACTGAGACGATGGAGCAGCTACAACGATACACTGGGAACTGAACAAACGAATAGGACATAACCATGCAAAAAAGTGGTACCAGCACAAATCCAAGACACTCCAGGAGATTCGAAATCACAAATTACTCTGGGACTTTTACGCCCAAACTGACCTCTCCATCCCAGCGAAGAGACCGGACCTAGTAATTGTGAACAAGAAGAGGAGAATCTGACAAATAATAGACGTGTCCGTGCCTGGGGATCACAGAATAAATGGGAAAGAAAGTGAAAAGCGGGGAAAATACCTGAAGAACGTGTGGTACATGAAAGTCAGGGTAGTACTATTAATACTAGGAACCGTATCAAAGACACTGCAAGCAAGATTTGAAGAACTTGGGATTAAGGAGTGATCGAGAATATACAGATCACTGCTCTGCTGGGGATTGCATGAATACTGAACAAAGTGCTAGAAATATGAGATCTACAACCCCAGCTGTTAGCAGTGACCTAACAGAGAGAAGAGGAGGGAAAAGGGAGAAAAAAAAAACACCATTACATATCACAAATAGTGGTGGAGGTATGAACCACGGTGCAGGTGAGGAAGAGATGACAGGAGGGCTGAAGACATGAGGAGACTTACTGTCACTCAGCCTTCTGCGATAACCACTGGGCAACTAATATGAAACTGTAAACCATTGCGAGAGTGTAGAGAGGAGGGCTGGACACCTGAGGAGACTTGCTGTCACTAGTTCTTACTTTCATTCTAACTTCATCGCATATTTGGCTCAGAGTGTAATTTATCTGCAACGATTAAACAGCGCAATCGGAAGTAATATTTTCTCCCGTTGTAAGAACAAATTAAAAATATCATTGTAGGTTATTGCTTTTTGGTTATATATATATATATATATATATATATATATATATATATATATATATATATATATATATATATATGAAAAACAGAGATAAGTTGATTGTCTTTTCGGTTCAAAGCAGTGTGAAGAATATTTTGATGAAGTTAGATGAACTATTTATGGTTTAGACTGTCTTCCCTGAATCTGTGATATCAATAGGTGATAAAACTATTGTAATGTAGTTTACAGTTTGGCTCATATTCCACCAAGTGACACATGTATCAACTTTCCCCATATCTGTGTATGTTGGCCCCGAATGTGAAGCAAGTTGGTCTCTCATTTTCAATAAGCAGGAATCGATTCGTAAGAACGTTGAGCACTGCAGTTTTTGTATCTTTTTATGTCCCCACAAAAAAAATCCAGAAATTTTGAAAAATCTGTTGTGATGTTAAGATCTAATATCAAGATCATTGTACAGGGTATAATAATTTTTGGAACCCCTTCACTCACCAAAACAGACTTATTCATCTGGAGGTAACTATTAAAACGGTCACAAGATAGAGCAAAAGCACCACTCCTCGTCGATACCTTTGATACACAGGTTTTCTCACAGTTATGCATGTCTGGCGGATACCATTCACTAATTTTTAAACTTAATTCGAACAAATCTCCAATGTTTACTTTTAATAATCAAAAATCAGTTTTCAAGTCTCACCTCAGCCAGATTTCCAGGGTTAGAAGGTAGGTGATCATGTAACTTATCCATGTGGCCAAAATGACACCAACCATGTCTTTCAGCCGACAGTCTCTGCTCCAGATTTGCATTACCGTGACTTTTGACTCTTCACCATTGAAATGGAAGAAATTCCAGACCTTGCACAAGTTCGAAGGAAACAGGACCATGCTGCTGATGGCGATCCCGAAAGAGGACTTTAACTTATCAATCAAACAATTTTAAGAATGAAGAATGAAGATGAAGTGAAATCTGAAAGAAAAATATGCTTGTAGCTATTCGACTAACAAGCAAAATTCCTTGATGGTTTTGTTAATCGCTTGGGACGGGGATATTTCTGTGTGACGTCATATTGTGGGAATACTTGGTCTGTCTCTCCAAGACTCTCTCTCTCTCTCTCTCTCTCTCTCTCTCTCTCTCTGCGTGTCACAATTCATCACAATTTTCGAATTGTCTGGATGAATTATCTGGTCTGCTATGGAAAAAAGAATTTCTATCACATCAGCCGCTCATCACATCAGAGACTTTCCCGTGAGATATCTTTCCACCCCAACCCCCTGTGATTAATACGAAATAAATCGAAAGAGATCTTGGAAGCAATGTCTATTCATTTATTGTTATAAGAAAGTAACTTTTGTCCCACCCAATGATTCAACTTGTCCATAGTTTATTTGCATTAATAAAGAACCGGTCGTCCATCTAAGAGGTGATTCAAACAAAAAAAAAACAAAAAAAACACCGACAATCAGGCAATCGCCATAGCTCAAGCAATTCAATTCAATCAGACAATTGCCATTTGTGAAATGGATAGTACACCGACTGCGCAAAAATTCACAATTGCTACAGAAACAAATAATAAATCTCCAATCTACAGATCCCATATTGTTCAAATTAGAGACAAAAATTACTCAATGTGCCTTGCTGCACAGGAGAACGTTGGATTTGGATTTGGAACATTTTAATGATAGAAGTGAACATCAACAGAAATGGTTGATTCCCTTTGCAAACATCAGAGGGCGTGCCGGTGCACAGAAAAAGGAATCGGCGAACTGAATGCAAATTCCCGCTGAGACAATCTACGTTCACTCCGCTCTAATACCCTTCGGGAAGCCATGGACATATATTTTCTCCTCCTTGCTTTCGATAAAACCTGGAAAGTCCAGCTCCTCGTCTAGAACTGCAAAAGGCTGGAAATGGACAAAGAAGAGAACGTTTTCCCTACATATACGGTCAATGTGGCCCTGGTGAAGCTTCGACGGTCCTAGCAAGTCGGAAGTGGATTATGATGAATGCTTATGGGAAATAACTCCATGGCACCCTCGATGGTATAAGCAAATGGATGACTGGATGACATAAATCAAAAATTCCAATCAGTTAGGCAGTCGGGCTTGCTTTGCACATTGCCCGATAGACATGGCGGTTAACAAGTGAGAGCCGTTGAAAGAAAGACTATCCGAGTAATTTTATGATTATCAGACAATGGTACATAAGGAAACAGTTCAAAGCTTAAAAAACGACATTGTAGTTACTTATTGAATTGCTTTTTTATGGACTACTTCTCCGTGTTTCTATTTCCGCCTTAGTTACTCTTCTTTTCACGTTTGATACGATTGCGTGCTCCTTTAATGTCGGTTTGTAAGTAAATTTTTACGCTTTATACAAAAGTACCGCTCTTTTCTTCAATTGACTTAATCTCCTAGCGGTACTTAAAGATTTGATTGAAGCTTTGTAGGCGAAGATAGGATTAACTTCAGTACAACTAAGATGACAATGGAAACGACTTTGAATGCAGCAGTCCAAAGTCAACAGACGAAAGGACCTGGACAAATCTTTTCTCGAATGGAGGACAGTCGAGAAACCTGTAAAATTCGTGAGATAAGCTTGTGATTTCTTTCTTACTTTCTTTTTTCCTCCTTTTTTCCTTTGTCTTTGTTTGCTTGTTGAGTTATTTTTTTTATTTTCCTCTCTTTATTTCTCTCTCTCTCTTTTCAATTTTCGTTTCCTTTCTTTTTTTCTTTCTTTCTTTCTCCAACATTATCGTAGCCTGACGAAGGTCTTAGCTGAATTTTCATCGAAAATTTTCAATGGATTATGTTCAATCTATGTGATTAATATTCACTGCTGAATAAAAGCATTGATAAGGAAGTAACTTACGTTGAAGAACAGATATTTGTTGTATAAAATAAATACTGTTTTCATCATCAGATACAGACTTATTGACAATATATATATATATATATATATATATATATATATATATATATATATGTATGTATATATATATATATATATATATATATATATATATATATCGATGAAAGTGACTATTGGAAGGTAGAGAGAAAAAACTTGAGATAAAAGCCAGAGTTACATTTTGATGCATTTCGACGGGTGCCAGCCATCTTTTTCCCAGAAACTTGTAGCGGTCCAGAATGATAATAAAAAAAATTCAAGATGTAACACCTGCTTTTCTCTTCAACTTCAATTTGTCACTTTCATCAACATTCTATCGGATCATCTCACGTCCACAAAACAAGCACATGAATAAAGAGAAAGTGGGAGGTTGAGAGAAAGAGTACGTGTGTATATCTAAGAAGCAATTTTCCACTAATACACGCTTTTTGAAAAATCATTCTTGTTTTTCCTATTAAGTAATCCATCGATGAAAAAATAAAAGGAATGAGCAGAAGTTGAAGAGCTTTCGGCTTTCACGAGTGTTAACGCTAGAAGAGCACAAAAGAAGTACAATTTTGATTTTATTAAAAGCAATTACCACTTGATATTTCAATAATGATCTTGATAATGTCAAGCAGATTAGTCGAAAGCGCAAGATCTAGTAATTACAAGCATTTCTTGTGTTTATGCTCTGATTTTATGATGATGTTCTACACACACACACACACACATATTTAAAAGTAAACATATCTCAACAGAGTTTTAAATGATCATATGAAGCAAATGTTTTTTGTTGTTGTTGTTGTTGTCCTAATTCATGAATTATTGCTTGTTTATAGGTT
The DNA here is from genome assembly GCA_963457665.1 of Thysanoteuthis rhombus. Taxonomy (NCBI): domain Eukaryota; kingdom Metazoa; phylum Mollusca; class Cephalopoda; order Oegopsida; family Thysanoteuthidae; genus Thysanoteuthis; species Thysanoteuthis major. The sequence continues at coordinate 29,112,824 of OY735216.1, forward strand.
GTTTTTCCGAATCGACTGCAGTTGATAAGATGAGAAAACCGGTCGGGAGAAGACCAACGTTGACGTCTGAACATAGAATGTAATAAAGAAATCGGTATTGGCAAAATTAAACTCTCATATATCCTGAAACATTGATGTATTTATTTATTGACTTTTTCTCACACGCAAACACACGAGGCCTTTATATATATATATATATATATATATATATATATATATATATATATATTTAAGGGCTATGGTGAAGCAGCTAATGAACTCCATAATGAAGAATATCAAAATAAAATACAAATAGAAATAAATTATATGCACCAATATTCTAAAAAAAAAAATGAATCAGTTGAAATAACACGGATCGGATTAAAAGTGACTTTCGTGATAAACGGTTATAAATACTTTGGAACAACAAATGAAAGAAAAAAATTCAGCATCACAAACTGAAAAGTTTGCAATATATACGTGTGTGTGTGTGTGCGTGTGTGTGCGTGTGTGTGAGTAAAAAAAATGGGTATGTGATCCGACAGAATGATTGTGACACGCGTTAAATCATACTGAAACTCCTATTTGAATTGATCTCGCGTTATTACATGATGAATGTATCAGTTGGCCAGACAACCAAAATGGAATAAACAATCAAAGAAAATTGGGCTGCTGCAGGAATTGAACCAATAACCGATAGGGTAGTCACTTTAAGTTGTGATGCGCTTCACATTGAACTAAACAGCTGTCGTTAATGCAAAGGCCCAAATGACTAACCAAATAAGCAAAATGAGAATTTGGAGTTGAAACAGTTATATAACACAATATATATATATATATATATATATATATATATATATATATGTGCACGATGTAGTACCTAAAATGAAAGGGAATTTGACACAGCCACACAGCTTGGCTGCCGATTGCCGGCTGGTGGCACAAAGGCTGACAGAGCTATACTCACGGAGAGATGCAGCAAAAGTCTGCACCACATTCAGTTCGCAAAAGCTATTCAAATTCTAAAATTTTGAATCACATTTTGTGTAAATGCATACACACTCACAAACACACAGACACATGTACACATGCACAAATACGCACACACACGTATATATATATATATATATATATATATATATATATATATACCTGTATTTAAGAAATCGACAGAATGAATTATCAATTGTCTCATATCAAATAGAAACTCGGTTTGAAATGATCTCCCATCGTTGCACGGTTAATATATCACTCAATATATATATATATATATATATATATATATATATATATATATATATATATAATATCATTTGCGTACAAGAGATTATGATCTTTTGTAAAATTTTTTCACTACCAAATCTCACAGATACCTATACAAATGCACACACACACACACACACACACACACACACACCTATGTTTAAGCAATAGACATATTTGTTGCGATGGAATGAATTATTAATTGCATTATATCATACAGGAACTTATTTGAAATGAACTTCCGTTGTTACATGGTTAATGTATCACTCAATATATATATATATATGTGTGTGTGTGTGAGAGAGAGAGAGAGTGTGTGTGTGTGTGTGTGTGAGATAGCGTGTAGTTTCATTCGTGTACTAGGGATTGCAATCTTCTGTAAATTTTTCTTCAGTTAAAAATGTTCATTTTTGGAACCAAATAGCTTTATTTAGTGCCACAATCTGTCCAATTTTGGTTTGGGAAAATAAAAAATGACAACCTTTCTCGTGAAATCACAGATCACATTGCAAGTAATGAAATATTTCAACGACGAATACAGATTAATACCACCAAAGCTCTACCTGCATTTAATTATCAATAAGTCACAGACGAATGATCCTTGATTGGTCGAGAGAAAGTTCCTTCATTTGTCATGTATAAAACGGTATGCCCATCGGCTAAACGTATTGGTTCGCTTCCTGTCAGTATTGAGCAACCAGACAGTAAAGTAGAAAGTAGTGCCCTCAGGCCGTCTAGCGCATCATTTGTCCCTGGCCGGTTACTATTTTCTGTCTTGACTAATTCTAAGAGGTTTGCGATGTGTAAAATAGACGCAGACGCGACAAGCACCCGAACTGGTGTCACTCATTTCATAACACTCTAATTTACCCATGTCTTCGGGAGAGGAGACAGATCCATGCCTTTCCCATGGGCATTAGTGCCAGTCTCGGTCTCCAATCACACAGTCCATTATTCATGTAAGCAGCCAGGCGTTTGTAAAGGCTGTTGTTGAGAGAGGCTAGGGCCGCTGGCGTCGTTGTGAACATACTGATCGGGCGTTGCTATTGTGTTAAGCGGCCAGCCGTTTACGGTGCAACGGTTTTACATCGCCGTCTAAACTGAAAGATGGCTATCTTCTTTGCTCGTCTGCTATTCTGAGTCAGAGTTGAATGCCTTGAATTTGGTTTTCCTTTTTTGCTTCCATTGCTTCATTTAAATTGCTTTATTGGCCATAATCTATAACATTATTCTGTTTGTTCCTATCTGCATTCGAACGTTACGCTTTCAGGAATAAGACAAGGTTAGGTAGTTTAATCAGAAGGTATGAACAGAGAGGGCAAAAAAAGCTAGGTATTTAAATCAATGAGTATTAAGAGATGGATGGAAAAAAGGGTTAGGTAGTTGAACACTATGGTAGTGTCAATGTTATCAGTAGCTCGAGCAGCATTATGTCTTATTCAAATTCGTTCTTGGAAAATTAGTCCAACTCTCTGGATAAACAACATTGCTGTTAGAGGCTCAAAAACCCCCAGTGATAACAAATTATATCTCCATTTAATACGTGAAAACTTTGAATCTGTGATAGAAAATTCAATTACGTTCGTAAATATTCCACTTTTAGTATAATTGTCTATATTGTAAAAACAAAAATATTTCGTGTTTAACAAACCAATATCTACATATTCAATTCAATTCATATCTATCAATCATTCTATCTATCTATCTATATCTATATCTATTCATATTCATACTGTAAGTTTCTATATAATATAACGAAATTTATAATACATTCTGTTGCACCAAAAATGTCCATTCTTTAATATAAAACTCTCGTGTTGAAAGAGACGAATAGACCGAGAAATAAAAGAGTTGAGAATTCGGGTCGGAAACAGTTATTTAGACCTTTGTATTACCGGCAACTGTTTAGCTCAATGATGAGAGCATCGCTACGTTGAAGCAACTTCCCTATCGGTGGCAAGATCGATTCCTGTAGCAGCCCCATTTTCTTTATTTGTTTACGCTGTCTAAATTGAGAGATATATTTAGTGTGTGATGACGGGAGATTATTTTGCAACGCAGCAAGTATTTCCACAATGGAGCATTAGCTTTTGATCAAGACATTTTTCTAAGTCTGTTTCCACGGAACCTGGACATTCATTCATATTAATATGGATGATTTTGGTTACTAAAAAGTCAAGAAAATAGAATACCGGTATCGCTTGCAGATTAAGCCTTGTGTTCCTTATAAGTAATGACTATCAGAGAATTGTCCGAAGATCGCACACACACACACACACACACATATATATATGTATATATATATATATATATATATATATATATATATATATATATATATATATATATGCGTGTGTGTGTGTGTGTGTGTGTGCATATAATTCGTGATTTGAACATTGATGAAGTTGCCTGTGACTGTAACATCTTATTACTGCCACTACCAATGTATCGAAACAAAGTGGTTTTGCCAAAATATCTGGCGATGAAACAGAGCTGGGAAGGGTGAATTCTATAATAATTCTCATTCACACAGATAAGACAGGTAGCATACACACGTATTTATATATATATATATATATATATATATATATATATATATATATATATATATATATATATATATATAATTATGATAATACATTGTGTTTGTTATAAAATTATTTGTTTCACGCTTCTCCATTATCAAATAAGTCCTGGGTTTTTTTTCCAATCATGCAATCCGTACTGGGTACTAGGAATTTTTTTTAAAAGTGTTTTCTTTTATTAGAGGATTATCTCGAAAGTACTGGTGGTATTTGATACAGGTAATGAGTTTATCATTTTATGGTTAGTTTACACATATTTATGATATAAATTGGATATGAAATATCATGTTTATGTGAGAAATTACTTTAATCTATACGTGGTGTCCTTCATTTTTTGTTGTTTAATTGTTGTCGTCCGATGTACTAATATCTACTTACTTTGATAAACATTTCCTTTTGTGCCTGCATTTATCAATAATTTCGTTTTTTTTTTTTTTGTTCAGTTAGAAAATCGATTATGTTAAGTTTTTCTTCGTCGCATGGGCAGAAATTTTGCTGCATTTTCAAAGAACAATGTATTTTTTATGAGTTCCCATTTAATTATTGGCATTATTTTTTTCTATTCTCAATTTCCTGACATATTCCGATAAAGATGTGCTGGTTTTGTATCCTTCGTTTTAGAATGAATGTTAGTGAACCTGATTGTAAAGCTGATGAATGACGCTCCTACATAGAACTTTGATTCTTCAGGTTTCTTGATGATGTTAACTGTGGCTTTATAAATCACATTAGCTAGATTACATTTCCATGTGATTGGGCAATTCCCCGTATTTCTACAATTGCAGCTCGGTATATTTACATTTTACAAGACTGGTTTTCTTATCACATCAGAGAATCATGTTAAAATTGAGATGTTTGTATTAACACTCATTTATAACTTGACACCTTAAAGACGGAGAATATTTTAATTTTACAGTTTAATGATAAATCAATGAATAAAAATATCTTATCATGCTCTGTTTAACGATGGTTTATATTTATGGATTAATTTTTGTTCTTTCATTACTAGAACTGTATAATCAACCGTTTGATAAATTGGCATCATTTGGAAAAGTCCATTACTGCATGGGAAATATGTTTCGAAACATATAACTTCCTATTTTCAGAGGTTCTTATATTGTTTTTATGAAGTAACACTCCGTCATTCAATGACTGTGAACAACCTGCATAATTTTCATTACAATTTGCACATTCATTTACGTAGATAATATTTCCTGAATTGCATCTTAGGTTTCTCTTTACTTCGAAAGAGTCCATTGAGTTTTTGAATAAATGGGATTTTCCTTCAATTAGTATACTGCAAATACCACTTGTCTTGTCCTTACATTTTGTAATTTCTTGTACAGTATAATCCCAAAACTCATTTAAGTTGATTTAAATGTTGGTGTATTTAAAGGAAGAGTTCAGGATAGCATTCATTTTAAGTAGATGAGTATGCTAGAGGTTGGTATCTGCTATTTTGGGATGGGTTCCTTTATTCTGCAAATGGTACTTGTTCAGCTAGTTGTATCCCCTTAATTATTGAAGATACAAGGTAGCCCTCCAGCAGACGGTTTGACGTAATTCTTATAGGCTGATCTTTCATAAATTTTTTTCTCGCGACAATGGTACAGATTTTGCTAAGGAGTGTGGAATATATTTTATAGAATTTTGGGGATCATCATCATCATCATCATCATCATCATCATCAGTCTTCTAACATCCATCGTTGCACATAGACATTCTTCAGGATTCGCCATAATTCTCCATTGTGGGCGTCGCGGAGCCAGTATTTGTCTAGTTCATCTCTCAGTCTTGTATTCTGCCGGCCTTGGTTTCGCATTTGATCCCTGGGGATCCATGTTGTAAGTCATGATGTCAATTGGTTGTCTGTCATTCTTGCTGCATGGCCTGCCCATTGACATTAAAGTTTTTAAAAGATTCTGTGATGACTTAGACTCCCGTTTTTTTTTCTTTTTCCATTTGTTGAGTATCCCTAAGTTTGCTGTAAATGTCTGAAATGATTTGATTGAATATTCATTTTTTCTCATATATATATATCATATGGCTGCCTATTTTTTAAATACATCTTTCATAAAAAATCACTGACGAGGAGCAACTTAATTTTTTACTAATCTTTTCTTGTTCTCGTACAAGTGAACGGATCTCTGGTTTTACTTTTTTTTACACTAAAACCAAAGATCCATTCACTTGTACCAAAAGGGTAACTGCTTTAACGTAGCGTTGCTTGAACCATTGAGCTAAACAACCACCGGTAATGCAAATCCCCAAATATCTGTTTCAACTCCAAATTCTCACCTTGCTTATTCACGATCTATATCTGCTTATTTGTTACTTTCAATGTGACAATTATATTATTAAGAAATGGATATATGATTCGACAGAATTATCATATATTGCCTTATGTAATATATTATCACCGTTATCACACCGTGAAAGTACCATTTGGCCTGGACAACGTAAATAGAATAAACAAGTAAAGAAAATGGGGGTGCTGCTGGTATCGGTGGGGTAGCTACTTCAACGTAGCGTTGCTTTCACCATTGAGCTAGATAGCTGCTGGTAATGCAAAGGCCTAAAGACTCAATGGTAAGAGTAATACTACGTCGAAGCAGCTACCCTATCGGCTGCAGATTCGACTTCTGCAGCAGTCCCATTTTCTTTAATTGTTTATTCTGTTTACGTCATCTCGGCCAAATGATACATACACCATGTAATAACGAGTGATCATTTAGAATAATTGTTTCTATATG
>OY735216.1:29121903-29149403 GCA_963457665.1 Thysanoteuthis rhombus
ATGAACATCTAGTTTCTCATAAACTGTGAGAAATACAGGTGCTTTTTACATATACGCAAATGCATACATTGACATAAACACAGTTGCAGAACGCAGGGGCTCAACGTTGATAATTCTCACATGGTTGGGAAACAATAAAAAAGACTGTCACGTTAAGACTATATATATATATATATATATATATATATATATATATATATATCCCGAGGAATCTTTTTATTAAAAATGATAGAAAATGCCCAGGTGTTTATAAGGCATTTAAAATGTTCCGCCCTAAGATTTTTTCATGTGTGAATACGATTTGCGTGTTTGGTTTGACATTTTGTGTTAGGGTGTGTGTCGGGATCGCGTGAGCACTTTCGTCGGTAATGCAGATATGTACAACCCAAAAAGTTTGGGAAAGTTAAGGCTCGAAATGGCTCTCACAAAGAAAGAAGGAAAAGACTAACGTGAAATGGAGTTCTTTATTTCCTTGCGAGGGAGATATCTGAATTATCCGGCAAGACATGGGAAACACTGGGTAATCGTTGATTAATTAATAAAAGTGCAAGACGAACAGCAAGGACCACAAGCTTTTTTTTCCTCATTGATCCAGTCTTTCGAGTTTTATTCAAAGGTTCGAGGTTTACTTAAGCTTAACTTACCGATGATTTCTCTCTCCCAGAGCCTTTAATATTTGCCTTTCTGAAGTGGCATTTGTGAGAACTCAAATCTCAAATTCTGTAATTTGGGTATTAAGATGATGTTAAAGGATCGAATCCTAAATATTTTTTTGAATTAACTTTTTTGTTATTCTTCGATTGTCTTGTATTGTTTATAAAATCCATATGTACTTTTTTTCAAAACTTTGAGATGAATCAGTGTTTATATTCATATTTACTTAGCTTACCGATAGAATACTACCGAATAGATAGATATATTGATATTTAGATATACAGCTCAAAGTCAAATATTGGGAAAGTGGGATAAGATTATGTTGCGCCAGTCTTCTGATAGTTAAAAAAAGTAGCATTCGAAATCTTGAATTTCTATCCAGAGTTCAAAAACTGATCTCTGACATCACAACTATCTGAGCCACAGAGGGGGCTTAAATTTTTGTGTTATTAACTCATCTAAGCCTTGTCTGTCATAAGGCGATAACCGTGGGTTACTCAGCAAGGATCGAATCCAGTAGACTAGCGACCTGGTCTACGAAACAAATTGTTAACCCTCAAGTCACGATAAGCGCCTTATAGATATTTATTAATTTTAGCTTAGTCTGGCTCAAAGCCAAAATTTTGGGTTACCCAGTGAGAATCAAATTTACTACACAGTAGTAATGGCCTAGTAGACGGTAGTTGTACGGAAGGTACCACTGTCATAGAGCAGCCAGTGGAAAGAGAACGCAGTGTACCAGTGAACTGACCCGTGAGACGAGTTGTTTTACCATTTGTCAGGCAAAAGGTCACAAGAGTGGGAACCCAATGAGGACCAAACGCCTGCAAATAGGTTTGAGAAACTATCTTGCTAACCATTACATAACAACTCGTTGAAGCCGGGTACCTTGGATAGTTCAGATTGCGGACTATTTGTGATGACGTTGTTCTGAGATTGAAAATGACGGTAGGTTGAGGTCACCTGGATATAGACATCAATTATCGATTGGCCACTCCTAGCTAGCCAAGGGGCTTACCGATTATATCAATATCTTTAGTTTTGCTCGTTTGTTAACATTAAATACTGTTCGCATAACCATAAAAGCATAAAAGGCACCTTGCATTGATTGTACATAAACATATAAGTACATGCCTAGAGATTTTATTCTTTGCTCACTACGTGTGAGTGATTGAAAGATAGAGAGAGAAGGGGGTAGAGAGAGAAACTTTATGAAGGATAGCTTCATGGTTAGGGCATTGGATGTAAAGCTCAGAAAGTCTATTCTTGGTGCTGAATCATTGATACGTGTTGCAATACGTTTCCTTGTAAACGAAGTTGGAGACAGAGAGGGGGGTGATCGTGTGCATGTGCAGGCGTGCTCACGAGTTTGTGGAGAAGAGAAAAGAGAGAGAATGAGAGGAATAAAGAAAAGGTAGAGAAGATAAGGAAAGAAAGAGGGGAAGAAAAAAGAGAATGATGAAAGAGGGTACGATATGAAGAGAAGAAAGAAAGAGAGAGAACCAAAATATGCCAGAGAAGAATAGAAATGTCTCATTTCTACCTTGGATAATTATTCTCTGTTCCAGGTTTACTGTGGTCAGACAGATCTGCTTGAAAAATCCACGATCTCTCAGAGTGAATGAATTTCGAAGCATAGAATGCATGAAATCGAAGTAGAAGAAAGCAAATAAGAAAGACAAAAAGAAAAAGGGGAGAAGAGGCCAAACAGGAGAAAGAAATTAATAAATAGAAAAAAAGGAAGAAAGAAAAGAAAAGGAAGGAAATCACAAGAACAAATTAAGGAAAAAACGAAAAGAAAAAGAAAAGCCAGAAAAAATGATCAAACAAGCAAATAGTGCATCATTAAAAAATAAGGAAAAAAGACAAAGGGGCGCAACAGAAAGAAAGGGAAAAGAAGAAGAGGAAGAAAAAGACAAAGAAAAGCAAACGAAAAGAAGAGAAAAATGAATGTATAAATAAATAGATAAATAGAGCAAAGCAAAGAAAATACGAAAGAAAGAAGAAAGAATAATGGCAAAATAAGAAAAAAGAAAGATATGCAAAAGAGAAAAAAGCATAAGAAAGAAAGAGAAGGAGCAGAAAAGGAAATCTTATGAGGTAAACTAAGAAAGATAAATACGGAAAATCAACGGAATCTTTTGCAACCCTTGAGCCTGGTCAAATGAATGCGAAAATTCAATTGAGAATAAATAAAGTCATCTAAATACACATGGTCAGACACTTGCCGAGTCCTTTTGCTATTCAAAAACAAATAAATTTCCACATACGTTGTATTATAAGTTACTTTTCTCTAAGCCCTTGAACTAGCGCTGGATAAGAACAACGTTCCAGTCGGTCGAATCTACAGCCTTCTTCAAGGGGACAATCCGGAACGAAAGCGAGAAGTCTAAAGAAAAAGAAATCCCTTGCTTTCTTCTCGGATTGTATTCCTGAAAAAAGCCGTAGAATCGATTGACCGAAACACTGTTGTAGAAAGAATCCGATCGGTAGTGTGATTAATCCTAGATAGTAGCCATTGTAATTAACAGTAATAATTACCTCAGTATTTCAGTTATGTCTCTCATTGTAACTGACCTTTGATATTAGAAACCGTTAACCGTAATTGTTAGCAAAACTGTCAACATAGGTTTCTTCAGTTTTCAAATTAGTCTGGCTAACTGGCTGGCTGGCTGGCTATGTATATAGAACACGTTCAGGCCGCACCAATGGAACTGGAGGCTGAAATTTCTAATATGTATTCCCTATTATGTCTTAAGAATTTTTTGTTATTTTGGACCACCACCTAAATATGTTTTTATTTGGGGCTCAATTTCCAATGTAAGTTTTTGCTGAATTGATCCCTTAACATTCACACTTATTTATTTGAAAATTCAGACTTTTTTCAATGATCACTGCCCAGCAAAAGTCGATAGAAGTAAATTATTCATTGACCACTCCTTTACTCCAATTTTTTAATTGATCATAACAAACCTGGTCACATGATGGTTTCTATTGAGTGACTAACCAGACCTGTATTCACTGATATTTCTAATATTTATTCATTGGTGCTGCTATTTACTAGTCATTTATGCATCCTTTGATATCACAAGTATGTAAAAAATGTCATTTTTTTAACGATTGCCCATATGGTGACACAGCAAATTCTGGCGGCAAGGCGTAAATGAAGCAATTATGATGTTTTTATATAACGCCAATTGCATTTGAACCCGATATACGTAGCTTTAGTTTTTTCTTATTGCGACCTACCGACTTTACCACAACTCCAGCACTACCCAGATCCACCCGAGTCATTTTCTGCGCCAGCAAACTGAATATTTCTGATGGTATGGGGAAATAATTTGATTATCAAACACTGAATTTTGTAATTTTGTCCTTGAATCTGTCAACGCGTTTTGATGGTCAATCTGTATGTTTTGCATTGAGAATCAGGGAGGAGTGGATTGTCAGTGGTCAGGATTTAATGCAAATGCTACTAACAGAATAGGTTTACTGCACAGAAAAAAGATTTTGTTGAATTTACTTGATTTTATTATATAAGTTTTTGCGTGTAACAAATGTATCTACATCCATGTATATTTTTCAAGTTAACTCCATTTGATATTTACAAGCAATTTCAAATGGATTATATTATACAATTTTTGTTCAACTATTTTGAGTACATCTTAATCTTATTTAAGTAATTCTAACTAAACCGATGTTAAATGTACTTAAATACATAATGTAATCTATATTGCTGTTGACCAATTTGTTATCGTACATTCAAATCAATAAATTGTTTTAAATACCTACATACAAAAATTAAGTTGAATCGAATTGACCATTTTAGTTATCATTATTCATAATCATTATTTTCAATTAGTTCTACATTTAGACACATAAACCAAACAAATATATTTTCGCAACACTTTATTTTGCTATATTAATTTGATAACAACATTTTTGTACGGTAAGTAAGCATTTCAAAATCGTTTTTGTGTCGTGTATTTTTAATGGGGTCCTATTTATACTTGGTTAAGCTACACTTGTTTAAGATACGTTACATTACGTTAGCTTAAGTGTTAGAACACAGCTCATAGCCATAAACAGGGTCAAAAAGGTTTATACGTAAGCTACGCCACGGCGTAGGCTTCATGAGATTGAGAGGGCCAGCAAATAAATAGCACTATAGAATTTTATCTCTATTTCCTTAGGAAAAAAGGTCAGTCACGAAATGATTACTCAAGACATTTAGCACTTGAATAAAAATATTGCTTAATAGGTGAAATACCCCTTCTTTAGTTTACACTATGCAGACGCCTAATTTTAACATTTATAAGAAAAAAACTATTATAATCTTGATAATTCATTGCGTATTTATTACATTTTGTTCATCGTCTAATTATGAACTCTTGAATTCTCAAAAAAATAATTTTTTTCTTGCTCTTTCTATTACATTTTTGAAAACGTCTACGTTATTGCAGCAAAATGTAGGGAAAGTAGCCTCAGTTGTTAAGTTACACTCACTCGCTCACTTGATGTTGAAAACGGCAAACACTTGAACAATTTAAATAATTCAATGAGACAACAATGTAATTTGATGAATTTACTTCTATTTTTCTTTCATTAATTCCCTTATTTCTTTTTATTTGTGCGCTGTTTACAACATATAGTTAGCGTGGGTGTGACATTTGACAATTTACAATCGGCAGCTCCTTCCTTATATTGTGCCCCCCCCCCTTTGAAAGCGTTTATTCAGGAATAAGATTTATTTTAAAAATTGTTAAAAAGTAAAAACACAAACATGTAAAGAGTTTTTGTCAAACTCCTTCTATTGAGTTTTGATTTATTTTCGTATTTAACAATTATAACGATGATCAGAACCAAAACCAGTGACGTCATGCACGAATAACTGTGGCTTACTTAAAACCTGATGACAAATTCACTCCCACCTCCAAAGCGTAACTCAGGTCGACTTGTCTTACTTTAGGTTGCAAATCCTATTTTCAGAAACGATTAATAAAAGAGAAATGGGACATAAAGTTTGGGATTAATATTGTATGGAGAAATTCTGTTTTGTTTACCTTTTAAATTTTAATGAAGCAAGTGAGAGTTTGCCCCTTGTGCAGGCAAGCTTGTTTAAGTCATTTTTCCAAGTCTCAGTTCAGCTTCCAACTGCCTAAATAAATCTTAAAATTAGCATAAACTTTGATAAAAGTCATGATTTTAAATATTTGCTCATATCTTATCATTGTGCTTATGTTCCAATACAAATCCCCATCAATAAACTATTTTCACTTTGTTCATGTTTCAGTATAAACTTAGTGTTAAGATCTCATATAATTTTACCAAAATTGTGATTTTAATCTGGCCCTGTCTATGACCACTTCTTCCACTTTCAAAATTTTCTTTCAAAGAGTAAATAAGATCCTGTTAAATTAAGAATAAAACACACAAATTGGTTATAAGATGTTCACTAACCGAATCTTTTTATGATATTTAGGAATTAATTGAATAACATAAGGATACTTGCATAATAAATTGAAATCTAAAAAGTAAGCTTAATCAAAACATGTAACTTTCAATACGGGTCAAAATCATTTTTCTTTCAGTATATGTATAATGCAATGTATAATATGAAGTATTTTAGATTATTATAGAATTACATTGCTAATGATTTCATTTTAGAAAGGTATTTGAAATTATTTTACAACGAAAATCAGAAAAAATGGGGTTTTCTTAAGTCATGTACAAATGCAAGCATTACCGACGGGGTATAGCGATTATATAAATGATAAAATGATACGTTTGGGATGATCAAGAACTGATTGAAGATTTGTATGTTCGAAAAACAATCGAATTTTCAAAATACCATCGGCTCCAAAAATTCCTTTAATTCTGTGGCGTTTTAATTGAGTTACTTCTTACAAGCGAAATCATCTGCAGAAAAAACCCTGTGTAATAGCATAAAAACCATTTATAATTTAAGAGCGATGTTAAACAGAGATTTCCAGTTAGTAATTATAGACAAGATGTATTCCAATAACCGAATGCTGTAACATGTCATTCAAATTGGTACCTAAAGTTTTAAAACGTCAGCCACAGTGATTGCAAACCATTTTTACTTTTGTCGTTTCTTTTATTTTCTATCAATTTGTTCCTATCTAATTCTGTTCCATGTATTGGTTTCTTTCAAAATTTCAAAATATTTTCCCGTCAAATTTCTATAAAATGACCATGTAGTGTTCTACGTAGTGTTCAATGAAGGGATCTGGTTTTTTCTTCTCCGTCTTATTTACCTTCTTCCTATTATGGCACCCTAGGGGAGTGCCGTTAAGACGAATTTGCCGTTGTAACGCATGGATTGAAAAATACAGCAAGCAAATTAGAATACTGAAAGCGAATTATTTACTTTTTAATTTGCTGGAGGGAAGGTATAGTCTCCGACAATAGTCTCGCGAAAACATGAAAACAAACTTGCCGCTAGAACGCGTGTGTCATTAAATCGTGCCGCTAGAACGATTGCCATCGCAAGAGATATTGTTGTACTATTATTGCTGGGTGGTTATTACTGGAGATTGAGCGACAGCCCCCCATCCCCATCCTGCAGGATCCCAGAACTGCAGTGATCAAGACAATATCAATCTTTCCTTGAATTTTCAATTCCATCAATCTTGCCTTTAATGTTCTGGGGGCATAGTACCAAGTGTATCCATTATTATGTACATGACAGCTTTTTCTGTTCTCGGGTGAGATCCTGATATTTTTCGATATTTTCGCCCTCTTTGTCTTTACTGTGTGGTCTTCTGGCTCGTCTTGAGTCAGGCAGACTTCTATTTCCTTGTTCACAACAACCAGATCTGGTTTTCCACTTTAGATCTACTGATCATATTGTTACTGATGAAAAGTATTTTCGAATAGTAAGATGAAGTATGCTATAAACAATAAAAATGGTAAATATTCAATGCATAAAATACTTTAGTTTAGGTGATGAAAAATTCAGTAAAATCCTCCTCATCATGGAACCTTTTTATTACTGGTATGAAGTTCAAAATGCTTGAAAAGATGGTAAACTTTAGGAGAGATGTTCGGTGGATTTGAAGGTTACTGCAATACTTCACATTCTAATTCTCTGAACGTAGACACAATCAATTTAAAGGTGTGGGGTCTGCATTCTCATGGAGGATTTCATTCAGTTCATGTGAGACCATTTTTCCAACTTTTTTAAGGGGGCCTTTCACCTTTGATAGATCCTCTGGTCCTACCTGTAATTTTCTCAGTTGTTTTTCTCGTGTTTGATTATCTTAAAAAACAAGTTTTATAAATTTTGGCCAATAATTTTCTTTAGCTTTTAACGTTCTTTTTTTTTTTTTTTTTGGCTAGTTTGATTGAGCATATTTGGAACTTTGAAAAAAGATAGAAATTTGAAATGAGAATATATTATACAAACATATATGTAGATTATTTTCAGGAAGATTTTTTTTAAAAAACAAAAAATTTAGGGGGTGGTCACTTTTCAAAAAAAAAAAATAGAATAAACATCAAAATTTTAGATTTTTTACAAAAATTTATTGAAAAAAAAAATCAAGAAAGTACTTCTAGGAATGTCTTGTCATCACATTTCCTTACAAAATGGCGTTTGTTTCACGAAAATAGCTTCATGAATAAGGGAGGAGAGCTTACCTAAATTTGAAAAATGTAGTTTTGAAAAGATCGAGGCTGAAGTTTTTATTACCAGAAAAACTCATGTATGATATTACATTCTTTTATTCAACATTATAAAAACATTTGCATTATTTATATTTTGCACGCACTATTTACATTATATATTCATATAATATTCAATATTTACATGATATAAACAATTTTTTCAATAATATAAAATATTACAGCTGCCGGTGTCTTACTGTATATTGTACCCTACATAAAGACGGCACCGGGCATAGTATATATTTCTCGAATGTCTTATTATCATAATATACCATTCGGAAGGAAATCAATTTTCGTACAATAAAATGAAAATTTCAAAATTTGACCAAATTTGGTGTGAATTCCTCCTTAACTTTTCCCATTGCCTTGAGATGATGTAATGCGGTCAATGAAGTTTTAAAGTCTCTAGAAAGTGCTCGAACCGTTGATTGTTGGTCTAAAGCTACTATTGTCGAAAATTTTTCATTATTAAGAACAGGTTTGTGCCTCCCTCGAGATTTATTATTGGTATATTATTATCCAAACGTAAACATATTGATCGAAAGCTGAACTGTTTGCACTGTAGTAGTGTTCACTCGAAATGCTGTTTCAGTTATATTAATAAACTGTATCAATTATATTAGTGTATTGCATTTGTTTAATCAATACACCTCTATCTGTTTCAGTTATATTAATAAACTGAATCAATCATATGGCATTTAATCAGTTAATTCATATTTTTGTTTAATTCATATTACAAGTAGTCTTAAATAATTGTTGTTACGCCGTTGAAGGCAAGAAACAGCCTCCCATTGGTTGTTCGAGACGTCATATCTAGGAGTGGGACGTGTGAAGAGAGTTTACCAGTCCAAAATAGTTGTGTATTGTCGCTGAGATGCTAGCTGGGATCTGATCAACCTTTGCTGGGTCGCCTGGGTGAGGGGTTTTGATGTTGTGAGACCCAGGTTCATAACATCACCGAGGACTTATCACAGCGCATCCTTGAGATGTGGTTTACGAAATGAAATGCGTAATTGTGAGTAATTGGTGGGTTAGAATTGTATTATTGAATAATTATTACGTGATCAATGTTAATCCTGCATGAATCTGGAAAATCTGTTGCGTACCCGTAGTTATTTATAAAGTTCAGTCCAGTACGGCCCCAGGGGTACAATAGGTGGGGGTCGAAACTGAACTCGCTAGCAACGGGTTGCGAAACTAGATTGCTAGCCATCGCTCAACGGATGGCACCCTACGCTTAATAAATTGCCTGGGTGGGGGAAAAAGGGGATAGATGACTAAGAGAATGAGTCCACAAATATTTGTATCATCGGAATAGCTGTCCACGTTAAACCTAGCCGAACGACTGACAGTCAGAATAGAGGAACGATTAGCAGAAAGATGGACGCGGATATAAATACACAGACAAACATATCGGAACAAATATAGACAGGAAAATTGATAAACAGACCATATGACAGACGAGCGGACAGCTGGACGAAATTGGTATATAAATAGTCAGCCATTTAAATACCGGTGAGGATGAAGCAGGAAAGGAATCGATCAGTCCCTCGATGTAGAAACTTCTAAATGTTGGTCAGTCGGAGAAAACAGTCTATCTTGAGTATTTCAATAACCTTCTTGTCAGGGAGATATAGAATAAGAAACACTGAACTTCGCTGAGATGGAGGGAGCCGTTTATTATAATCACAGATAATGGTGTCAAACGGTCTTTGTTATCAAAATCAGTCGCTCACGAAGGTTTCATTTAAATTTCATATGAACCTCGTGTTATTTTTCCATAACTTATTTTTATAATATAAAGTTGCTTATAACAATGGATTTAATCATTTAAAAATGGTTCATAAAAATGGATGTGAATCTAAGATAATAAATGTAAATTGTTCCAATTTTTATATCTTTTGCCGAATGCTATCAGCTGAATATTGTTGTCTAAGAGACCCAGCCCCCAAAAGATTACAATAAGCGGCTTTCTCTATAGATGGAACCAGTGCACTGCTGCTATTCTGAAGCTTCTAACAGCAAAACCCAACCTGGAGTAAAAGTTTCCTATCTCAAACGTGTGGCTAGTATCGAGCTGGATTCGTTTGTGTGTATGAGAGAGAGAGAGAGAGAGAGAGAGAGAGAGAGAGAGAGAGAGTGTATATATGTATATACATATATATGTATATAGTGAAACTAATTTGCATGATATCAGGTTGATATCTGAGAAGGTAGTTGAAAAGCTTTCAAAAATGTTTCAGGTTCCTTCCATCTAATTTTAAGATCTACAAACAAGTATGAATGATTTCTGTATGATTTTTGCTGATGAGGGCTCATCATTACGTATAGATTTTTTTTCTGACTGTTGTCCTCATCTTAGGTCATCTTTTGAACACAACGTTTCGGCCAACGCCCCAACGCTTTGATAGCAGTCCCTCGTCTCAGCATTCCAAACCATCCCAATTTACGACACCCACAAAGGCCGTAGAGTAAGGCGACTGAAAAAATGTCCAAAAGATGAACCGAAATGAGGACAACAGTGAAAAACGAACAAAACATACATACGTAAAAATGAATTAGTTTGGCTTTTATAAATTCTCATATTTGGACTCAGTTGTTTATGCATCTTGCAACACAAGGCAATAATTTTGTCTCCATTTCTCGAATGGTCCATGGTGACCTAATCACAGTTCCTGAAGTAGCTATCGTAGGGAGGATATAATTCATGTGTTCCCAAATTGTGTTGGTGCGAACGCAAACAACCTTAGCCACAGTTTGAACTCGATTCGCTGGTGCCATTCTCGGTGCCATTAACTGTTCGGCCACCTTCACCCTTGTATAAGATCACTCGCTAAAACGTTAATTTCACTAAATTTCATCGCCTCAAACTATTATATTACTTGCTCTATCTTATTATCAAGTTCGAAAAAGTCCGATACCTGCCGAAGGTTCTTTCTTCCATTCCGATTCGCACTATTCACTCACTGCCGTCGACAGACAGAGAAGGAAATCAAGCAAAGAATCACTCTGGTATGGCAAGCCTCCGGCAGAGCAAGCTCAACTTTTAAAAACCAGATGATCCCAATAATTCTAAAAAGAAGAGTATACAACTAATGCATTCTCCCGATAGTCACTTATGGAGCTGAAGCATGGAACCTAACCAAGAGACGGACCAACAAACTGAGAAGTATGCAGCATATGCATGAGAGAATCATGCTCAACCTTACACGGAGAGATCACAAGACAGCACAGTATATAAGGAAGAAAACGGGTGTCCGTGACATCATAGAAATTATTAAAAAAACTCAAATGGCAATGGGCAGGCCATGTTGCAAGAATGAAAGACAACCTCACAATATGGATCCCCAGAGATCACATAAGAAACCGAGGCCGGCAGAACACAAGATGGAGAGATGAACTAAACAAATTCAGGAAATACTGGCTCCACTCCGCCCATGATAGAGAATTGTGGCGAATCCTGGGAAGGTCCATGTCCAACGACGGACGTTAAAAGACTGATCATGATCATGATCATGATCATCATGAGAACGCTTTATCTAATAAAAATTTTGAAATATATACGAATACTAATTATAATACTGCAATGTACGTAAGTACTATAATACCAAACCTGACGCCAGGCGATAAAGAAAGAACGAAAAATTAATTCATGTGATTAGATCTGATCTTCTGCCAACTGTTCGGAAAACAGGCTCCCCGGGGCAAAACTGATGCAGAAAAGAAGAGAAAGGCGAAGTCCAGCCAAAAGTGTATTTCCTATCCGTGCTATTTACGCACTGCTGCACCAACTGCTGAGCAGTGTGACCCCCAACGACAACCTAAAGATTAATTTCTATTCAATCAGCATGAAAATGATTGTTTAAAAAAGTGACATACGCATAAAAATCTGAAATATTTGAATGAACAAAACATGTTTGCATTAGGTCTCTTTCTCTGTATGAATGATTCAGCGTGGATTTCAGAAGTGTAATTGAATTATCTTCTCCATAATATTACAGCATAAATAGCTATAGAACCCGGTCTTTGTCTCGCCGTACAAAAGCAAAGATATAATCCATGTCAGACAAATACGGTTTAAAATTATGCTTGAATTCGTCTTAAGCAAGCTGCTTATTTGTCTGCCCAGATAGTGAAATGGTTAGCACGTCTAATCGAGTACACTAAGAAAATATCCGTTCGATGTATTTGCATTCTGCCCGGGGGTTGATTATAAAAACTTGTGAGAATAGTCCGGGCCACGACAAGACTTGAAACTTGCAACGATCACTAAGCTGATGCATACAAAGTTTTTCGTCACCGGTTGTCGTACTCCAATGGGAGTTGTCTCGTAAGAGATGGACACTTTACTTTTAAACAGCTTATTTGCCACAAACACGTTGATATTGGAGTGGATGGAAACGTCTGGTCAGTGATCAAAAGACTTGAGCCGATAATCAATAATTATCGAGGAATCAAAAGAAGAGAGAAATCAATGCAATTACTTCAAAAGATCGATGCAGTCAGTAGTGGCAATATTTCACGTTACAATTATTCTATTGATACTTGAGCCAGTCAATATAGTATGTTGTTGATATTGCGCATTGTATCCTATTGAGATTATTATCAGGTAACTTTCGTTTCCAATACTGCGTACTTGAACAGATTTTATATAATTTACATTTGTTAAGAGTTAATATTTACAGACGAGTTTTCCAGGATACAGAAAGAGCCTTAATAATCACCATTATTAATTCATAAGTATTAATCTTAGCTTTTTTTTGCAGCAAATCTGTTCAGGTCGTCAAACTACGGTAATGAACAAACAGCGTTTCATTTGGGAATAGAGAAAAGGCTTTCGACGAAACAATTGCGAAAAAAATTAATGAAAATTATTTGCAATACTTATTCTAAGAGAATGGATAATAAAATTGCTGAACATTCAAAATAATTTGAGATTGTGGATTTTCGAAAGAGTTTCTTTTTCTAGGTTTGTATGGACTTCATAACTTTTCGTATAATACCTGATAATTATTACACATTTCGGGATATTTTAATCATTTTTTAAAAATTTGATGACTTCTTTTTGATGAAGGTAAAAAGTAACCCTGATATTTTGAATTATAATGGTCTAAAGACGTATTAAGTTTGAATATTGATGTTGATATTACTCAAGTACTGTGGGGTCAAGTGGAACTCTATGCATATTGCAGAGTGAAAGAGTAGAAACCCACAATTTGCTTGTATCTTAATTAAGCACATGGCAAATGGTGTTTCACCCCAATACACTCACACACACGCAAACATGCGTGTGCGTACATATATATTACAAAAGTGATCCCTTGAATACATGTAACGAAGACATCTTAAAAAAAAGAGTATCATCTAGTGCTTTGAGATGTCAAAAGGTTTATTTTGACGCTCTTTATGCACCATCAGGTCAACAGAAATTGAGGCCTAATTTTTAAAGGTCACTCTCTTCCTGTTTCATTTTTGCCACTCTTGAAGGGATAATTTTTTGTAACTATTTCCTCCGTTATTTCCTGATTTCTAATGAGATATGAAACATCTTTTCTTGATCAACAATATAACACTGGACTGTTAGATGGTATTTTACTGACACCCAATATCGATAAGTGATGATGAGAAAAAGATTAAGGTTGTTTAACAGGATCGCAGTGAATCCAATCTAAATGTGCTCGTTCAAAAGATATGTGTGGAAGGTGCCGGTCTGAACAGCCTGCCATAATAGTTATGTAAAATCATTTTCTGTTCATTGTGCGAAACTACGGGTTCGAGATAATTCAGTTAACATTTTTGCAATGTTGCCAATTTAGATATTCTATATCTAAATTTAGATCTATTGCTAATTTAGATATTTTATAGCTAAATTTAGATCTATTGCTAATTTAGATATTTCATATCTAAATTTAGATCTATAATTTCAGATAAAAGATCTATAAACTGTTTTTTTTTTACCTAGATTTCTCGAGAACCGCCAATCAAAAGATTTTACACTGGACACTGCAATGACGTATGGTAATATATCTTGCGTACAATGGTCACTTGTCGAGTAAACATGGTGCATACACATGCAAACAGACTGATTTCTTCAATTGTGTATAGATGTAGTTCTATTTTAGATACAGTAAACTCTCGTTGTAACGGAAATTGTTCAAACGGCACCATCTGTTGGCCCCGTCTAACGGCATTATACGTGTATGCGTTCTAACGGCACGTTTGATTTCATATTCTTGATAAACTATTGTTGGAGAATATACTTTCCCACAAGCAAATCAAAAAGTAAATACTTAAAATTTCCTTGACGTATTTTTATTTCAACCGTTGTGATGAAAAATTCGTTATAAAGGCACTCCTCGAGAGTACCGTAATGGGAATCTACTGTAGCTTCGCCAGATCGTGGCACTGACCCTTGTCCAACATGTAGACAAACTTCATGCATGCTTGAACACAGCTATACAAACCTGCATATATATATATATATATATATATATATATATATATATATATATATGCATTATGTTTTTTATGTGAATACTCTAAAATTCACATACACACGTGAGTGCAAACTTTAAAAATAGATGAAAGTGTTTACAAGGACGTTCCGCACCTGATGTTCGAATGAGAAAATTATGTTTTAGATTCCAGTAAATACTGACGTTCACACACAATCAAATTACGTAATGCTGAAATACACTTCTATTTAAAAATACCAAATTGGACTTATTTTTTCGTTTGAGAGAATTTGTTAAAATTGTCATTGAGACCAAACTCCGCTGGCCATTTTGAATTTTATCATAGACAGAAATATTTCTACGCATATTTATGAGTTTCAGGTTGTATGTATGTACATATGTATACTTGTGTGCGTATGTGCGCGAGTATGCATATTGGCACATTTATGCTTAGTCCAATTAAAGTGTAAACGTACATTTAGGTGCGTTTGTATAATTGTTGTGCAATACTAGAAAAATTGAACGAAAAATCGTCAGAAGTACACGAATAGTAATTGCAAACTACAGGAGTGTCTGATGTTCGATTTGTTTAATAGAAACATAGGGCTTTTAGTGGTGTCGCAAATACAGGATAAGACATAAAACCCGTTTAAGAAGTGATTGTAAGTCAATGTTAATGAGACGCAGATACCTTTGGTGATGGATTCAATTTCATATCTCGCCAGGATTTGTTTTATTTTCCGATTCCGCGCGATTAAGGAATCAGTACACATAGAGGATGTTCACCAAGCTACTTTTTGTTCCACAGCTAATAAATAAATCACAGACATTACACAATACAATCCTGGTTAATAGCTTGACATGTTGGCTTCATGAAATATACATAAAAATGAGATTCAATTATTTAAATTATTGGTATACTTTTTCCTAGATCAGGTAAGTTATGGAAAAATATGGAATTACATCGTAATTTGTATTTCTAAAATGAATACCAGCACAAGTATAGACATGTAAATTGGTCTACAGTTAAAAGAGAGTACTCAAGGAGTTGCTTGACATTGTTGGACTGGTTCAATTGAAAGGAAACTTGTCTTCAACGAAAGAACTTTCAATTGACATAATGAAAAGGATAATAGAATTCCTTCAAGAAAGAAAACCAACATGAAGTGTGGCAAAAGATATTGGTTGTTCCTTGTCAGATGTGTCTAGAATTTGGTAAAAGTGTAAATAAAATGGAAAGGTTGTAAAAGAAGACAGGTAAATCACAGACAATGTCAAGGTATCAGGATAGAAAATTCAAAGCAATATACCTTGAAAATTGAACATGCACTACAAAAAAAAAAAGATGGATAGAATCAATGTTTGCGAAATGAAATGAAATTTACACACAGAAAATCCGAACTAAATCCAGCGCTAACAAATAATCAGAAAACAAGGTTACAAAGGGCTCGAGAGAGAGCAATTATGAAGTGAGGTTGATTGAATGAAAGTGATATTCAGTCATAATTCATGAATCAGCAGTGACCAAGGCAATGATGCACCAACTTTTGTCCGTGAAACATAAAAAGATGACTGCCGGAAGAAAATAAGCAAATTTCCCGATTCATTTATGTTATAGGGTTGGATGTCACGTGATTACATCAACAGTCAATGCACTCGTGAACATTGAAATTTAGGTTGTAAGTAAATTTCCCAACAGTATCTTCAGTCCCTCCCCCACAGAAAATTGATGGTGGGGACAAAACCTATCATTAAAAATCATAAATTATATGATTGAATGTTCTGTTTTTGATTATAAACTTGTTTTTATTTTTTTGGTTTTTTTTTCAACCACAACTAATTTTTTCCACCCCACTCCTGTGTTGGCTGAGTTATCAACAAAACATTTCTCAACAAGGCGTATAAGCTTTCCTTATTTTTTTAAACAAAGTTTCATAAAATATGATCTTTTATAAACTTAAATGTTTTGTTTCCCCGACCTCAGTGAGGATATTACCGTTAACTTCATCTCCATCAATGAAATACAAGAAGCAAGATTTGAAAAAAAACCTTTCCAAAGATCACCGTTTACACGTCTTGTAAATAAATGATTAAAAGATATATCATGATCTCACAATCCTTATTGTTATGGTTCGCATGTTATTCTTTAACTATTTTGTTTTGATATTGAATACGAAAACCCTTTTGACACTGGATACGAAGTGTATACTATAATGCATGAATATTTGGGGGAATTTACTATGGTGAAGTTTACTGTGGTGAAATTTGCATGATTTTTTTTATATGGAGGAATTTACCAGTAACCGAAACTTCGATAATTCTATCATCCGATCGATAAAAAATGGTGATAATGGAGTCAGTTTTCAGGATGATAATGCAGCATGCCCCAAAGAGTGTCCAGGAAAGGTATAACTCAATGCTCTGGCCTGCAAATAGTCTGGATCACAATCGGATAGGAAATTTATGGTGGAAAGTTTTTTAAAATGGTCCATTCTGCCAAGCTGATCCCTCAAGCGTTATTAAAGACAGTTGAAACCAGCTTGGAGAATTTTCTCAGAGAATACAGACCATCTCGAAAGACCTAGGCGGGGCAACAGAATCCTAATCGTCATTTTTTGTTGATGTTGATTCCATATTCCTTCCCACACAATTGGGTGATTCCATATTATCTCCTTCTAGGCCAAGAAAGAATCTGCCAATAATTTAGATAATTTCATCTAATTTGTTTGAATCATATTTCATGAAGCTAAAATATCAAGCAACTGAACATTTTTTTTTTTGTTTTTTGAGTCATTTCTGTAATTTGTTTTTTCTTGCTGCGAGGTATAAAATAAAAGCTAAATGAAGATCCTTCACGTCTGCTGATTCCATAATTTTTGCAAGTGTGTGTGTTTGCGCAAAGCTGTAAGTTCGTTGCCTAAAGATGAAAAAAGCATTTATGATACATCGGTACAACTTCGACGGAGACGGTGGAAATTAGATAAAAAGGTAAGAATTTTTTTTCAAGGTCAAATTTCCCGAACAATTGGGTAGCACCTCGTGTATATCCGTCTGCATATTCATGTACACAAATATATACTCGCACATATGTACAAACGAGCAGACAGACAAGCGAGCATATTGAAGACCGTAATGACAGAGAGAGAGAGAGAGTTGTTTTAACAAATACAATGTACACAGTTTTGTGCGTAAGCACACAACAAGGAAATGTTCAGTGAAGTTTGGAATTGTATCCAGAACATGGCGGACATAATGAGAACGGCCTATAAAAAGAATTTCCCATTTTATCTGTGTATCGAAACAAAAGAATTTTCTCACATCACCCGAGCATTTCACACATACATTAAACGCCTCAATATTCGCACGCACGCACGCATCCAAACACACAGATTCACGCGCGCGCATATACACAGGACCGTTGCAAAAGGTGATATGTACCCCTTAATTTAGGGCCCTATACTAGTGTTATCAACTCAACATTGATCTTTTATATCTAAAACTGCCTGGAAAATAGCTAATATCGGCTGAATCTTTTCCTTTTTCGGCCAACTTTACGGCTAAAAATGTCATATGCATTTAAAGCCCAATTATCAAATAAAATATCTATTTACAAAGATTCTAGAAGAAATAATTAATGAAAATAATGTACATTTGCTTTTATTAAACTAACTAGATTTGTAAAAAAGGAATTTCATTATTTGACCCCCAAAATTGTCTCAAAGCAAAAGTTTCAGTTGAGATTTGGTTTATTGATATTATAAAAAAAGTATTTTCCCTGTATAGTTTGATTTCTTTTGACTGACCCTGACCTTCGTTTCTTCCTGAATTTTTTCGTTTTTTCAGTAAAAGTAAGTTTTACATATGCGAGTAAAGTGACTGTAAGTTGAGTGACTCAATCTAATTATTTGGGAGGAGGGGCTTTCAAAGTTGCTGAAATCGGCAAAATTCGTTCGATTTGGGGCTAACTTTACGGCTAAAAGTATCATTTGGGCTACTTCTGAGATTAAATTAAATTGGCTAATTATTCTATGTTAAAAGGCCCAGATTTTCGACCATCAGCTATAGCTGGTTTTTATTGGCTGAATAGGGAAATGATCGGCTATATCTATTCAAAAAATGGTTAATCTGACATCCCTACCCGAATACAAACTATCGAGATTCACATTTTTCCTGTACATAGTAGAGTATTCAAAGCACAATGGATGATAGTGCCACATTTGTGCAATTCATAGTTTGTACATATTTATACATATTTAAATATGTCAAGTTTAACTTTTCACATTAACCTGTTGCAGAGGAAACGAAATCATTTCAATGTCTTCTTTATTTGCAAAAATAACTTCGTGTTTTGTTCATAAAGGATACAGCAAACCTGTATGGACATATTAATGTTTTGCTTTGGACCACAAGAAAAGTATCTCACTTGAAACAAAATGAGACACATACGCGTACTCCAGGCCTATAGGTTTAGTTGTATTTATCAAAGCTGCTGAAACAAAATGAAAAAAAATGATCATATCATTAATAAATTTACATAAGAGTTAAATATAATTACAAAATTACATGATATTCTCATGATGGTGTCAAAAGCTTACAACAAAATATCATATATTCAAGTCAAGGTTCTAGGTAGTTACAACTTGAGTAAGCCTATCAGAGTACAGAAATGTTTCTCTGGACAAATTTACATAGTTTTGAAGCACAACGATAACTAAGACTAAAGTCATTTCTCACGAGTTTTTTGGTCGGCAAACTTATTAACCAAAACATTGAAATCAAGAGATCTAGCAAGATCATGTCCAATAGAGTTGATTCTTAGAGTAAACAGTCCGCGCTTAGAACTTCAAGAGAATGCAAGTATGGATGCCATTAAGAGGAATGATAATAATAATAATTCAATGTTGCCGATTTGTGAGTCATCTATCAGTTGATTTTTGTTTTTGAGACAGTATTTTTTTTTAAAGAAAGAAATATTTGGACGCAGTTGGAAAAAGGTTAATATATGTGTGGAATAAATTTGTTGCATAAAGCGTTGACAGAGAGTAGCGAAGTCACGAGTCCGTTCAATATAAATGCAGATTAGCTAAAAGGATTTAGTGCGACTTGTAGACTTCCGTACCAGATAACAACAACAGCAATAAATCATGAAATATACATCTAAATCGATATTTTTCATAATTTTTTTTTTATTCATTCTTAATCTTTTTATTTCATTAAATAAATTCCATGAGGGTTGCTCCTGTGAAAGTATTAAAAAAATTTCAACGATCCCACAGATCACACGCGGAACGGTCACTGGCAGAATATAAGATGGCGAGATATACTAGACAAGTTCAGAAAATATTGGCTCGACGGCGCCTTTGGTAGAAGGGTCCGGAGAATCTTGGGGGAGGTCTATGTCTAACGACGGAATGATGATGATGATGATGACAAACATTTAATTTTTTTTTGTTCTTTGTTTGTTCTTTGTCAGTGGGGACCCCTCTGTCATCAACCCCATCCCAATTGGGAATATGGAGTACAGTTTCTTCAGCTATGCACAGATAGATTGAATATATATGTATATAGATAGTGCAGGCAAAATCACAGGAGTTGGAATCACTTATCCAAATATCTGACTCGCTGAGAAGAAGATAAAAGTCAGTGCCATTATCATGGGGGGTGATGGATCCACCAAAGAAGCTTCCTGGTCAGGAAACTTACAAACCAAAGCATCGAAATGAAAAGATCTAGCAACATCATGTCCGATAGAGTTGATTCCTAGAGTAGACAGTCTTGTTCATCCGTCGCCTATTGTCCAACTTTCCAAAAGATTTAATTGAAGTCTCTTGAGAACTTTTTGAGATATTATGTGGACTGATATTAGATTTTCTCGATATTAAGTGGTTTACACATATAACTATGACGTGGCGGGTATTTGTTCACGGATCGGCCCCAAAAGTTTAATTGGTTCAGCCGTCGCCCATTGTCAACCCTTCCACAAAGTTTCAACGAAATCTATTGAGAACTTTCGGAGATATCATATGGACAGAATGATATTTTGGCGATATTATGCGGCGTGGACATTTATCTACGACTTAATGGAAGTAATTGTGCATGGATCCGTTCACTGGAGTTATCATGACAGACGGTATACATGAATGTATGGGGAAAACATGGAAAAATGCCTCACAATCAAAAGAATTCCTGGATCCTCCATAATATCTAACCAACTCTTCCTTACCCCATGGCCCACCCTTCCACAATCTGTCATTGAAACCCCATCCGTACTTTTGGGGATATCGTGTGAACTGTCAGACGGAAAGATGGAAAGACGTAATCAAATACGAATACCTTTCCAACTTCGTTGACATCGATAAATAACGATAATGTTGAGTGCCTCGTCATTAAGCAATGATTAATAAGCTTGTCGAGCAGAATATTATTACTTTAAATCCTCACCGGGTATCCCACACTTGTTGACAAGTACCAGACAGACATAACCATGGAAAAATAATCAGCAAGCTAGTATCGCATGCTGCAACTACTTAAATGATTTTGATCCTCACTGGGTGCTCTAACTTTCTCCCTGATAAACGGTGTTTCACGGTAGAGTAATTATGAGCAAGTTGTTGCTATAGGCCATTACTACTCAAGTAAATTTGATTCTCGATGTGAACCTTACAATTATGACTTTGTGCTGAACTGAGTTAAGCTTAGTAGATATCAGTAGTAATGATACTGCTTAATTTTTTATTCTTGTTATTCTTCTGGTCTAATGTGTTAAACTGCATCTATCCTTTACGCGTATGGACAGACCACTACAATAGGAACCTCACTAATTTGAGATTAACTTTTCAGGCAGCTTCGATTCTTAGGGTCGGTGATTAGAATCTGGCGGTCATGTAGGTGAGAACAAAAAAATCAGCCGGAAATCGACACCAAGGGAAAGAAGACCTTTTTATAAAAGTTGATTTTATCGTCGAAATCTGAAAACCATTGATACGAGGAATGATTGGAGAAGATTTTGATATGAAGATAATGTGTGTACATTGTATAGAACCGAAGATATCTTCGAAAAGTGATACTGTGTGGAAAGTTGTTTTCCTGTAGACAAAAAAAATGATTTTAATTATTCGCATTAGCAAATTTTTCGTCGAAAAATACCTCGACTTTAAAGATGTACCAAAATTAACTTATGCAGCAGTGTCAGGTATGAATTAATTAGTGGAAACTCGATAATGCATCTGGTCGGACCCTTGTTATAGGGAGATGAAGACGGAAGAAATCACTAGTATTGTAGGGGTATTCGAAACGTAACTGATGATTGGTAAGTGATACTGGTTACTCGCCAGATCGATTGTGTTGAAAGGCATTGTTGAGGGATTGAAATGTTTCAATGCAGAAATGAACAGAAAAGACGGCAATTATAATTATAAAACTAATCTCACTTCGGACGCTAGGGAATTTGAACTCTTTAGATTTGCAAAAGTTATTGTTCACAACTTGTCGATATTCTTCTTTGTTACATCTCTCGGCAATACTATTGTTGAATTTGGACTCGTCGAACAAATTCAGAACTGACTCAAGATTACGATTGCTACTGTTGGGAATTACATCATTTCAAAATGGCAATGGGCAGGCCATGTTACAAGAATGAAAGACAACCGATGGACATCACGTCTCACAACATGGATCCCTAGAGATTACATAAGAAACCGAGGCCGACAGAACACAAGATGGAGAGATGAACTGGACAGATTCAGGAAATACTGGCTCCGCTCCGCCTATGATAGAGAATTGTGGCGAATCTTGGGGAAGGTCTATGTCCAACGATGGACCTTAAAAGACTGATGATGATGATGATGATGATGAGTCGCATTGTCGCCTTCATCGACTTCCTCAGCGGGGAGCCCTCTGTATAGAAGATGTGGATCCACCAAAATGTGGTCTGGTCTCCAATGACGATCTGAATTGATCTCTATTCGATGTTCTATTCATTGGCTCTATTGGGTGACGTGATTCCAAACAGGTCCTGAAATCACAGAACGATAACTCATCTAGGATCTGTTCAATCACTAATCAAGTTCCTATCGATATTCATTTATGTACCTATGAGGCTCTCTGTTATTGAATTCTACTGCTTTGTCACTCATTATGATAACCCAGAATCAAATAGGATTATATATGGTGAATATATCGGTTACTGCTAGGCTGTCATAATTCAGTCATTGCCCACTTGTCGATAATATCATATCAACGCAAAAACCTTCGTTTCCGTCGAGCTCCTGCCTCCATCCAAACCAAACACTAATAATTGCCATTTTTTGCTCTAAGCTCTCCTTGTTCGGAAAACTGTTACTCAGGATATTATCTTGTCCAAAGCTTGCTGGATCGGTGAGGTTCAATCTGTATCGCTAA
Organism: Thysanoteuthis rhombus; assembly: GCA_963457665.1. Lineage (NCBI taxonomy): Eukaryota > Metazoa > Mollusca > Cephalopoda > Oegopsida > Thysanoteuthidae > Thysanoteuthis > Thysanoteuthis major. The sequence goes on from OY735216.1 coordinate 29,145,102, forward strand.
CAACACTAACACTGGTTACAACGACAGCACCACAACCACCTCCACTGACACCACCACCGCCAGAAATTTCAATCTCTTGTGACGCGAATGGTTTGACGCGAGGGGAGTGGGAATCTATCAGGAGAACCGTGGTGTTGGTGGTCCCTATAGCAACATTTTTCGTACCAACTTTGATAGCCCACAGGTGCGTGAGGTGTGGTGCTTGTCTCTTGTGAACAACCAGCAGAGAAAGCCTGGGACCGATCCTTTTTTATGACCGTCTTTCATCTTTACAATGGACTAGCAAAAAGAAAAAAGAGCATAATACAAACACATTGATCGTTCATACTTTTTTTTTTTTTTTTTTAACTCTATCAGCTCTTGTAGTGGGCGGTAGCTTTCCCACCGAAAAAAATCGCCATAGTTTGGCATTGATTGTATTAATATTATTATTAGTTTGTTTTGTATCTGTGCCGCTCAGTGATTTTTTTCTTCATTGCATTTGTGAGCAAGTTTCTATTTTCTTTCTTTTCCTTACAGGTTAAACGTTTGTGTTTAATGTAATGAGAAAAGTTAGGTTTGAATAATTTACATGTACATTTACTGATTATAGATATAATAGCCGTATTCTGTCAGTAACACTTACAGAACAGGCCTATCGGTAACGCTTTTTTTTTCACCCATCAAAGCAAATGTATAGGAAAATCATCCACTATACATTTCTATAGTCAAGTTATTTGCAACGCGATTATATATATATATATATATATATATATATATATATATATATATATATATATATATATATATCGAAACCGAGACAACGGATTTAATATTCACATGGGTGAACATTCAATAAAAATAACATGAACAGAGAGTTATGTCCGTTGTTATACTTACTGATCCCTCGTCGTTAAAAACGTTTTTAGGGTAACCTACTTGAGTAAGCTCCATTTAAAGAAAAATATGTAGTATAAAATGATATGAATATAGAATATACACAAAACTTTATATAAATGATAATCTGCATGTATGACGTATCCTATATAATAAGAGAGGGAGATGGTGTTTGATCAACACGGCTGGGATGCCATGTTAATATAACTGTTATGCTTTTGAAATCCCCGAAACATGTTCATTGTAAATAACTGATGATCACAACAAGAGAAAATTTATACATCGTCTTATAATAACAAATTATGTGTAAAGCAGGAGAGAAGCACTGAAAAAAAGACATTAATTGCATTAACAGATTTGGGAAATAGGTGACTGAAATAACAAAAAAAAAAATGAAAATGTATCTCAATTTATGTTTATATACGTATATATCAGTGATACTTGCTCTAATTCCTAACCATTGACAATCCCTTTTCTCTTATTTGCAATTCATTTTGTAGAAAGCAATTACAATGCATTTCTGTAATAAATTTATTTGTAATGCATTTCTCTTTCTATTTGGAGATTTGAGGAGACTAGCTGATTACTTAGAGGAGACTTGTCATCCCCCAATCTCCATCGAAAAATACCGGGTATCTGATATGAACATGAAATGCATGAAATAATCATATTATTCACAAAATGTCCCTCTGCCTGGTTGTCTGTGATCATAATACGAAAAAAACGACCAGAGCTATGTCCACCAGATTCTCTGTGGTTATTGATGGGATCCCGGAGCAGGTTTGTAGCGTGTTAGTTCTTGAAAATACATATCCTGTATGATTTTTTAGTTTGCTATAATTTTTGCCAAATTAGTTATTTAGTTTCTATTCAGCAAAGTTTCTTTCTGTCCCATCCTTCCTTATTTTTCATTTTTCTTCTTTCATCTTCTTCTCAGACTTCTTTCTCGGTCTTTTCATTTTCTTCCTCCATTCTTACTTTTTTCTTCTTTTTCTCGTTCATCTATTTTTTTCTGAGTTTTTCTGTTTCTCCAATTTTTCTTCTTCACTCCTAGTATATCTTATCCATTGTTTTCTTTCTTTTATTCTTTATTTTTATTTTTTACTCTGTTTTTCGTTTCTTTTTTCTTCTTTAAATCATCTCGAATTTGTTTTTCTTCATTCTTATTAATTTTCCTTTGTCGTTCTACTTTCGCTTATCTCATTTCTTTCCATTTTTTCTTTTAGTTATTCTTTCTATTTTTAAAATTCCTGTCTGTCATTGAATCTCAAGTTTTCTTCCCCTTTTTTTATTTGTTCCCTTTCCATTTTGTTTCTTTCTTTTTTTTCTTTCCCTCTCTACCTCTCTCTCTCTCTCTTTGAGTTCTATTTTATCCACTCTGCATTCTTTCTTGTTACCCTCTCTTTCAATCCCCTTTAAGTCTTTTTCCTACTTTTCTTGATTTTTCTTCTTCATCTTGTCTTTATTTATAATTGCTTTTTCATTTTCCTTCTTCAGATCTTCAATTTTCATCTTTTCACCCTCAGTTCTCTTTTCTATCTCCTTGACATCTGTCTCGCTTTCTTTTCCCCAATCTTCCTTCCTTCTTGTCGTTCTTTCTTTCTTTATCATATCGTTTTTTCTATTTTCTTGTTTCTCCTTCTGCTTCTCACTTCTTTCGCTTTTGCCTTTCTTTTTTTTTTGTATTTTCTCTCTCCTATTTTCATTTCATTCTTTTCTTTCTTCTTTTTCTTTTTTCCTCTTTATTTTTCTATCTCTTTCTTTCTCCATTCCTTTTTTCTCTCTGAAACTTCGTTAATACCAATTCGTTGAAAATAAGGACATTTGGGAGTTCTTGAGAATTTTTTCATCTTCACCTCTCTTTTTTTCCCTTTCCCTTCAAATTTCCTTTCACTTTTTTATTTCATACCCTCTCTTCTCTTTTCATTCTTTCTGTCTTTATTTCTTTCTTCTTTCTTTCTTAATCCTTCTTTACACCCATTCGCTGAAAGTAAGGACATTTGGGATTTCTTTCAAATTGAGGTCATAAATTCCCTTCATTAAGGTCGGCGATGATCCCCGTCTTCTCTGATGATCTGGGACTTGTGATTACCCAAGCAGCAGGGCCGTAATCTCATAGTATTAAGGGATCAGGTCAGAGTGAAAACAATCAAAATCAAATAGCAGTTTTAAAAAAAGGATGACAAAATCCCAAACATTCAGACGTGGCAATAGTCATTATCGCTTGTGTACTGTCAACGGCTTTCTGTTTGATTTGTGGATCATGAAAGAAAATTGGCTGTTTACAAGAGAACCGAGTCACATTAGGATTGTTTGTTACTCAAGATTTATTTACACACCAATTAATCGACCTAAATTTAAATAAAAGAATAAATGTGTTTCTCCTCATGATAGAGCTAATCCTTATCTATCCATCTATCTATATATCTTTCAATCTGAATAACTGAATGTTCATTTCTGTTATTTTATTAGGTGGTTGCACATGAAATTTCGTTTGTTTTTTTTACATTATAGAGCAAGATGTTAAAAGTGAACAATAAATGAATATAATTGCATTTTTTTTCCAGATTCAATACAAATAACATTCTGATTTGTTATTATTGGAAGTTCTTGAGACTATAATAGCAGTGGCATCGACTCAAGGTGTACGAATTTAAATAAGGAAAAAATACTGCACAAACTTCTGTTGACGCCGCAAAGCATTTTGAGTTAATATTGCTTCAGTGTAAACTGCTCAGCATTGGTTCAATAGATTTAGGTTTTAAAAAATGAATACTAATTATTAACTTTGAAGGAGTCCCGAACTAATTCTTAGTTATGAAGAATCATAGACAGATGATATTCAATAGCAAAGATTGAAAGGTTAGAAAATATGCCCTACATTAACTTGATGAAATGCTCCGTAATAAGTACATAGATTGAATGAAATGCTCGATGGTAAGTCTAAAACCCAACACCTATCAGTTAATCGAAACTAAGCTTAAAGTATCGGGGGTATAAAGTCTTGCAGCGTCCACCAAATTTACTTGACATTTCTCCTACTGATTATCATCCTTTCAAGCGTTTTGAACTTCTTATCTGTGGTAAAAGATTAAATAATAGGGAAGCCATTATTAATGAATTTACAGAATTTGTGATCACTAAACCTAAGGAACTCATTAGAGTACTCACGCATCCATACTCTTTTGCCCTAGTGTTCACTCAATCACACTCTTCCTTGTTAAACACCATGGTATGCAAGACACAAGATATTTTGGTCAAGATATCTGGTGTTCCAAGAGCATTGGTACTAAGTGTACATAAACAGCCTCAGCCGAAATAGCTTTGCCGATTCGGCTGTCCGTGTCGATAATTGTCTCGCCACTTCCATCGGCCTACTGTCACTTTTCTAACGGGGCAAAAGCATATAGGAAAGGGACAAAAACA
>OY735216.1:29154403-29176903 GCA_963457665.1 Thysanoteuthis rhombus
ATCTATGAATTTCCTCTCCTAGCATGAAAAATTGAAATTCTATAAACTTTTAGTGCCTAGCCATGGAGTAATAGATAGCAACTAGTCTTGTAGTTCATTATTATTGGGTAATTGGTTCGATCCTCATTGGATTCCTTGTACATGTAACCTTACACAAAAACAAAATTTGACATCATCTGAGAAAAGAGACTTCATACACGAATATCCACCTGTTGCACTGTTTGATAGAATTATTATGATTTCAAGTTTCTTTTATATATAGTTGCTGAGAACCTCTGCCCTCCAAGCGATTATCCGAGTTAGTAATTGAAGAATGACCATCATAAAATAAAGTTTTGCAGAAATTTGTAATCAAAAGATATGAGAATTTGGCCTCAGAAAATATTTTTAAAAAAAGGAAAAAGTCAATCTATTACAAAATAGTAAGTTTTTCTTTCTTTACCAATACACTGATACGTCTATCCCTAAATTTAAAAATTATTACTCCTAGGGCCCTATTTTTGCTCTTCATTGCACTACGTGAATTGCCCCACTAACACTAAACATGAAAAATTAGAAGGTAGTGCAGTGTATTCAAAGTTATAATATTATAAAGGCAAGTTTTCAGCGTACCTCAAAAGATACAAAAACAACACCTTTCTTGGTGTAAACCATTGAATCGCTATGAACTGTGTGGTTCTGTGCAGATTTCCTGCTTGAAGTAGCAGTAATGAAATATTTACCTCTTGTAAAATACTAAGTATACGAACTTGAATATTCAGAAATTCAGGGAGTTGTTACATGAAAAAATTGTATTTTCATTTCCCACCAAAAACCACATTTGCTATAGAATATGAAAAAATGCAATCGTTAACAGTTCCCCAGAGAGAAATGAACATCGCAAATAGGAAACAACAATCAGTTTAGGATTTAATGTCATTTTTTTTTCAAATTATGGAGCAATAAGTACCTTTGTATATTTTTAAGTGCCATGTTTCTTTAGATGAATAGACAATACAACTAATTTTGGCTTTAATGGGTACATGGACCATAATAAACTTCATTCTTATTTACCGAACGAAGTTTCTTAAATGCAGCGAACACGAGGACAATAACAAACTTAACATTATACAACTATGATAATGTTTAAAGGTGAACACGGGAAGTTAATATTATGTATTGACGATGTGAAAAGAACAAATGTTACACATTGATCTTTAACTAAATGCAGCAAAAGACACAACCACAAAACTAACGTGGTGCCATGAACTTTTTTATTATTATCATTTACCAATCGAAAATAGAACGAGGTGCAACCGAACTACCGTTGGATTAACAGACCGATGTTCGTTAAATACGATGAATTACAGAATTTATTTAGCGAACGTCTTCCGCCTCCAGACTTGTCCCTTCTGTCTCACCAAGGTTTTGATTGGCTACAATTTGGACTGTTTCGCAAATTAAATGTCCAGTTAGAAGGTAATATACCAATATAGCCCCATGTAAAAAGTTTTGAAAAATCCACATAACCTTAAATTCAAGGTCCAGGTAGAGAGGGCTGCCAGTTTTTTCGAATGAATATTCGAAACCTAGGCTTTTACCTCTACTCGAAAACTGACTATTAATACTGACAGGAATACGCAACTATCTCAGCCAGGAAGTCAGATGCACTTATGTCTGTACTCTCTGTGCAATTGTTTGTTTGTTTGTGAGAGTGTTTGGGAAAGGTGGAAAAATTGTTCAAGCGTTCAGAAAATCTTTTTTTTTTTCCTACAGGTGGATCTTCTCCACCCTCTCTCACACTCACTCATTCTCTCTCCGTGGCTTTATCTTTCTCATTCTCTCACACTCTCAAACACTTAAGGAATCCCTTCATAAATCCTCGATTTTTGACTACTTATTTCTATGTATCATTCTCCTCCTCCTCCATTTCCCAATCTCTTTCCCACACCCTTTTCTCCCTCACGCCACTCCCATCGCACTTTTTCCCCCTCCATCCTCACCTCAGTTGTTCGGGTTCCCCTTCCCTCCCCTTTCCCTCACCACGTGCTAGCTGCTCTTCGTGAGAAGCTGAATTAAAACCCAAGATCAAAGCCCGCCTCGCGCTCGCTCTGAGAACCGAACCCACAGCCCATAAATCTTTCTTTCACAAATGAAAATGAAATCAGCATTTCAGGAGAGTTTGCCTTCGACAAGCAAACAAACAACATCACCATCAACAACTATCAGGGCAATAATCCAGGGTTTCTCAAAGTAGGAGTCAGGACCCTTGCGTAAAAATTATTGGGGGTCGCAGTGATATTTGAAAACAAGTTTGAAGAAGAATAATGCAACAAAAATTAAAAAAAAAAACAACATAAAAATGTACTCCGTCTGGTGCTTACAGTAAAAGTGACTCCATCATCATCATCATCATCAGCAGCAGCAGCAGCCTTTTAGCTTCCGTTGTTGTACATAGACTCTCCAGGATTCACCAGACCTTTCAATCACGGGCGCCGTGGAGCCAATACGTTCTTCTTACATTCTGCCAGCCATTTTTGCAACTTGACCAGTCAATTGCAATTTGAGTTTTATTGATGGATTCTCTGATATCTTGGACTCATGTTTTCCCCTAATGTGTTGTGCTGTCTTGAGATCTCTGTGTTATGTTATGATTCTCTCGTCTGCAAGTTGCATGCTTCTCAGTTCAAGGGTCTATTTTTTGGTCAGATTCCATGTTTCAGTTCCATAGGTTGCTATGCGAGGATGTATTGGTTTTCTTTTTGTTAAGTTTTAGTAATTTCTTTTTCCTCATAAACACCGTAAAACTTGGTATAGATTATGACTACATTGCAATTATTGACATTTTTTTGTTAGTTATTTATTTGTGTTTAGCTACTGTTACTGTTTACGGCTACAGATTGATTATCTCTAGTTTTTGTAACTATTGCTTTCATAACAATGAGAGGGGACGAAAAATTTTGTTTCATCAAAAGCGACACAAATGAAATACGTTACTTATCTACGTACCTACGATGTGTGTAACATTTGCTACATACCTGCTGAACATACTGGCTCTACGATTACTCTATAGTTACTATCCCTTGGTCTACCATGATGCTTTTATCATCCTGTAGATATATATATATATATATATATATATATATATATATATATATATATGTGTGTGTGTGTGTGTGTGTGTGTGTGTGCACGCGCGCGCGCGTGTGTGTGAGAGAGATGGGGGGGGGGGGAATATCCCTGTACAATATTTTGAAAATTAAGGGCTGAATACACAATCGAAAATCGAGCGCGAAACTTTTGCCCCCCCCCCCACACGCACACTTTAAAATCATTGTTCAGTTTATACACTAATTAATTTACACTCGTCGTTCGTATAGTCACAACGTTTGTGCCGTTGTTCATCTCGGCCATCTTCAGGTACCAGTAATATACAATAACGCTCCCAGAATTTCGAGCCGCATTCTTTGTTCAATAAACAGAGGTGGACGTGAACGGTACGATTCGAAATCCTAAGGATGGATCAATGACAACCAAGATGAGGGGATGAGCTGAATATACATAGACATATATGTGTGTGCGTGTGCATATATATGTATATGTGTGTGTGTGTATATATATATATATATATATATATATATATATATATATATATATATATATATATATGTATATGTGTGTGTGTGTGTGTGCGTGTGTGTGTGCCTATGTATATACGTATATGTATATGTATATGTTTATATCTATGTATATATATATATATATATATATATATATATATATATATGAATGTATATATATACATATATATGGATGTATAGATATATGCATATATATGTGAATATATATATATATGTACATATGCATATATATGTGTATATGTATGTATGTATGCATATATATGGATATATATATATGTAAATATATATTTATATATATATTTATTATATATTTGTGTATGTATATATATATATATATATATATATATATGAGGATGTATATATATATCTATATATATATCTATATATATATATATATATATTTATATATATATGTATATATATGAATATATATATATATGTATATGTATATATATATATGTATGTATATATATATGTGTGCGTATGTACATATACATGTGTGTGTATATATATATATATATATATATATATATATATATACATATAAGTGTATATGTATGTGTATGTGTAATAGAATACAATATGAATATGCAGATGCATACTTGCAGTTGATATCTGTCTAAAAAGATTATAATGAAGTCTGTATTACGAAGATTAAATGTAAAAGAGTTGTATCTCCGCATGAAGTAAATTTTAGCTAACTTGTTTTGCAAACCATCATTTCTTTAGTGAGTTCAGTTCTAACAGTGAACTGGTCTTGTGCCAGACTAAGTTGAGTTGAATATCTGTAGAGCTGTCAATCTCAATGGGTGCGATATTCCCTACAATGGGGCGATAGATTGAGCTGATGGGGGGGAATAATAGCTTATCACATGCAAAGGAATTTTTCCTTGAAAAAAATAGTTGATCTTCTGTTTTATGTCAGTGAAGCCAAGAAATAAGGTAAAGCTACTCCCACAGGGTGAATTACAAAATATATATTTGAAAAATTGTTTCAATTATTAATTTCCGGACAGGTCATCTTAAAGCTCCAATTATCAGCTGTATACGATTGATTATGAAATAACGCGATAAGCAACAAGCACTCGGGTCGTATTGAATGAAGAAAGTAATTACGCTGTCATTTTAGTTTCAGTAAGAATTTTATGGGGGACAGTTGATTTTTGAAATAACCTGAAGTTAGCAATCGGGGGGAAAAAGTTGAGAAACCCCGTACATCAAACTGGTAGACAAAGCGTACCACCCACCAGGGTTACCATCTGCTTTATGTCCAACACCAAAATTGGGGAAATTTGGTACTGAATAAAGATGTTTGGTTCCGAAAACGAAGATTTGGTACTGATGAATATGTAGATGTTTTATAAAAAGAAAGATAGCAATCGCTAAGACACAGATGATATGATACGATATAGATATATATGAACAATTCATAAGGGAAAAAATGTTAATTTCCTGCAATCTTAGTTTGATGATGAATTTTAATTCGAGTTTTTTGGTACTGAAGCTACTTACTTCAGTACCAAGGCCATAAAATTTGGTCTTTTATGGTAACCCTACCACATACACTGCATTAGATCAATCGTTAAGAAAGAGAGTAATAGTGTAGGGTTATATGTCTGGAAACAGTGTCGATCGTTGCATCGAATTAGAGGAATTATAGATTGTAAGTCTCATCTAGAAATATTACATAAAGATGCGTTACCATACACCCAAATCTGAAAGGTGAATCGTAGTTTTTTAGCATAACAACCTCGAAACACATAGCCAAACTATTCAAAGTCTACATTGAAGACAATGATATTTCGGTGGTGCGGTCGCCAGCTCAATCGGCAGACCATTGCGAACTTAAAGCAAAAGGTGGAAACAAATAACCGACATAAAAACGTTAATGATCTGTACAATATAATAGACTGTCGCGTGTTCAAGCGCGAAGAGACAATTTCTCTTCAATGAAATGTAAGGAATACACGTTTTTATTTTGTTTTGTAAATCTTTCATAGGAACAGAATGTAAGGGACTAGTCTAGTATTAGAATTGCATTGCAAATATATCCCCCCTCTAAAAACTAAATTCCAAAAGAGTATTCCGGGATACATGAAAAAAGTACGCATCCTGTCTTAATTTGGTGAGAATCAGTGGAAAATAACAGCCTGAATTTTTGTAGCTGCTAAAAGAAGACGAAAAACACCCAGTGACGTAACTTTAAAAAAATCATACCACGCGCTTCGTGCTTGATAAGAGAATAGACTGGGAAAATGCCATTGGAAGCAGAAAGAAATTTAAAGGCAGTGATTCTTCGTAGATATTATGCTGTTCTTTTTAAACTTTGACGGAAGTCGACTTTTCTAAGAACGGGGGAAAGTTAATGTTAAGATTGAATTTAAATTTGTAAACGGTTTTTGTAAGGAAATAAGTGACTTAAAGAGAGAGTGGTTAAAGATTGTGTTCGTAACAAACAAAAAAGCAGTTATCTTAATTAGAGTGGGAATAATAAGAGAGAGAAAGCGTCGGTAAAGATGGAAAGAAACGAAAGAGAGTTTGGGCAAAGAAAGGGGATTTTTTTTTCTTTTTACTTCACACGACATCGTAATCCTTTTTTTTTAATCAGTTCTTGAGATGAAAAAAAGAAAGTGCAAAAAAGAAAGAAAGAAAACACTATACTGTGTTTACACTTCATACATTTGTTGAGATATTACATTTTGCAATGAATTATGTTGCATTGAGGTCAATATGTTTTCTTGTTGCAATAATTATCTTTTTAATGGGGACTCACTTTAACACTCAGTTGGAAAGAAATCGTTTTATTACAGAAACAAATGTTGATAAATGTTGTCAACTGTTGTCCAAAATTGAATATACAACGTCGCAGTTTTTGAACAGAGTCTGTTTTCTTCCTTATTTTTGCCTGTTGAACTTTTTTCCAGAATACAAAATTTGGAAGGAGCAGAGAAATTTCTATTCATGATGTAACTACACTGATCAACCCTTCACTTTATTGAGGAATCATTTTTCTAAAACACAAACTTTTTAGATAATACGGAGGGAATTCACTTCTAGGGATCGGAATCGAAGATTTTTTTCAATTTTAGGGGTCAAAATCGAGGAGATTTTCTATAATTTTTTTTATTCAAAGTATTGGGATTTTTTTTCGTTTTTAGGGGTCAAAATCGAGTGGAGATATTTTTCAAGTTTTAGTGACCAAAATCAAGGGCGAAGTTCTCTTCTATTTTGATCGTGTTTGGGGTCTTTCGTTTACACCTTCTATTTCCTTGTGTCTCATTGTTGTTTGATAAAAATGGCTGATAATTGGTGCCCCTAAAGTATCACTATGCGTGAATCATTTATATTCAAATACATATAGAATTTGAAATTTAGATTTTAAAAGACAAAAATGTGCTTTAATCTGCATACGTTTTAAAGATACATGGATTGAATAATCCAAATTTAAAAGCAATCAACACGATTCCCCACTTCAGCGATAATCTGAATGTGTTCTGCAGAATCTGTGACCTTTTTTTCATAGATACATACAAATGTAAGAGAAAGTTGTTTTTCGGAAGGGTTCTCTAGAAAGTTTTCTATATGGAATTCTCGAGTATTTTGAAGACTGATGTCTTACATTAAGTGGCGCCTCTCCATATTTTATGAATGTATATGTTTGTATGTGTCTTTCCATGTACACTAATTGTGTCCGTGTGTGCTTAGGTGTGTGTTAAGCCTGTTTTCGTGAGCATTTATTTGTGCATACCTGTACATGTGCTTGTGTGTTTTGTTATCTGATACAATATTTTTTTTGTTTTGTTTTGTTCTTTGGGGAGTACATTTATTTTCCATTCACGAAGACATGGTCAGATTTTATAACAAGATAGGAGGAGGGAATCTGTTTACCAACCCGGCTTGGCACATGACTAAAGGTTTCATCTTATGGTGGATCATCTAAAATTCCCCGGTTCCCTCCGGCATTGCTGCAGACATCATGGCGTACCCTTGACCTTACCTTCTCTTAGTTCAAATGAAAGGTGTTGTCCAGTGGATGGATCCCCAGTCACCTGGCATCAAATATGTTTGATAGTTTGCCTCGTCCTGAGGCGATGGTAGGCTTCATTTTATGTAGTAACCACCAATTTCAATTCGTGCTGTCTGTGTATATATGCATATATGTGTATGCACATGTGTATATATGCATATGCGTATGTATCCATGTATCGATGGACGTGAGTGTGTGTGTGTGTGTGTGTGTGTATGTATGCATGCGCATGTTCTTGATTTTTTTGTATGTAAATATTTAGGTTTGTCAGTATAGGTTAGTGCAAATGAATACTTCCTCTATGTGTGTGTGCGTCTGTGTGTGTGTATGCATGTGTGTGTGTGTATGTGTTTGGTTTGGTGCATGTGTATGTGTATGTATGTACGCTCTATCGTGAATACATACTTGTGGAATGAATTTCCCCCCAAAGAGGGCACTAAATTCCATTCCTTACCCAGCTGGAGTCTCTATTTTTATGACGTCAATGGAATGTCCTCAGTCAGTTCATATGCAAATAAAACCAACCGCGTATCGTTTGTAAATAGACCTGGGGTAGGGGAGGTCACATTAACAAATATCTGGACCACAAAAATCTTCATGAATGAACATTGAGAGGGTCACTCAGTACAGATAATATATTCACGGTATGATCTATCCCCGTATGTCAACCGAATCTGGTAACGATTTTCAGCGATTTGAAACAGATTGGCAGGAAAGCCGCGTTCTCTGTTCGTAACATTCATTTCTTTCATTAAAGTTATTTGTACAAGAAACTAGACTCAAATTATATAATCATCGTTATAACAGGTCCGGTTGGTCATTCAGTTAAACATGTCACGTGACCAACGTCTGGGAGTGGACAATTGAAAATCATAATAAGTGAAAATCGATGGACAAGTTACTTATTTCGCCTTTGTTGGGCACTAAAGTATGATTTTCAAAAAAAACAAACAAAGGTGTCAATGCAGCCGGACACAAACTAGGGACCTATCTATCATTAGCTTACATAGTAAATTGAACCCCCTTCTAAAAACCCATTTTCGAGGGGAATCAAAGAAAAAAGAGAAACTTTTTTCTAAACATTATAACGGGTATTTTTTTTTTTTAGTTTTCAGCTCCTAGCTCCATTAGAGCGGTCTATACGTGTGAGACATACATACATACATACATACATAGCCAGCCAGATCAACTTGAAAAATTGAAACCATTTCCGGCAGTTTGGGTTAACAGTTTCTAATATATAGGGAATCAATCATGTTATTAAGCCTGCCTTACTTGAAAAAGATAAAACAATAACGAAATATTCGTGATGGTATTGGGGCAACAAATCTCCATGAAATCTTCAAAAGAAGAAAAAATCAAAGGAAGAACCACGATAGGCACAGGAAAGAAACATGCTTGGCGTCACATAGATGGATCACAAGTCTGCATTTTATATCAGGGAAATGAACAAATAACATAGAATCCATTAGAAAATTCAAATGGCAAGCGGCAGCCATGTTGCATGAATGTCTGGCAACCACTGGACATCACGACTCACTACATGGATCTCTAGAGATCATATGCGAAACTACCGAATCGGAAATTCTCAAACGGTTATCCATTTGGTAGAGCTTGATTGGATCATCGTCTAACTTTCGTAAAAAAAAAAAAGAAAAAAAAGGAAGGGAAGGAGAAAGGCAAAGGCGACAAAAAGAAAGAGTGCATGAGTTAGTAATGCCCCTACACTGGCTATGACTTCAGCCATCCCTACTAGGGATCCACACACCACATTACTACTTGATCAGCCGTGGTTTGCCATATGTAAAATAGACGTAGAGGCGACAGGCACCTGAAGACGTGTCACTCGATTCACCCTGCGACATTTTACCCATAACTGGGGGAGAGATCGATTCGTGTCTTCCCCCAAAACATTAGTGTGAAGTGAACTGTCTCAGACAGAGTTTGAACTCCGTCTGCCGAGTTCAATCTTCGTACAGTTATCCGTTCGGCCACACCACACTTCCGATAAGGAAAAAAAGAGACCGTTCTTTTTTAATTAGATCAAAAATCAATTTTCACAATTAAAGCTTTTTTTCCCTTAAACGTAATTTATTCGCTGGTGACAAGGGTCGACTGTGAGAGACGGCGAATTTTTATATATATGTATATATTTTTTATTTTCGTAAACTAGTGGCAGAGGATTCGTGTACACGTGTGGACAATGTCGAATTTAATTATCTTTTGGTTCCGACAACTTTCCCGCCAACAAGGAACTACTTTCAATAGCGTCCTGACGCTGTTTTCTTGTAATGAACATTGCCACTTACTAGTAATGATTTTTGTTCCTTCTTTCCTTTTCTATTTTAGTTTGTCTTTTTTTTTTTTTCTTTCCTTGGTCCTTATTTGTTTGTTTGTTTGTTATGGTTGGTGTAAAGGTCTTCAGGTAGACGAAGAAAAGGTGAATCGGGTCGGCAATGGGTGTAAACGAAGGAAAAAGACATCGTTCATCTGAAATGATATTAAAACCAGTGACATGTTCAATTTTCCCCACCAGTGGTCGAAGATTAAAATCAATATTTTTGTAGCTTAAGAAAACAAGGTGATAATTTACTACTGACACGTGATGCATTCTGTCGGACATGGTACAAAAAGTTAAATTTTTGAGTGACAGAATGTTCCTTTTGTCTTTTTTTCGCCTTTTTTCTTACAAGTTTCTCACAGATATACACACATTTAGGCAGAAATATAAATTAAATTTCTGTGTGACGAAAATTTCTTTTATTGCTTTCTTATCACTACTATTATTACTCCTACAACTACACACACTTATATATGCGAGAATACATAAGTGCATACATATATACATACATATACATATGCATAACGCCACACACATTTCTGATATTATATATATATATATATATATATATATATATATATATATATATATATATATATATAGATAGATAGATAGATAGATAGATAGATAGATAGATAGATAGATAGACACACAGTGGATGCAAAAAGTATCTGATACATTGCATATATACACCTTGACATATACAGGTTCAAAATTGAAAGAACTTTCGATAAAGGATCAATATTAATACCACAAATACAAAAATATTTAAATGAGATTGAACATTGTGGAATTATGTTCAGAAATCAGAAATAAAAGTTCAAATGTAAGACATACTCCGAGAAATAAGTCAATATTTGGTGGTATAAACTTTACAAGAAATGACTACTTCAAATCTCTTATCATATGACTCCAAGTTTCTGCAGGTTCCAGCCGATATTTAAGCACATTCTTCTTGACAAATTACATTCAGATCAGAATAAATGGGTATCAGGCTAAAACTTTGCTGTATGCGTAACTCATAAGTGATATGATAATTCATAACTTGATTATCTAAAAGTCTTTACGTAACTGAATGCGATTTACTAGTCAATGGGATAGTCACGATCAGATGAGAGAAAATTGACGTTTTGTTTTTAGCTTCTATAAAGTTGCAATAACTTGGAATTCGATTTAAAATCTTTCTCAGAGTCTATTTATTAAAATATTGTATTTAAAGAAGCACAACCGATAATTCCATTTCTTTGAATTTTCATTTCTTTACTCATGACGTTGAAGTTTATTCCTTATCAATTCTTTATACCGCAGACAAGCGCAGCGTTAGAGAGAAAACTGGCAACAAAGAATTCTGAGGATGTTTTTTTCTCTATTCATCTACTAGAACATTAAATCCGAAATACACCTGCAGTCTTGAAGGAAAATTTTCAAGATCAGTTTGTCGGCAATCATTCCTTAATGGGACGCGTGTCGTTTTCTGGATTTTAAATCATTGGTGTTAATTGCTACGGAAGAGCATACGCGTAAATTTTTTGTACTCTTAAAGAAAATTTGATTTCTAAGAAAATACTCATTTACATAGGAAGCATACAAAAATATTAGAAATAGGAACAGTGAATAATATTTTTTCCTTTTAAGAAAAGATATGATTTTCCTATAAGGAAAGAGTTTTTTTATGATAACTAAATGAATTAGCAAAAAACAAATCGGATCACTTCTATGTATGTTTATAATAACGTTATTTGTGAATTGAAAAAGTAAGAAATTAAATTATTTAATGGTCACATTTTTTATAAATGCACAAGTGTAATTTTTTCTACTTTTTTAATTTTGATGAAATATTCCAACACGAGGATTCATCAAATCTTCAATTATTTCTATGATATACGGAGTCTTTAAATCTTAATGATTCAGTTATTCAATATTTTTAATGCACTGATATATATATACATATATATATATATATATATATATATATATATATATATATATATATATATATATATATATATATATATATATATATATACGGGACTTTTTAACGAGAGCTTGTCGAGAATTTTATCAAAATCCAATAACTTCGAAAATTTCAACGTGTTTTACGCGTAAAAATTTTGGAAAATTTTCTCATGCTTAACCTGTATCATAACAAAATTGTAACCAGTAGTTTACATTGTCATTTCATTTTACGCTATATCTTGAAAAATGTCGATTTAGGTGCTATGAGGTGTACACAAATATTTTCATTTTCTTTTTCAAACTAGCAACACAAAGATTCTGACGATAAAATGACATTTTATACGATTTCGACGTTTTTAACCTATGATGTTTTGTTTTAATTGTCTCAACATTTTACACCAATATTTTCACATATATCTCCGGTTGTATAAGGTGGAGAATAATAATTCTAATCTTTCTCTATGAATAACACTTCTGACGACAAAATTAAATGAAATACTCCTTTGACATTGTTGACTGTATATCTTCATCAGTCGGAGAATTATTATTAGAATCATCTTTAATAACTGATAGATATCGACAGAATATCGAATTTTTTCATATTTTCATAAAGACTGGCTTTTTGCTCTCTTCAAAATGATCAATTTTTATTATATTTTTGCTCAGTATGCATACCGGTTCTTCAGTCTGTAAGCTGACTGTAGAGCCTTAACAAGAAAGAAAGTACTTCTTAAAATGGAAGCGGTTCTGGAAAAGGTAATTCTTTCTAAAAACTTGCATGTCTGTCTTGATATCCAACTGTTCGATGTGGAATGATAACTTTTGGGGATCGAGCTGAATCATCTGATTACTACTGGTATGACTTTTGCTTTTACTGCTGGGCATTCCACTTTCTTGAAATTTCTACTTTTGAGTTGGCATGTTTTTTTGTGTGCCATGCTTTTGTCTACAAGTATTACCACATCAATTATGAGGCACTCTCTCTTTTCTATATATCATGTACAATGTCTGGTCTACGGTGTCCAATTACTCTCTTCGTCTTGATGTCAAAATCTCACGGAATCTTTGGATTACCAGTTTCCTTTAACACCTTCTCTAGTATATGATTGCACCACTGATCTGAAGTGTTATGGCCATATTCCCTACAAAGAGCTCAGTGAAAAATGAAACAGAATTTAACATGCCTTCGCTTGTATTCTTTTTGAGCCAACATTTTACAACCTGTCACAACGTGATTTCCCACTCGCTCGTTACTCAAGCGGCATTTATTTATCGAAGGTGCATAATATATTTCCTTCTTTATTGTGTTGATATTGTTTGGTTTTAAGCAACAACCACTAAACTCTCTGTTTCTTTTTTTTTTTTTTCAAATCGCCACTTTCCAATTTCTTATGGTCATTCCCACTACCATTCATCTTTCTTCATTTCCTTGGTATCTCAATGAAACTGTCCATCCAATCGAAGTACTTCTAGAGTTTCCTTTCTTTCACAAGCGAATCTATTTTGTATAATTCCTTCTCTTCAAGGCCTGCGCCAGTAATTCCTAATTCTACGACAGCGTCTTTAAGAATTTCTTCTTCATTACTTTTACTACGTGATAGTTTACTGGTCTTTGGTCTCCATCCATCCAATCAGCAACGTTAATAAGTCCCCTTCCACCAGTCTTCCTTTTCATGTATAATCGACTAATATGCGCCTCAGGACTCCATGCATAGTTACAGTTTTTCTTGTTTTTCTGTCTAACATATTTGATTCATCTTTCGCATAATTTACTATTTCAATACTATAATGCTCTACAGCAACTGCTCATGCGTTGATCGCACTTATCAAATTTCTGGAATTCAGTTTGGACTTCAGTAGTAGTTTTGGTTGTTCCAAGTATGTTGCTTTTATTCTCTTTATTTCCTTATGCATAATATCATCGAGTTAAAAAAAATCGTTACTTGTGCAACCATCATGTAGTTCCGAAATCCATTCTCCCATCAATAAAACCATTCCATTAGACTCGGTTCTCTTCCCTCTCTCCAAACCCAAAGTTACACATTTAGATATTACAAACTCTATTCTATAATCACTGCAGTACATTTTTGTGTTCGAACGAGGGAATCTTTCTCTTTCTCAGACTTATTATTATCATTATTATCATCATTATTATTATTGCATCTGCATGTTCACACCAGATGTCTGGCTGTGGTCGACACTCTCTCACCAAATGTCGGATGGTCATTGCTGAAGTCTGGGTGACAGGAAGTCTACTCAGATCTTCAGCCGTCGTCCCAGCCTCCTCATATATCACAGCAGCGCCATGGTTTGTACTATACCAATCTTTACTGTAATATCATTGCTGACGACTGGAGGTCGTTAGTCTCATTTTTACACTACCCTCAGTATTGTTGCAGACCCCAGTAGTGCTATGGTCTGCATAGTCTCGATCCTTCTTCTTATCTTTAACTCCTCTAATCTTGACTTTGGCTCTGTTTTAAGTGAAGCTACTATTATAGACATAGCCCCTACTCCCATTTCCCACGCCCTTTTCAGCTGCAGGACAAAGTTCAGACACTTATCAAGTTTTTCATTCTCTTTTGCACACACTCTGTGGCCTGCATGTACAGCTACGTCTACGATTAAGCTTAATCTTACTATTATTCACCAAAAGTTTCCCTGCTACCACATAACTATTACGAAACTCAAAAACAGTCACCAACACCAACTTTTTTAGCAAGTAAATCTTTGAAAATAATTGAGATTTCATGTTTGTTTGGTACACTCATCTCAAAATGTACTACTAATCCCTTAATGTCTATCCGACCGACGGTCAAAAAACGATCGGAGCTATAGCCGCCAAATCTTATGCTATTTTTAATGAGACCCTTGAGCATATCTTTTGCAAAACAGTCTTTGAAAATAAAAAATAAAAATAATGATAATGAGGTTTAAGGTTGTGCTCTCCATATTAATGATCTGATTCCCATGTTTATCTATACATCAATCGATCTATCAACAGAATACTAAGAATCTGATTCTTGGCTTCGTGCAACATTCGTTTAAACGTCGTAAAGACTAATGCGCTACCATTGTTGAATCATTTCTTCAGTTTCCAACCAAGTAAATGAGCCTGATCTTAGGTGTTCAACGAAGTAAAATAAGAGCGCCTGCCTATGAGACTATGATTACAAGCCATTGCAAGTGATTTTAGATTGTCAGTGGTTGCCTCACCTTTGGAGACCTCATATAATCAGCATTTAAAGTCCGTCGTTCGATATAAAGCATTTCTAACATCTACTGTTATTAGTGAAAGACAGGGGAGGACGGGATTTACCCCATCATATGGGCCATTGACGTATTGGTAAGACAAGAGTGATCATAGTCCGTCAGTTGAGTCTTAGCCTCCTTGACAACGTAGAACCTTCTTGGTACAGTCCTAAACTTCTTTGGTGCACGTAAGTTTTTTTAATTTATCCTAAGAGCTTCCAAAATGAGAATCGTTTTCTTTGATTCACAGACTCTAAATAATCACATTTTGAATACATCCGTTGAAAAAACCTTGTTTTCTTTGTACTTTGAATTCCATTTTCTTTGATTCTCAGTCTATCTTAGTTTGGTAAATATTTACTGCGAAAACGAAATCTTTTAGCAATGACTTTTGATGCACATTAAAAAAAAAGATTAGGGGACATATTACAAATATTTACTAAAATTGGTCTGGCACAAGACAATGATAAGGAAATACCCAGTGAGAGTCTTAATCATGGTATCACCTTATGTAACTCCCGTTCGACCTAAGGCCAAGTTGCATGAGTTGTCAGCAGTTGATTGACATCAGTAGTGCTCGATTTAGCGAGTCCAAGACGCCGTGAGTGGTACATAATGGGAATCATGTATTAATATTAGAATAACTATGTAGTTTATTTCAAATTGCAATAGCCATGTAACACATGGAAAGCGAATGGACAGAACTAACAGTCAGTGTTTTGGACAGAATTGTCAGGAACCGGTTGACTGAAATTGAAACAGAAAAGTCAAACAGAAAACCAACTCTAAGGAGAAAACATGTTTCTGATGTGCAGAAGAGAACCAACAATGCAATGTGAATGATTGGATGAAAGTGATATTCAGTGATGAATTATGAATCTACGCTGGTGCCATTCCAATGAGACTTATAAAGATGACTGCCCGGAGAAAAAATGCAAAGTTCCCCTCTCATTCATGAGATGGGATTGCATCTCAGGTAAAGGGCCAGGGGAGATGACAATTATCATCCGTTCCTTTAATGCACTGATGCACACTGAAAATTTACGATGGATTATTTTTTTAAAATGGTCTATGACAGGGTTCCATCTTGCAAAAATGATCTGTCAACCACTATTCGAGAAAGTTTGAACCATTCTTCGAAGAAAACAGGCTTCATAAAAGCATGAAAAGGATTTTTTCAAGTACTAATCGTGATTCTTTGTTGGCTATTTCTTATTTTTCTCTGGATGATTCCAAGATTTTGTCATCTACTTGATCTGGAAACTATATGCCAGTAATGTAATCATTTTAATCTACTTCGTTTGAGGCATATTCTATGGAACCAGAATGTTTGGTTATATATATATATATATATATATATATATATATATATATATATATATATATATATATATAGAGATAGATAGATAGATAGATAGATAGATAGATAGATAGATGCATATGTGTATGATAAAAGTGCATAGATAGATAGATAGATAGATAGATAGATAGATAGATAGATAGATTATCTGTCTACCTATCAAGCAGACCATTGCTAGTGTAGTGAATTCTATTTGGACTGGGGTTTCGAATTCTGTAATCTCGAGGCTGCATCAAACAGAGCTTAGTAACTCTCTCTCTCTCTCTCTCTCTCTCTCTCTCTCTCTCTCTCTCTCTTAAACTGTTCCGCCTCTTTTGCTTTCTCTCGTTCTTTTTCGATCTTGTTTCTCCTTTTTCTTTTTTATTATCTGTGCCTGATCAGTTCATTCCTTTGACTGTTTCTTTCATTCATTTTCCCTTTCTGTACTTCCCTTCTGACAATCTTCCTTTCTCACTTCCTTTCTCTCAATACTGCCCTTCTTACTTTCTTTCTGTCTTTCTTTCTTTTCCGGAACTCCCCTTCTTTCAATCTTTTCTTCTCTTCTCTTTGTACTCCTTTTCTTCTTCCTCCTTCCTTCTTTCTTTCTCTCTTTGTAATGTTCTATTCATCTCAATTTGATTCATTTCCCTTCTTATCCTTTCTTCCCCTTGATCTTACAGTCTTTCTTTCTAATGTTCTTTATTTCGCTCTGTATGTCCTTATCTTTATCGTTTCCCTTCTCTTCTCTCTCTCTCTCTTTCTTAGTCTCCTTGTTTCTAATACTTTCTTTCCATTCTCTTCCTTCCTTTCTTCCTTCCTTTCTTTTCGTTTTTTCTCGCCCACTTTTCCCGCTGAACGTTCTTGGGCGCATGCCAAGGAGGTTGTCAGGCAGAGCAATGATGAAACTGAAAATTCAATAGGAAGTTGACAGCACAGCTTAATTGGCATCCACACTGGACAAGCGGGAAAACATGGCGGGCGATGGGAATAACTTCGGCATTATTATACATATATACTGCAGTATGGAGAATAGCAGAGAAAACCCCTCGGAAAATAGAATGAGTTGGAGGGACCATGTGGTGCAAACAATTGATATAACTTCCCGATACATATACTACTTGGTTTCTTATACAATGAAAATAACAATTAAAACTTGAATATATGCGTATGTATATTTGCATATGCGCCTGTGCACGTGCATTTCTATATTTTTTATTTTACCCCTATCTCTGTCCGTCTGTCTGTCTGTCTGTCCGTCCGCCTCTCTCTCTCTCTCTCTCTCTATATATATATATATATATATATATATATATATATATATATATTAATATATATATATATATATATATATATATATATATGTGTGTGTGTGTGTGTGTATGTGTATGTTTGTGTGTATATAAGTTGAAACAGTCTATTCAATATGTATGTTGTAGCTGAATAGAACATGATTTTTTCTTCTGTTTCGCTGGCCGTAACAATAAACTTTCCCATTCAAAGTTAGCAATTTTACCGATAAAAACATCTCAAACCCACCATTTGAAAACTCTTCCAGTGAAACGAGTTCAGTTCAAAAAAGAAATTTAAAGATAACTGTGAATTTTTTTATGGAGATCAACTAATATATATACGTGTGTATGTGTATGTGTGTACTAAGAAATGGATGTATATGATCCGACAGAATGATTATAAATTGTGTAATATCATATAAAAACTCTTATTTAAAATGATCAGCCATCATTACGCAGCTCATGTGATTATATATATATATATATATATATATATATATATATATATATATATATATATATATATATAGATAGATAGATAGATAGATAGATCAATTGATCGATAGAAGCTTTAACACGCAAACAAACACTCGCAAACACTCATACACATATACCTACTCAAATGGTCGACTTGGTGGCTGGGGCAGCTGTGTATTTCCCACTAGTAGTCGGGTTCGAAGCCCAGGTACACAAATATATTCACTCTAAGGATTACTTATTTTGTGATCCAGCACTATATCACGGTTGAATTTTAGCGTCGACTTCATTTGAATCCAGAATACCAAAACGAGTTTTCAGCTTTCCTCGTGGCTGTCCAATGACTGTACGTCTGCTCCACCTTTCGTTGCTTTGTTTTAGTCATTATATACGCAAATACACCGAACAGAAAGTTTTGAGCAAGTATTGGTATTCAAGTAGTTTTATATTGTTTTAAAAAAGAGAGCTTTAGTTAGGAACCTATGTGAGCAATACCGATGGAATAGGATTATCATATGTACGCAATAAATCCATTGCTAGTAGTTTCATTGTAGGAAAACATTGCAAACATGTTTACATTGTAAATTGTTTTACTACAAAAATGCATCGTAAATAAGGAAAAACGAGATTCATCCAAACATTACTGACCAGATAGGGTTATAATATGAAGAAATCGATGCATCGCTAATGATGCAACTTGCATCACAAATAACTGATATATATACACGCACATATATATATATATATATATATATATATATATATATATATATATATATATATATATATATATATATATATATATATATATATCAACTTCTTATTAATAAAATATGTATTTTCTTATTGTTATATAGAAATAAACTCCACTTTGTGTAAACAGGACTGGAGATGCAGTGAGGCGTGGCACTTAACAAAAGAAGAACAGAATCAGTTAACTGAGTTCGAATTCAGGCTGAGACTGTTTATATGTACTTCCTGTTTGTTGTTGGTCCATTTCTCGTTCACGAGGATCAAGGGAGGACTCATCCCCCGCCTGCACTGTTTGTTTTTCAAAGTGGAGATCAGCTTGCGTGCACAGTCAACTCTTTCGGCTTAGTTCCTTCCTCAGTAGCTAGGTGAGTCGAGATGGTCAATACGGCTATAGGTCTTTTGTCGGGGTAGCCTTTCCTTAGATGGTCTACCTTACAGAGCTGAAAGGATCCATTTGCCCTACTATTTTAGATCTTACACAATTATTATCAGTTTGTGGGCTTTTTTTCTGCATTCAAGTTAGCGCATTTCAGGGTTATCCTAATTCATTACCACTGGCAACAATGTTATGCTTTGGTGATTCAGAGGCCACATACAGATAAACAGAGTCAGTCATTTCGTATTATATGAATAAATACAACTCGAAAGCTGTCAGTTGGAATTTTTTCATTTTCCTTTTATTTGCAACAATTTCCTCGTGCAAAAATTTATTTGCCTTTCCTCGGGGCTATTTTTTAAAAAATGGGAACCCACACCCGTTTGCTTGTGGGCAGTAGCGAAAATAAAACCCATTTCCATAAATGGGCACCTACCTTCTTAAAGGAGAGTATACCTGTTGCCTGAGAAATGGATCCCAAAGAATCAAGCTTAAACTTTTTTCGTAATCTCTTTGCTGCCAAGTATGTTTCTAATATTGTAATTCCGGTGCCGGGGTTTTCTCATTGAAAAAAACCCATGAAAATAAAAGTAATTCATTCCATGTTTAAAACGGTTTTATTTTCATACAGAGCAGAATATACAATAATTGTAATATATACACAATTTCTCCCTAATAATATCTCTAACACTGTCCGAAAGAACCCCTCCATGAGGGTTTTGAACTGCATCTGTTCCTTCCGTACTTATACTGAATCTCCTGTTTGACCACTGTGTGTGCTGGAGGTCTTTGTTAATCAGAAGTCGTATGTATACTTCTGCATATCACACCAGTCTTTGGCTACTCTTGTTTTAAACACTTCGATGTTGGGTGCGAAGAAAAAGTTCTTCCTGTGACTAGCAACTAGCTCAGTGAGTGGTTTCAGTGTGAGTATTGAGACTTTTATCGTCACATTTCTCCATTTGGACAGGCGTTGCAGTGGCACTTGGTGTTAAGAAAATGGATTCCTCATAGTACTCTACATTTCTCCAGTATGTCTACTCTTCGGCAAAAGTCTGGGATTTCTAGACCAAGCTCAAGTAATCTTTGTAGCTCTCCAATGGACTCTTTCTGTTGCGGTAACCAAACACATGTGGCAAATTTTAGGTCTCAGTTTGTACAGTAAAGCGATGATTTCTAGGTGTTGAAATAAGTGACGTATGAATTCTAAAATTCTTATTTGCAGTTTTCACCTTAGCTTGAGTATGCTCAGTGAGTTTGAACGGATTGTCAATCTTTACTCCTAAGTCTTTCTCAACAGTAGCTTCTCCTAGAACCTGAGTGTCACTTTTCCAATCATTGATTCTGTCAATTTTCTTGGCATTTCTGGTGTCTGGATGCATGACCTAGATGGAAAAGGATTTATATCTTTTCAACCCATTCCTTTAGTTGATGCAGTGCTTCTTCGAGTTCTTCTTCAGATGAAGCTGTTGATAACAACTTATAAATCCTCGTATCATCCCCGAATATACTTATAAGTGGGTTTGTCATAACAGATATCAAGAACGAACAGAGGAAAAAAGATGGGCCCTAAATATGGAACCTTATGGAATGTGTGAGATGGCTGGGCCCTGATTGAGACATCATTGTTAACATTGATCTCCTGACATTGATTTGATAGAAATGATTTTATACATTTTATCACCTGGTCGGTGACACCGAAATTTTCAACTTGCATCAAGAGTCTTTGGTGAGGCACTGTATCGCAGGTTTTACTATAGACAAAGTAAAACACACCAACTGGTGAGTTTTGCATAAATACCTCAGTCCAGATATTCATAGCTTCATGAAGGTTGGCACTTGCACTTTTGTTTTTAACAAATTCAAATTGTTGTGGGCCACAGAGATGCTGACATGAAAAAAAGCCCAAACGATTCCACACAAAAAAATCAAAATGAAAAAAGTGCACACGAAAAGAGCCCACATGAAAAGCACTTACTCGAAGATGCTGCATTTCAACATATAGTAATAAAAGAACTTTAAAAAGTTTATAAGTGGAAATACCCGGGAGAGAAGATACCATTTTCTTTCAAATTTAACTGCATGTGTTAAATTTTAACCACTGAAATATGTTTTGTGAAATTCGTTATATATTTTTGTGTAAAAAAATATTTCATCGTCAATTCAAACTTTTCAAAGAAAGAAAAATTGAATAGAAAATGATTTTAATTATATGTTGTTTTTTTTTTGTTTGAAATGAATATCAAAATTTATCATCTTTCAGTGCCTGAAAGAATGAACACTAT
Organism: Thysanoteuthis rhombus; assembly: GCA_963457665.1. Classification (NCBI taxonomy): domain Eukaryota; kingdom Metazoa; phylum Mollusca; class Cephalopoda; order Oegopsida; family Thysanoteuthidae; genus Thysanoteuthis; species Thysanoteuthis major. Next base: position 29,176,119 of record OY735216.1, read on the forward strand.
TGATTTCAATATTCGACAACAAATTTTTTTCGAATGGCCACTTATTAAAATTTAGTTTCTTTTTTAGTTCGGACGTTTGAATTAATTTAGTCTACCAGAGCCCGGCCCAGACAGCTTTTAATATTGAAATGAAATATAAAATGACCAATATATATATATATATATATATATATATATATATATATATATATATATATATATATATATATATATATATATATATATATATATATATATATATATATATATATATATATATATATATATATATATATATATATATATATATATATATATATATATATATATATGATTGGAAAAAACGGGAAAATGTATCTTTTCTTTGGAACTTTTCATAATTGTAACATCTTCATCGCACTAATAGAATTTATTTTGTAATAAATCGCTTTTCTAACTCATTTCCCTACGCATGCAAATTGTCACATTGTTGATTATCCCGTTTACTACGTTACCAGAGAGAAGGAGAAGTCTCCTTCATTTAGAAGAGTTTATACTTAACTGAAACACGGAACCTAACCAAGAGACAGACCCACAAACTGAAAAACATGCAACGTGCACTTGAGAGAATTATGCTCAACCTTGCATGGAGAGACCATTCGACAGCACAATTTATCTGAGAGAAAACACTAGTCCAAGATATCATAGAATCCATGAAAAAACTAAAAATACAATGGCTGGCCATGTTGCATGAATGGCAGACAACCAATGGACATCACAATTCACAACATGGATCCCCAGAGATCACATGTGCAAGGGAGGCCGAT
>OY735216.1:29179403-29196903 GCA_963457665.1 Thysanoteuthis rhombus
GAAATTTACCTACATATATATATATATATATATATATATATATATATATATATATATATATATATATCCGATATTTTATGAAAATAAGACGTTTGGTTTGTAGCCCCAACCGATTTCTGTGTTGTCTCAAGGAGATGTGAACCCAATATCTTATCTCATTTCCTAAGATATCGGATATTATTAGATATCTAGAAACTTCCGACAGGTGCAGCTTTTCTTTACTTCAATTTTGGGCCTGCAAGGCTCAGAATCTTCCAATATAAAATTTATGGTAATTCATTGCATTCCACCATTTTGGCTTTGAAAGACTTATAAGACGACGAAGGTTTCCTTGTTTTTTCTATTGTTTTTTGTTTCTTACTTAATGCTCTATAGACCACAAAATGGATTCACTACAAACTGGTGTATATGGGTAACTTGAACCCATGATGATCATAGCATCGGTGAAGATGATTTCTGTTGACCTCTGACCGTCAATTTAGGGCAGGTCAATTTTGGTATTTGCTAATCTAATCTACGGGCTGCAAATGTGTATGCAAGGATAATTTGAGCACGGTATGGACATAGAATAGGTGGTGTTAACCTATAATGACATGTAAAGGCCAATTTAAGTTTAACTTAATTTCGGCAATTTCTAGAAAGGTCAATTTGGGCATTTTAAATTTTAGCAGTGTCGCCATGATGGCACGAATAAGAGTTGTGTACAACTGATGACAAATTCACTCTTTCGGCTCAGATCGACCACAATATCTAAATGGGAAATGTTGTTCTGGAATAATATATATGGGAATTTATTCTGTTTTGTTAAGCTTTTAGATTTTAATGAAGAAAGGGAGCTGGACCCTATTGCTGACAAGCTTAAATCTTGATGGTGCTGGATAAACTTATGAAATTTCGTAGTTTTTATTATTTGCAAACAGAAAGTATCCCCCTAAAAAATTTAGCTGGTTAGGTCTCTCGTTAAGTGAAAACCCGTCATGAGAGTTACTACTGTATTTTAGAAGTCTATGGTTATTCTAGCTAATTGCTCAGCTCTAATCTCCAAAGGAGTTGGTGATACCAAGAAAAATTGGGTCGTTTGTAACGAGGACGAACTTTCAACAGCCTAAGTGAGGAGACATTGAAAACTTCATCGTTATGCCACTTAAGCATTGTATATTTGACTAATAAATGAAGATAGTTGCTGCTCAAAGAGTCGGAAAACTTTATAGCTGCAATCTTCAAAGAGAAATTTAGGATAAAAAGACTTGAATTTGAACAGTGTGCGTCACAATAACCTGTGAGCGAAGCTTAAAAGCGAAGATCCATTGGAAGTTGCCCCGAGGAGCTGGAGATTAGGGGTTAATCCAGAGGCGGAGTTACGTCCCACAGCAACCCCTGCAAATTTTTAACTCCCTCCCCACATACACATGAAAGTAAAATGTTTATACGGAAGGTCCGATTGTGCCCACAGAGCTCCGGCAACCCCCCGTAGTTCCAGGATCTGCAGGTCGTACACGTCGCCCCTGCGTTAATCTAAAGCCCGAGGGTGCGACTGAGAAGAAGAAACAGCCGAGATCTTCACCCGATTTCAACGTATTTTTTTCTTTTTTTTTTCTTCCTTGTCATCCTTGTAATGAGAGGAGAAATGACATAAAGTAATTTGTTATACAGCATCTCAGGTGAAACGGAAAAGCTGTTTGAATATTTTATGAAATGTACTTTTATTATTAAGACAATCGCGGAGTTTCCACACCGGACACAAATAGATTGATTGGTAGTGGGATGGTTGAGTGAACGAATAGGTGTCTGGATTGATTAGATTGTCTGGTATAAGGCCACAATCATGGGGCACTGATGAGAAATAAAGTCACTTGTGAATGAAATAATAGGCAAGCTTGTTATGCATCACTCAAGACTAAGTGTTTTACCAGATAGAGACGACTCGACTAACATAGAAACGAGGAAGCTGATCGATTATATATATATATATATATATATATATATATATACATATATATACTACTTTACCCATGCTGCCTAAAATGACCAAAGTATTCAAATGATTTAGCAATTATACTGAACATTAAAAATTTCAATAACATAAGATTGCTCAACACTTGCTTGTTCAGAATGAACCAAGATCTTTTTATAATTTGCAGAAAAAGTATATATATATACATATGTGTGTGTGTGTGTGTGTGTGTGTGTGTGTGTCTTTTGTTTGTTTGTTTGTTTGTTTGTTTGTTTGTTTGTGCCTCTTCTCTGCAAAAACTACAAGGCCGGTTGACCTGATAATCTGTATGGAGAAACGATGAAAATTGACTTCCTACACAGGCTAACTTTCGAGATGATTCGAGTATTTAAGAGGTTATTCTCTGGCCAATCTTTGCTTTAAACGCAAAAAAAAAAATTATATCAGATTCTCATCATGTTTTTTCTAGCAAAAAGCACGCATATTTCTCTCCTTAAAATCAATTCTTAAATTCGTGTTTTTTGAGTGATTTTTTTGTCATACATCGCTTTTTTGCCAATGAAACAGTTCATAGTAGCATCAGCCATAGCAAGACCAGCATATTTTGATTTCTCCCTCTACCATTTCTCTTTCCTCAATGACGAAATTTCGAGTGAGAATGGAAAGTATTGAAGGGGTTAAGCATAAGGACACATATGTTTCTGCTAAATCAGGTTATTTTCTTGTAATTATTGAAAGTCATTATCCTTTTATATTTTCTACCAATGACATTTTATGAAGTATTTCTAACCATTATTATTGATTTTTTTCTGCCTTTTAACTATATCTTAATTTTGGATTGATTTTCCAAATCATAACTCTAGTAAAGCCATTATTCTACGACTGTGAGTAAACAGAGCATAAAAAGTAATGGAGGACATATTTTTCAATGTATTCGCTATTTTTCAGGTCTGTTTTTTCTCGGGCAACGCTGAATGACTCTATTCGCTTTGATATATATATATATATATATATATATATATATATATATATATATATATATATGTGTGTGTGTGTGTGTGTGTGAGAGAGAGAGAGTGTGTTTTGTTTTGTATGGTTTTTTTATTCAAGATCTTTTAGTGATCACTGCTCCTAAAATTTGAAATAATTAATTCATTGATCACCCTTTTTTCCACTTTTTAAATCGATCACCCTCAACAGTATGACGGTCTCTATTGAATGACTTACCAGACCAGCTGCAATAGACATGTTATTCAAGTGTTTTAAGTGTTATTATGATCTTACTTTATAATATCATAAATGTTTAATGCTAGTTAAAACCTTTTATTTGGATTATAGCCAGCATCAAATTAGCAAATGGTCTAAAAGATTGCTATCCTTAGCCTCATGGCAGACACTATACGTGTGTAATAACATGTTTACTTTTCTGGGTGTATCCTACTATAATTCGTCAAATGTCAGTTTGAACATGACAGTAACTCAGGCACCATAATATATATATATATATATATATATATATATATATATATATATATATATATATAATTCGCTTACCTTTATGAAATCCTACCCCAGATATTTGAATTCAATGTGTTAATATGATCCAATGGTTTATGATTTTGATGATCTAAATTGGTATGATTCAATAAATACATTGTATGAAACCAGGCTTTATTCACACTTCTCAAAAGAATTAGACTAAAATAGTAAATATAATGTGTACAAAATGTTTTTGTGTGAGATAATGTGCCAGTATGTTCACTTACATATAAAGAGATAAGTAAAAAGTAAGGAAAAGCCGCTGTAGTTGGAGATTATTTTGTATTTAATAACTTGGATATTTAGTAAAAAGGGTTTGTGGTCATAGTTTTATTTCATCGCTCACAGAAAAGGCCACAGAAAAACCGCCTCTTCCACTCCTACTAAACAATCAAAATTACACATCTATTCATTTCATTCCTCATATCTCAAACATGTAAACAGTATACAATTTTCTCTGCAGCCACTGCATAGTTTGTTTTTTTTTAAAGGTGGTTCGCAACCATAGAAATGCATCAAAGCATATTCATGTGATAACATTTCTTCTCTTAGATTTATCCGTACCTTCCAATTAACAAATTACCTCCCATTCATACAACAAACATGTATGCATATGTTAGTGAGTAAATTGGATTATATTATTATAGGAACTCACTCGAAATGGTCTCCCGTCGTAACATTGTTAATACATTACTCAATTTAGACAAAGTAAATAGAATAAACAATTAAAGATGTCCATATCTTAAATATATAACTGTTGCATCGAAAAATACGGAAAGACCGAGAATAAACGAGATGAGAATTTGGGCTGAAAACAGTTATTCGGGTCTTTCCATTACCAGCAGCTATTTAGCTCAATGGTAAGAGCACGGCTACCTTGAAACGGTGCCAGGTTCGATCTCTGCAGCAGCCACATTTTCTTAAATTATTCATTCATTGAAGCATGCCAGTGGCTAGACATTTCGTCCAGATAACTTTCAATGAAACCGAGTGTAAGGAGAGGTGAATTCATCTTTCTAATGGGCATTAGTGCTCAATGAAAAGAAGCACCCTCAGCTATTTTTAATGCTGGTGAATACTACATTACTCTGCACCCCCTTCTCTCTCTTTTTTCTTTTTCTTTTTCTTTTTCTTTTTCTTTTTATTCATATTTATATTTATATTTATACTTATATTCATATTTATACATATTTATATTTATATTTATATATATATATATATATATATATATATATATATATATATATATATATATATATATATATATATATATATATATATAAACACTAGTTTGACTTTTTGCCGCTGCACTTTATGAGCAGTAAGTACCCTTTTGTGCCAATGTGCAAACATCAGACAGCCAAGTGACAACTTCGATTGAGACGGTGGAAATTATGCATTAGGATAACTAATTATATCCAAGGTTAAATTGACCCGAATTGGGGGTAGCTAATCATCTCTTCTCTCTACCCCTCCCTTTCATCTGACTTTATATGTTCGTTTGTATTTATATCTCTATGGGGTGGTGAAGATTATTCTAATAAATGTTTGCGTGTGCGTTTCACGTTTCTGTGTTCATATGAATGTACTTGCGTAGGCGCATGTATCTTTCTCAAAGTGCACATTAAGTACATATGTCTATATTTATTTACCTTAGTGAGCGCTCCAGTCAAAACTAGTGTCAGGGTCGGGTCTCCCTAATTACACAGGCTGCTTACTCTAAGGCCACAAGTGGCGGTTAAACGAGCCAGAAAATTTATCCGGCATCCATTTCGTTTCTTGTAACTCGTCTTTCGAAGGAGGCCTGTACACACCTCCACCCCCACTCCACTTCATGTCCACTCCACCCGCCGACGTCACGCATTTCGCACCTAAACGGCTACACGAGTCCTTCTGACTAACCGCACAAACTACCCAACTTCGTTTCAACAACCCGTCTCTCTCTCTCTCTCTCTCTCTCTCTCTCTCTCTCTCTCTCTATCTATCTATCTATCTATCTATCTATCTATCTGTGTGTATATATATATATATATATATATATATATATATATATATAGTGTACTTCATAAATATATATCTATATATCTATATACATATTTATATATATATATATATATATATATATATATATATATATATATATATATATATATATATATATATATATATATATAAATGAAGCTTTACAGCTTAAACTCAGAGTATATAAAAGGGAACTTTTCTCCAAAAATGTGTGTCATTTCAGTCAATCATTTCTCAATATCTGTAAACGTAATTTATGTAATTTCTTTCAGTGTTTTTCATATTTTACACATAATTTGATATTATGGTACCATGTGTAACTTTTTTTCTTATTGGAATCTTCATTAGTTTACCATGTAACTGTTACAGGAATTCGAAACCTGACACTAATAATAAAATGGCTCCTTAGCAGTGTTCATCAAACATCACCACCCCTAAAGCTGAGATTTAGGGTATTATCATAATGTATATGTATGTAAATATATATATTTTCTGAATTTGTTATAAACAAACAGAAAGCAAATGAAAACGGATTTGATCTATGTATATATACATACATACATATATATATATATATATATATATATATATATATATATATATATATATATATATATATATGTGTGTGTGTGTGTGTGTATATGTATATATATATATATGTGTGTGTGTGTGTGTGTGTGTGTATATATATATATATGTATATATATATATATATATATATATATATATATATATATATATATATATATATATAATGGATAAAAACATTTACAGATACATAAACTAACTTCCATACACTTTACTCCCGAGTCTATCTCACTCTCTATAGTTCATATATATATATATATATATATATATATATATATATATATATATATATATATATATATATAATGATTTGTGCATTCGCTACACAAACTAGCTCATATTTCTGATACTGTGAAAAATGGGGATCCTTTAGCACAAAATATCAATATTTTTCCAAAAGATACATAACAGATTGATATAGATAAAATATAGATAGATGCATGCAGATAACTGGAAACAACAAATGTTACAAATTTATCAAAACTTTGCTTTGACAGCAGATAAAGGCTTTCGATTAAAGTAGTTTCAATGATTGTTGATGAAAGACTGTATTAAATTGATTGTTCTGTATGTATTTAGTACTGATGACAAAAATACTCAAGGACCAGTTTGAAACATCTCCCTTTAAACCTTCGACTCTGACCATTTTTGTGCGGGTCGTTTTCATTCTACTTTTTACGTGAACTTTGCGTTTTTCCTTGTTGAAATTTGGTCTTTTAATTTTTGTTCCTAATCTGTTTTGTTTTTCGTTTTTTTGTTCCTGTCATTTTCTCTGTTTCTTTGTTCTTTCTCTTACCGTTATATGTCGCTTGCTCGTCTATTTTTTCTTTTCAACTTCCTTTAGTGATTTCATTCATTTACTTTTTTCTCTTAATATCTTTTTTCTTGTTTTCCTTCTTTGTCTCCTCTCTAGCCTTTGCTATTTCTCACTTTCAGCTTTCCTGCTCTCCTTTGTGAGATGTAACCAATGTGAGCCAATGTGCAAAAGGAACTACGATACAACATCAAAAGAGGTGGTGGAAACAATGTGTTGGCGTTATCTTTTATGGTAATCTTCCCCGAAATTTTGTGTAGTACCTTTTATACACACACACGCACACACACACACACACACACACACACACACACACACACACACACACACATATATATATATATATATATATATATATATATATATATATATATATATATATATATATATATAATGGTCTGCTAGGCTAGCTTTCCTAACCACTATTCCATGATGAAGTGTATGTATCATACTTACACATAAGCATGCACGCACGCACACACACATAACGCACACATACATACATACATACATACATACATACATACATACATACATGCCGTAATAGCCAGCCTATAGTCGCACAGTTAACATATTTAAGGGATTACCACTCCTCCAGGCTCCATAACTGTCCCTTAAGAGCTTCCAGTGAACAGACCCTGGTTATTATACCAGTGCATTGGATGTAGTGTAGTATTTTAGTATTTACATAATCCATATATTTTATTTCAATATGCATCTTATATGCCGAAAATACGATATATATATATATATATGTGTGTGTGTGTGTGTGTGTGTGTGTGAAGTGTGTGTGTGTGTGTTCCTTTATCTCCTCTCTTTTTGTCAACTCCCTACTGGCTCTTCCCTCTCCATATTCCGCCTGTTCATTCCTCCTTTCTTCTCCTCTTTTCCACTTCTCACACACATTCTTCGGTGTCAATATTCATAAGCTTCTTTTCTCCGATCATTAATCTTTTGCTTTTATTCTTTGTTTTTACCTGAATTACTTCCTCTAAGAACCAAGCACGGACCCACCCAGGCCCCGTCCGAGCAGCGAAGACGCACAGGTGTGAACACAACAGCAGTGGGGGTTTGACGGGGGAAAAGGGGTCATGTATTTTAATCTCACCACTCTAACTTTAAATGAGAACACCCCAGCACTTCTACTTCCATGCTTGGACGTCATGGATGGTCGAGCCCACTATGCATCCAATCGGGATGGAGATGGCTGAAAGAATTATTAATTTATAAGCCCTGACCAGCCACCCGTATATGAAAAAAAATGATTGCTATAAAAACTACGACAAAACTAACCTCGTCACGGACAACCTAAGAAAGAAAATGATAAGGCGACACCTGAAATTCTAAATGACAACGCTTCTCGTATCTGCTATTCTGTCATCTCTGCTTTATATATATATATATATATATATATATATATATGTGTGTGTGTGTGTGTGTGTGTGTGTGCGCGCGTGTGTGTGTGCGCGCGTGTGTGTGTGTGTGTGTACTAGCTTGGGAATCCGGCGTTGCCCGAGAAAAAAAAATTAAATCTAACAACATTGGAAAACGAATGATATTTTATAGAGATTTCATGAAATCAAATAAATGATAGTAGGGACTGCATTTGCGTGCAACCCTCAACGATTGGACCAGTAAACATTCCTGGGTAGCTCCATGCAGACCAGCGCACAGCATCGGACAGCCTTGCGTATTCCCTTTGGAAACCTTGGAAATCAATTTTTTCCTAACTCTCAAAGTGGTTTGTTGTATTCAAAAGATTTTTCGATTGGTTGATTTATTGCACGTAGGTTGTCTATTGTCGAATAGCCACTCCTGAATCCAATTTGTTCGAATAGCCACTCCTGAATCCAATTTGTTCGCCTGGTTGATTTACATCTGGAGTGCCTGTTAGTTTGTTACTACGAATCTTTGTGGATAATCTATAAATGTTAGGTAAAGGTGTATTAAGGTGACAGTTGTTGGGGTCACATTTATCTCCTTTCTTGTGAAGTAGAATCACTATTCATTGGCAGAACTCTCGAAGTATTTTTCTTTCCCGTTTGCACTGTGTACATATCTGTGCTAGTTCTTTTTAAAATACCTCTCTTGCATCTCTCAGAAGGTCTGTCGTTATGCCATTATAGGTATTCCCTGTACTTGAGTTACAAAGTACTGCTTGAACAACCGTCGCAGATTTTGAACGTTAGAGATGAGGCCTCAGACTGGAACAATGGTAGGTGTAGGTGTGGCTTCATAATTTTGCTCTATGCACAATTTTTGTTATGTACGCATGATATATTATTTTACATACTTTCTTTACAATTTTATACATACAGAAATTTGCATTTGATTTAGTAGTTCTATAAAGCAATATAATGCTGGATTTCATTTGTGAAACCTACTTAAATGAACTCAATAGCAAATTTTTTGGCAGTGAAATTACTTCCGTTGTAGAGTTATTACTTTTCCCATCGAAACTATAAGATAGAACACTAAAAAAAGATTCCAGAGCTAATGCCTAATTTACTGTCCAGTTTCCACCTAAAATAGAGTCAAAGAACATAAATAAAAAATATCATTCTATCAAAATCATCTAAGCAGCAATTTCTAACTCCAAGATGCAACCCAAAACATCTAAATCTTTTAAAAAAATCATTTAAAAACATACTAACAGTGGATTTGAATTACCTCCCTTTATTCCATTTCTATCGTGTTTTTTATTTGTTACAAAATCCAATGATCTTACTACCCTGTTGCAGTTCACTATTCTGGTACAAAGGTTACCTTTGGCTTGATGGTTGCAGCAGACAGTGAGATGTTATAGATGGACTGTAAAGTTTTCGAGGTCATCTGCGCTTGCATTCGTGTAAATATCCTCGTGAACAAAATCAAGCACAGTAAATTATATACTGATAGAGAAGTGAGATTGCTGCCTACATAGGAATAAAGTTGTAATGTCTGAAAAATAACTCGGGGAACTGAATTGTCTTATGTTATTGTAAAAGAAATCCTATTATTTAGTAACAAGTGGGAATATAAAAGACCATGAAAATTACGGCGGGGGAACTTTATTCAGAAAATACAAAACTCATCTACAGTATTGTACAAGACAGATCAACTGACGCTTCTACAGTATTTTTGGCACCGGATTAAATTTCACCTGTAGAAGGCCAGAATACGGATAAGCTAAAGAAATAAGAAAAAACACAAGGCCAAAAGAGAGGAGGTGCCTTGTAATGAATGAATTCACTTTAATAGTAGCAGTCTGCAAGACTAACTTGCTAACCAGTTCTCCATAGGTAGGTGACTGTTAAGTGTTTATCAAATTCTGCTGAGTCAAGCAGAAAGCTACGAGTATGGAGCACCCAGTGATAATCAAACTCTCTACAGTAATAATAGTCTCTGAGACTATCTTTCTTACCACTACTCTACGGTGTAATGATTAACAAACGCGCAGTCAATGGTCATTTGATATAAGCGAGGTAACGTCTGGTTGTGGTGTACCGAATAAGCATAGAGCCCTGATGTAATTGTTAAGTGGCGGGTTAAAACCTTTTTATTCGCTAATCTTAGTATATGTTTACAAGAGCGAAGAAAAAGTTACACTTTCGCGAAATAATTCTATGTACATCTTTTGACAAACTCTTCAGATTCGTTCCATCCAGCCATCAATATAGTCGTCAAACTGTGAAATCTACAATGCCTTTTTCGCGCGGATATCTTGAGATCTCTGGAGTGTGACTCTCTTGTGTCAAAGATAACTCAAGTGACTCGACTCTGAACTAAGTAAAAAAAAATGATGGGGTAAGAAAGAGCATAAGAACAAAGGTCATTTGGTTAGCGTTGGGGAAGTGTGAAGGAGAGATAACGAAAGTGAAAGTAGACTATGGAAAGTAAGTGTAAATGTCTGTGAAGGATATAAGGCAACCATGTGTGAAGCTTCTTCGTCAGATGCTGAGTGGTAATTCGTGTCGCGAATTCACACTTGATAAGCAACAGTGACACACAAGCTGAGAAAGGCAAAAAATATAAATAAGAATCTGCTTGGAAGGCTCCCCGAGGAAAAAAACAAAACAAAAGAAAAGAGGCGGGGAAAGAAAAAAATAGGAAGTGGGAATGATGATGAAAGAAAAAGCAGGTTAAGAAAAAGACAGACGAGTAAAGAGAAAGAAAAGAGAAAGAGAAGTAAAGAAAATAGAAGCAAACATAGCGACATTCCCTCTTTAGAACCAACTCGTAATTCTTTCTTCCCCTCTAACGCTCGTTGTGTTTTTTCTCAACTATTTTCACATTGAATGCAGTTGATTCTACCTATTCATCCCCTACTCTTATCCTTTTTTCCTCTTTTTTGTTTTGTCCGATATATTGTTTTTTGACCCCCACAAAGATTTTCTTTCTTTAAATAATCGAATCTTCTCAATAATACCAGTATCACTTTTCTAACTTCCGTATTTATCAGCCTGTCACAACTGCTTCATATCTTTCTATCTATCTGTGTCTGCTTGTCCATATCACTTTTTCAAGTTGTAATCGATTTTTTTCAAAACCAAACATAGTATTTCATTAGAAATCGTCAACCAAAACTTTCAGTTTTCAAATAAGTTTGTCTGGATTGTTGGCTGGAAAGGGTCAAAAGTGACATTTTCCATCTTCTCCGCTTTCAGATGATCAATTGTAAAAGTGGAACTTCTCTTCCCCTGAAGAGGTCAAAAGTGAAGGCAAACTTTTTCCCCGATTAAGGGTTCAAAAGAGAAGGTGAACCTTTTATTACATATCTGATAACTTCTCTTTTTTTACCCGTTAAATATTTCACCCGACATAGACAGGTCCTTCAATTGATATATATATATATATATATATATATATATATATATATATATATATATATATATATATATATCTATATATACTAGCTAGGGATACCTGGCGTTGCCTCAGGTGGAAAGAAATCTACACTGAAAGGTCATGTAGTGAATTCTAATACAAGACTTATCAAAGTAAGGACAGCAATGGTTCAAGTGGGTCGAAAATGCCGACATTTACCTTTTCTAGAAAGCCTACATTGACCTGACCTTGAATTAGCCCTCAGAGGTCACCGAGGTCCCGGCTACTTGACCAATGTACATAATATTGCAACCCATATTGTGAAATCGTCTCCCGTTAGATTTGAAAATGACAACATTGATCTGACCCCAAATTGACCTTTACAGGTCACTTGAGGCCATCACCACCTATCGTATGTTCATTCAAGAGTAAAATTACCTGTATGCACAGATATTCTTTCAATTTATCAATTTTCTTGCTCTTATAATTCTTTGAGTTTAGATGAAATGCATTTTTATGGCTATTGAATTTATCTTATAAGACGTTACTTGAATCTCAGTTCGGTTACGTTAAGTCAGTACAAGTATGTACAAATATTGATTGAAAGTCTCACAATGGAGAAATAGACAGCAAGCTGGTCTTGAATATAGTTACTGCTGAGGAGTTAATTCAATCCTAACTGGCTGTCTCATATTTGTGGCTTTGTGTCAAAGTATGGGCCACCCTATGCTAACCTATACTCAACGGTGAGGAATCCTGTGTATCGGTTTTAAGATTCCTCTTCATTGATATGTACATGTATATCAGCATGCATGACTTCGTATAGAGAAAAATTCAACCAAAATGTATTTTTTCTGTTTGAAGATAAGAGGGAGGTTATTGATTTTTAAAGAATATCAGATATTTGATTTGCCCCGATAAAAAGTACATTTATCTATTTATTTGCGGTAGATTTTCAAAAAAATATTTTGATTTTTGCTTCTCCCTTGTCATCTCATCAGTTTTATATTCCTCACTTTGCATATATATATATATATATATATATATATATATATATATATATATATATATATATATATATATATATATCCTCTATGAATATATAATGTGTCTGTCAACTAAAAACAAGTCTTACTGATACTTTATCAAATCCCCGCTTTTTTGTGCTCTGTGTCTTTTTATGTTAATTTTCATTGTTGTTTTTCTGACGACCTTCGCTTTTCTGTGTGAAAACTTTCTCTTTAATCGTGTACAACGTCTGCAAGAAAAATAGAAGAAAAACTCATAATTCCTAAACACATTTCCATTTCTATTCCGTTTTAAACTTATTCTGCTTTTCTACTCTTTTTTTTTCTTTTGCTCTTTCCCTCTCATATGAACATTGTGTTAATGTTGCCATGACAGATGCAGATAGAAGCAATATTAACTCAATGTTACTTCCATCTGCATTTCACATCATGAAAAGAATAATCTCAAAGATAGCGGTAAGACATTCCACTAAGTAGGAACTATAATAGCTTTTCTTTCTTTTTCTATTTGCTTTTTACGTTTCAAATAAAGCTGCCTTTAATAAGTACAATCTAAACTACGATCAAACTAAAACTGAGACTATAAATGTGACATTTGATCAGCGACTCTTAGACACGAGCGAGGTTACAGAAGTTTAAATATACGATTGTGTGTATCAGTGATACGAGGAGGGTTTTTTTTATATTTGCCAATACTTATGCGATTTAAAAATGCATATAACTGTGTATGGTGATGCACTGAAGAAGAGACAGCAATGCAAAGATTGGAACATACACATAGAAACTAAACACTGTCAGAGTCCATAAATAAAAGTGTTTTGTATCATGTGTAGAAAGACGTATATATTCATACTTGAAATGATTAATTCATACTTTCAGTAGCACATCTATACTTGAAAGAAGACATATGTCTGCATATTGTTCTGTTTTGTTCGTTGTTTCTCAGACAACATTTTTCCTGGAAAAATCTGTTAGCACATACATTTTATATAATGGCCATAATAGTGTAAAACAATGTATTTTTAATAGGTTTTTATGGTCCGTTGATAATCATATGGATGTAATATCTAGCTTTTCCATTTTCTTTTTAATTCCTTTCTACAGATACCAACGGATTTGAGTTGTTGTTGAGGATACTAGTTGTCCAGATATTTTCATGTACATGAATTGCAACAAAAAAAATCAATGGATTTCGTATCCTCAATATGTTCAGGATGAGAGAGAGAAAGATGTCTACAGACTATATGAAGAGAAAATTCTGAAATTCAAAACGGCTGTCATCCACCTGTGACTATAATCTATTCTTCTCTATGCTCCTAACCCAATGCTTCTCTATTAATCACATAGATAGAACATTTACAATGAAACTTTCAGATCAACGTTTAGCTTATAAAATGTGATGTGATTAATAGAGAAGCATTGGGTTGGGTGCATTGAGGAGAAAAGATTCTGTTGAAAAATAAATATCGTGCAAATATGTACGTTTCTTATCATTATGCTCCGTATTCATTGATAGATAGGTACTACCTATATCATACAACTGAATAATTATATGATTTATATATATAAAAAAAAACAAATCTAGCAAAATGTTTCAGTTTATTTCATTGTGACTGAAAAACGAAAACATTGAGCACTGCCTTTATAGCAAGTACAACACAGATATAAACGAGGGTCGATCAATAATTCTGCTGTTAGACATGTAGTTAGTGGCTGAATATTGATCTGAAATTGACCTGCTATAATGTTCAGTCTGTGCGATTGATATCCGCCACTGAATCAAGAGCATTGAAAAGGAAGGAGATTATGTTGAAACATAAACATTTTTCGTGCAAAATAGATCCTTCGCCATTGGTCTGCGGATTTATTGATGTACCTACATTGTTCATGATTTTACGATATAAATGTATTGTATATCATTTTACAATAGAAACGTGTAGTAAAATAAATGAACGAAAGGAAAGGATTGTCAGTGGTCGGGCAAGATTTACTGGCAAAATAAGGCTATTATAAGAGAATGGATGGATATTCCGTCTCCTGACACATAATAAATAGCTGAATTTCGATCTGAAATTTCACCTGTATTATGTCCAATCTATCTTATTGATATTCACCACTGAACTAAACGCATCGATAAGCGAGGCGATTATGTCGGGAAGAGAACGTGTCATGTAAAATAAATGAATTTTTTCATTATTTGGCTGCCGGCTTACTGATCTACCTATGTACATATAGATAGATACTCGGCATTAGTAAGCACCATTGTTTTACTTAGATTTGATTTTTAAAGATATACTTATTGACAATTACACAGTTTACAATGAAACTCAATTAAAATAACCACATAATCACTTCAAAATACTTTGCACTCCATGAACCCGGTAATTATCGTTAATTATCAACTAGCACTACAACGGACTCGAAGTCGAATTCTTCTTCAGGTGCCAACTTCAAAGTAGGCAGTTGCGTGACTAATCAGGCTACGTAGGTCAACTAGTATCATTCAAATCTAGCCGTATAGCTTACTTTTTTATATTATTATCCACGGCCGCCGATAGGCCGATAAGTGATCGTGAGGTGGCGATCCGGTGGTTACGATGAAAAGCACCTGAAAGTAAGATGCAAGAAGTACTGGTGAACAATGAATGATAATTGACAATGCTCCACCAAAGACACTTGAACAATGGTACAACTATTTCTACAAGTGAATCGGGTTTAACCACAATGTACTTGTTTTTACAAGTAGCGAGTTCCAGACTGCATTGAGAGTCAATAAGGGGAACGATACGTTCTTCCTGGATTCAGACACGCTGCAAACATGCAACTATCACACTCACCAATTATGGATAGATATGAACAGATAGAAAGATAAACATTGATGGAGTCTGGTGAGAACAATCTATGGTAGAATGATTTGTAGACGTTGACAGAGATATAGAGTCATGGCATACGTAAAAAAAAAAAACTTATTGTACTTACATTCCATATAATCCAACTCCAAAACCACCGTAACAACAACAACGGCAAGAACAATCTGCACCAATTTTGGGTTGTAAACTGATTTATAAAATTCACACTCCTCTTTTGTGATTTGAAATCATGACGAATTTATTGCCAGGAGACTGTCTTACTAACTGAGCTAGACTGGCAATTCTTAGGTATTAACGAAAATTCATCATACAGATACGCGCGGGCTTATTTCATTCGGCTAAATACATTTATACAAAAATATATTTCTAAATAATTTTCTATTTATCATTTACACAATACAAAAGTTGCAATTCTCATCTTCTGCCGAAAGAGAAGTTGGGATGGGGTCTAGACCTGCAGCTGTCTTGTCTGATAATGTTTACTCATTGACAATGACACAGTTTATTTTGAAACTCAAGAAATATCCACACATTTATTTCATGATATACCAGAAACGTAGGAACCGGCATATTTGACAGGGAGCGAATTGTTTGTCAGTTCGAAAGTGAAAAAAGTCAACGTCAACTGCGTGATCGTACCATTCAATAATGAAGGAAAGAAAACAATTGATTCTTGAGAGCATGGGGAATAACAATTCCAGAGAATTATATTTTTATTCTACAGAGGGACTGCTTTCTATATTGATGGTTTTTTGGACATGGTACTATGAGTGAAGGTTCAAACTGGATATTTACCACCTTCTTCTTGTTGCCTTATAGAGGTCAGAGATCAAGGGGTCACCATAAACAGAGACACCTTTGAACGATTCACAGCTTGAGTCTCTTACCTGAAATCCAGATATATCTTTATGATCCCCCAAGAAGGTATCATTTTGCCCATCCCCACCCCCGGAGAAGTGTCAGCGGACGCCCAGGCATGGCCCTCTTTCTTATGGATGATTGAACTCCTTGCCATACAGCAAAAAAGATTCGGGGTTGGTTACCCTCGAGAAGATATTAAGTTGGTCTTTGGGTCAAGTTCGTTTCTGACAGAATCATATTGATCTTATCTGGGCTGTTTTGCATTGTACAATAAAAAGAATACCCAGAGCATGTTCTACAAAAGAAGATTTCTTTGTGTTTTTATGCAGCCTGGTTGGAATATCCTACAAAGATACGTCTGTTTCATGGTCAATCTCCATTCTGACTGAAGCTTAAATGACTTGACTGCTAAGTTATGAAATATTTTTCGACTGAGAGAGATCAGTAAATTTGACCATGAAATGGACTTATTGAGATAGTATCTGGATATTTTTCTAGCGAGATGGTATCAAAATCTATATAATTCTAGATTTTATTAGAGAGAAAATTACTAGATCAATCCAAAAATATAAACACTTCTTTCTTAGACCATTGCCCACCTTTTCACGAAATTATGTGAAATCAATTTAGAACCTTTTTAGAAATTGTGCTGTGCATATGTAACTTTGATGCAAGGAAGATGACCTTTGAGAAATCCTTGATCCGCCCCAAAATGTAAACAGTTCTTCCTCAATCTATTACGCAAACCTTCAATAAAGTTTCACTGGAATTAGATTTGATACCTGAAAGGAGGATAAAAAATTCCTACACCATTTTGAACACTAAAAATGGAAAACATTCCCGCTTCAATTTGACTCTCTTTCATAATAAAGTATTGAATTGTTCGTATCGTTCTATAAAGGTGCTTATATAAAAATAAAGGTATGTAATTATTTTTACCATGTTTTGGTTGATATACACAGACGGACAGATTGGGGTAAATAGATAGATGATATACACAACGTACACCGAGTGCAAA
>OY735216.1:29199403-29231903 GCA_963457665.1 Thysanoteuthis rhombus
TCCAACACCTAAAGAGAATAAACTGAATTTAAACACTTGGTTTATTTCAGAACGTAGGGGACTTATAAGAATGTTTAAGAAGAACAATCGCTTCAACGGTCGCATTTGACGCTACACAAATTTGAATAATAGATTTTTAAAAATTCGTTTGGAAAGAGAAGATAAAAATGGCGGCACATATAACGAAAAGCTTTAAAAAGACTAAGGTTAAATAATAAGAAGCGTTGAAAGAAGGAAAACAATAAGGAACATTGACCACCGCCACTTCCACTATGTGTCTCTCAATTTTTCCCTCCCCTTCTTTGTTCCCACCAACACCTCCACCGCCTCTACAACTATTAACCCACACGAACTTTGACCTTTTTCTGCTCCATTCGTGTCTCAGCTAATATCCTGCCACCCGGGTCGTAATTTCAGCCCGACCAAATGGACGGTCGATTAAGGTCCCAGGTGTAACGATTAATATCGAATAAAATCTGGACGTATTGGCCGGGTAGCTGAAAAGAATGATACGTTGAGGGCGCGTCCTTGGCACCCTCTGTTTTGCCTTGCCAATCCAGAGAGCAGTTGACAAGCTTTTGATTGTGGACAAATCAGGCAAATAGTGGCCATAATTGTACGATAGCAACGATTATATTCTCGCTGCTGACATCAGGTTCGATTGCTAAATGGCCCCCTCGATCCCATCTCTGAGAATATTTAGTGTAGTTCAGTTTGCTCTATTACGGCTCACTTGCATAAAGTTTGGGCGGGGGCGTACCAGTTCTATTGTATCAAATGAATATTATGACTCGGGGACCGTCTACCGAAATGGACAGTTTTATTTACTTTCTGTTGCTGGTAACATGTAACCGAGTACAAGCTGTCCTATGTTACTAAAAAAGGAGATGGGCACCGCCGAGTGACTGCCATTGCACAGATACATGAAATGACGCCCCAAGATTAAGGCATACGTGAATACCTGCTGGAATCATGTATAGTATTTGCCATTTCTCTTCAGTTCTAGATTCAACAACCATATTTACCGGTCCATAAGACACATGGCTCACAAGGATATCTGGGGTCTCCTGCTCAATGCAACTCATACAAGCCCCAAAACTTCCAATTTCGGTATACGATACGAGCGCATTGGACGCAGTGTAATATTTGCATAATGTTTATCTTATGCGAGTCCTATTTGTCAGAGAATACGGCAAATGTGTATAACAATAAAATAGTTCAATATTAATAAGCGTAAATATACACGAATAGTTTCGTACGTACGTGTTTATACACGGACATGTACGTTGGAACTGGTCTTTATTTGTTGACAATTAAATACCTATATAACGCATAGATACGTATCTGTTGATTTATGTCTATATGTTTACAAGTACATACATACATATATATATATATATATATATATATATATATATATATATATATATATATATATATATATATGCACGTATGTGTGTATATGAAGTGCTTTGTCATCATTTGTTCTTGGTGTTATTTAGTGCAGTCAACGCATACTCATTCGCACTTGGCCCACTGGACCGCCATCTGTGGCCACCTTCTGAGCTTCTTGTCGGCAAGTCGGGCAATTCAATCTTTTGGGGTCCTCTGTGCAGCCCAGCGCCGCGCCAACGTCGATAAACCTGAAAATCTACCCGCCATTATAGTCGACAAAATCACCGGATACATACGATTTTGTTTTTACTGATTGTTGGTCTCTTTATCGGTATTTTTTGGTTTGTTTTTTTTTAATCATAGTCTTTATGTTTTTTTTTGTTTTTTTTCTTATTTTTCGTTTCTGTTTTTGTTTTACTAATTTATTTATTGTTTTTCGTTTCATTTAGTCGATTTTTTGGCGGCTGTAAAATGGGTCCAAATGGTTTGGCTGTGCTTTGTGAAAGCAGTTACCTGAGGTCTTCTGTAAAGTGGGGAAAGGTAACACCAAAAATATGCTTGTAGATGATAAGTATTTGATCAATATATTTTTGATATTCCAATGCTTATTCACACCACCGTCAGAGAATGCTTGCTGTTAAATTGATGACTATTTCACGTCGAAATAGTTTCAGATAGTTTATCAAATAATGCCATTGAATTAAAACTAATTTGAATTACATTGAAAATAGATTAGATTAAATTAAAACGTGAGTAATTTTTTTATATGCTGCTTACCATTTAAAGCTCTTTTTCGATTCTAATTTCACAAATCTTCAGACGCCTAGAATTCTGGATAGCATCTTCAAAAATCGATTGGCATGGAAGATTTGATTTCTTTTCAAATTTCAATTAAAGATACCGTTTCCACACATAAAAAGTGCATCCAAACTAATAATTACTTGTAAAACACTTGTTTCTATGCTAACAGTATGCCTAGGGGTGGAAGTTAAAAGCACTGAAGAATCTGAAAAAAAAAACTCATTGGATGATAAGAGACAACAAAACTATATTTAGTGATTGATTGTCCAGAAAATAATGCCATTTTCTTTGACATTTTTACTCCATTTAACCTAAGTTGGTTGTTACGAATCATTTAGTGGAGCATTCATTATTTCACAAGTTATGGTAATTTCCAGTTCTCTACTGTTTACAAGACTGAGAGAATAATCCAAATGAAAACGAATTTTTCTTTAGAGATCAAAACTTGGATAAAAAGTTATTCGAACCACAAAAAACATCAACCAATCACGTGGCCAAGGATCAGTTCTCGTTATTGTGATTTAGAGTTGATGAGGTGCATTGATGCAAGTCTAGTTTTTTTTAGTTTTGTTTTGTTTTGTTTTTGTTTGTTTTTTGGGGTTTTTTTTTCAAATAATGGACATTAAACAGGAACCGATCCATAAACGATGATACAATAGGCTTTTCAAGAATTTAATGACAATACGATCAATGATATTTGCAGTTCAAGTTCAAATGACATTCTGGCACCTTGTCATATATATATATATATATATATATATATATATATATATATAAATATATATATATATATATATATATATTTATATATGTAAATATATATATATATATATATATATATATATATGTGTGTGTGTGTGTGTGTGTGTGTGTGTAAAATTTAACCTACTTTGATTAGATAACTTTTCCATAATTATTTTTTTGTTTCATATCATTTTTTCGTTTTAAACTTCTACTCTTATAGAAAAAAACATCATTACTTTCTGGACGACCTAATAGAATGAAACAATCCTCATTTTCACTGTCTGTAATACAAATGAAATAGCAGCAGCAGCAGCAGTAGTAGTACTGGAGATAGCAGCAGCAGCAGCAGCACACGGTTTTTCCCCTTGAGCGAATATCTTAGTGCTCTACTCCGTATGTGTGCCTTATACAGCTTCTCTTTCTCTCCGTGCCTGTCGGGATCGATTCCCATCATCTCATTATCTCACTTTCTTTGTTTTTCTCTCGATGTACCAGCAGCCTAAATTAGATCAAACCAGTAGCCAGTGAACACACGTACGCACACGCACACACACACACGTGATATCATAGATCAAACTGAAACGTTGAAAATTATGATATAGATTTTGAAGACAAGAAAAGGTATCTAAGAGCAGATAATTGAGTTTCTATTTCTTTTAATATATAACAGCTTCATGCAAATTTTCTAGCATTTTTGACAAAATCTTTTACTGATATAAATTCATCCAAGACTTTTCACTGACTTTCTATCACTTTACCCCAACGTTTAGGTAAATTGTGTATTCCATCAAAAGAGCAACTTTGATTTTGATTTGAAGAATACTTCGAGAAAATTGCATAATCATTTGCTGCGTTGCATTTGCAACCTAAGACGCATTCAGTAAAATTTCAGGTCGACTTCCTCGACCAGAAAGTCGCTTTCTAAAATGAACCTATTGCTCACTGTAGCGTTTCTCAGATTCCAGGAATTCGTTATTAAGAATTCTCTCCATTCAGAATAAGCATAGACAATGAGTTTTACTCCAATAGAGGTTAAGATGCTTAAGACAGTTCTTCCTTTATTTAGTATTTTCGTAATAGACTGTCTTGTTGAAAAATGAGTTTTATTTGAGTAGAGTAAGAAGATAATGACAAGTGTGCAAATGCTAACTGGTGTTCTGAATTTTCCCTAATGATTGTAAACAATATACTACAGTCGACTGAATCATCATCATCATCATCATCATCATCATCAGTCTTTTAACGTCCGTTGTTGGACATAGACCTTCCCCAGGATTCGCAACACTTCTCTATCATGGGTGTCGCGGAGCCAGTACTTCCTGAATTTGTCCAGCTCGTCTCTTCATCTAATATTCTGCTGGCCTCGGTTATGCATGTGATCTCGAGGAATCCATGTCCTGAGTCGTGATGTCCATCAGTTGCCCGCTTTTCGTGCAACATGGCTAGCCCACTGTCATTTGAGATTTTTAATGGATTCTGTGATGTTCCTGACTCTTGTCTTTTCCCCGGATGTACTGTGCTGTCTTGTTGTCTCTCCATGTGAGGCCCAGCATAATTCTTTCATTTGCAAGTTGCATAGTTCTCAATTTACAGATCTGTCTCTTGGTTAGGTCGTTGCATAGTTATCAATTTGAGGATCTGTCTATTACTCAAGCAATAGAGAGCTGAGTGACCTCTTAATACATTTGTAAGATTTCCCCAACATTGAAAAATGGATGATGTTGGGAAAAGAACGACTCTTTGTACCATACTGATATAAGCTATTTTCACTAACCACACATAAAAAAAACACTTTTGAAACAGCACTAATACATCAAATCAACAAAGATTGTCAACTTTGAATCTTCCCACTCGTGTTGTTACGTATTTTATGTTAATGTTAGGTTGATTTATGGTGCAATTCGGTCTCTCCGATAATCAATGATTTTTCACTATCAAGTGGTTCTTTATGCATTGTCTCAGTCGAGCAGATGATCTATACATGGTCTTTCCTCATAAAAACAATTGCAGAAATCATTTGTGTATCTCGTTGTGGTTTGTGGTTTGCCAGCTAATGCTGTAAATCAATGATAAGCACTGGATACTCCACATATATGTCCTTTTGACAGGCTGAGCAAAATTTAGTAAATAACCAGGGAATTTCATCAAGAAGCAATTTCTCACAGATCTAACAACTGTAGGGAGTTTGATCATCAGTGAGGGGTCCCCATCAATCGCTGATTTGGAAGATTTGAAATACGACAGTATGCTTGACTGTCTCGCCTCGCGCATTTTTCTATCATCGAAGATTTCTCTAACATTGAGCAAAAAAAATAGCGCTGGGGACTTTTGCATTACTCTAATAGATAGATAGATACATAGATAGATAGATTGATTGATAAAAACTCGACTAATCTCATTATACATAAATATATATGATATGGACAGACTGGGATAGATTTATATAGACCGTCTGAAATGGACGGATGAGGTACGTATAGATTCAGACGGACAGATGTATTGAAAGGAAAGCGAAAGTACATGCGCACATGATTGTCTGAGAGCTTCGTACGATAGTCGGTTCGTCTGAGAGTTTCGTATGTTGGTCGGTCCGTTCGCACACGGGGACGAATTCAATGCTACAGCTGAAACGGTCCGAAATGATTACTTTTGTGTGCATGTCCAAGATCTAGGCGAGTTCGGGAATAAACTTTGTGATCGGCCAGGAACGCGTCCAGCCTTGTGGAAAATAACGCTGTCACAACGCCTCTATCGAGGCAAACTCTCCGTGGGACACGAGCAGCGGTCGAGGCAGTGGAGCGGTGGGGGGGGGGCTTCCCCCGCCGAACACAGTAAGTAGCGGCGCACGAGATTTGCAGTTTATGTAACGAACCTTGACAGCCGGGCCTCGACCCCAGAGTTACCCCCCGGTTCGTTTAAACTCCACTGATCCCTGAGATCCTATCGTTCGTAGTCTTCCTCTTTCTGCTGTTCAGAAAACTGCTTCTTTCTTTCATTTTGTTCTATCTATCTATCTGTCTGCCCATCATATTTACGTTCTAAGTCAATTTCTTATCGATTTTTTACTCTCATCTTTTTCTGAGTCAATCTCTCTCTCTCTCTCTCTCTCTCTCTCTCTCTCCCCTTCTCTCTCTCTAACACACACTTTATCGTTATTCAACTAATTGATAAACTGGCAAAAGTACACAAAAACGTAGCGTACTTTTCACGAGTGATATATATATATATATATATATATATATATATATATGTATATATATATATATATGACGTGCCCTGTCAAGGTTGCCAAATCATGAAACAGCATTTCACCGGCATAAAGATATCTAGTGCAGTTTGACTTAGTGCTAACTTACCCACTATTTACAGCGTAAGCCATCGTGGCATCTAAGTGACAAGACAAATGGCAAAATTAATCCATACAAATTTACCTGGAGCATTTGGAAGCGCGCGCTCATCTGTACTTGAAGAAAACAACCAGCGCAGGCGGTAGGAGACACCCCTCTCCCAACATCACATAGAGGAAAAAGAAGAGGAAGAAAATTGATTAGCATCACTGATCTATCTCTCATTCTGTTTTCTCTTTCCACCTATCCAATGACAATCCTTCCCTCTTCTCGTGGGCAGTGGTCTCTTTCTTGTATTGGACAATGTGATCAAGGCAAATTGAGAGAATATAAAAGCAAGCCAAGGCGTGAGAGATCAAAGTAAAGAGGAAAGACGGAAATTGTGACGGCTTTGCTCTACCTGAAGAGAAATTGAGACCGATGAGCAAAAAAAAAAGAGAAAAGTTTTCTTTGAATAAAGAGGGTGTGGACGGTAAAGGCGGCGAAAATGAAAGTGACGCTTCACTCATTCCTACTTGATGAAAAGAAAGTAAAAACTATGAACAGGTGTCATTGAAAAAAGTAAAAATGATAAGTCGACTCGAAAGAGATAAAAAAAAAAGGAAGAATAGAAAAAACAAAGAGAGAAAGGAAGAAAAATGAAATTAAATGAGACCGAAGAGAAAAAAGATTATTATCAATAAGAAGGGAAAATAATCTAGAAGTAAGGAGAAGAAAGAACGAAACGGAAAATGAATTGAAGAAAAGAAAGAAAAAATGAAAGAGAAAGAAAAAGAATGAAAAAAAAAATAGAAAGAATGAATCGTTGCCGTTAGATGAGCCAAAGCAGTTAAATATTCTATTTACGATTTCATGAAGCAGGTTTTTCTCCCAGTCTCTTTCCTCTTCAAATGCGTGTCTTTTTTTGTTATGTTTTGTGTGGATTTTTTTTTCCTTTCTTCACGCCTGCCCAGTTTCTACATTCTTCACTAGCGTTTCATGCAAATCTCCCTCCTCCTTCCGTCTATTCTCTCCTCCCTCCGAGTCCAATATTTTTTTCTCCATCTATTCCTTTTTTTCTCTCTCTCTACTGCTCCCCCCTCGGCATTATTTTTTTTTTTTTTTCAATATAATACTCCAACATTGCCGTTTATGAAATATTACCATGTCAAAATAAATTGATATCAATCACAAATAGTTTTCGTCTTTACATTTTTTTTCTATTACAGTTTGAGTTCGGGTGTTTCTATTGTTTGAAAGTAAATCATTCTATACTGTTGCCAAAGAAGAAAAAAAAATGATTTTTAAAAATCCTGAACAAAAAAAAAAAACAAAACCCGAATCACTTCACTCATGTCTTTTTGTAGTGACACACGTAAGTATTTTTCTTTTACAAAATTTTCAAGAGTTTTTGTTACATTGTGGTTGAAATTACACTTTCTCCCTCACCCAGGCCCTCTTCTTCGTGGCCGTTGTTATTGTTATAATTGTTTGAGCTTATCTGTTTGGGTGTTTGTAATTATTGTTGTTTTTGTTTTTGTTGTTAGAAGCCGCCAACCAAGACTGACAATATAGGTTTCTTCAGTTTTTAAGTGAGTCTGTTTGGCTCACTAGCTATGTATGTGTATATGTATGTATGCATGTATGTATGCATTATGCGTACGGGCGGTACCAATAAAGCTAGTCGGTAGAAAATTTCAATATTTACACCTTATATCCTTTTTTCTTCTAAATTTTACCTCATAGTAGGTTTTAGAGATCGGTTCAATTTGCAATGTAAGTTTAAACAAGAGTGATACTTTAGTTTGTGTCCAGCAGCATCCACACTTGTTTCTGACTTTTCTCTATTGATTATGGCTTAACAAAATGCCAGAGAAATATCTCATTCATTGATCATCCCTTTTTACAATTTTTTAATTGATCACTCCAACACGGCATACTACCACAAGATCATTATTAAACTTGTTATTTTGTATGTAAGTGGTGGTGTCGCTGTGGCCGGTTCCATCAGATAATATATCTTACTTTATTCCATGTTGTTTTTCTCTTCTACTCACAACTGGAGACAGACGGCTTTCATTTCCACGATCAAATGAAAAATATGGCGACTAAGTCTCTTGCCTGATATTGGCCTCAGCTTTATTGGAAAGAGTTTGTAATTGAATTGTTTCAGACAAAATATCTGCATGGCCAGGCGATCACAAACATATATAACTATAGATTTATAAAACTGGGTGATATACATGTACTGTAAAAAATATCTCACTGTACTTCATTTCTTCTCCGATTCAATTTATTGAAAATGATGTTATACACACTACACACATACACACACACACACACACACACATATATATGTATATGTAGTTACGTTCGCTGAAAATTGTGTGTGTATATATATATATATATATATATATATATATATATATATACTGATGAGCCGGAGAATTACGACCAGCGACATGTTGCAAGAATGAGAGCTACTATATCGTAACAACTATGCACGTCAAAGTCAACCGGTAAGCCAGCCTCGAGTACTTCATTATGGTGCGCTGAATTCCGTTGTCATAGGCTGGATGAAATATATGAGTGACTTTAATAAAGGCTGCATTGTTATAACCAGAGGACAAGGTCAGAGTAGGAACGACTGATGGTGAATGCCTATCGGTAGTGGACCGAAGGAGGAAAAAATCACCAGCCACCGACAAGAAATCGGCCAGCCAATTCCGCCAAATACAATTTAACAGGAATGCTAATGTGGTTAAAGAGTCAGGGTATGTATGTTAACCGATATCAATTGCCGAAAGCGTCTTAAATGAGCACGCAAACTTCAGAAATGGATCTTGTATCAATGGAAGATAATTCCCTGTTCTCTATGTGTACATCCTGTTCGTCCGAGCCCCCACGAGAATAGAATGTGACACAAGGTCAGTTTAATGAGGTCATACCACACACGCTTTTTAGTCCTCACGGCTATTTGGCGCAAGGACATAAAAGTGCTGATCTGAGAATCCTGAGCCCTTTGGACTTGACTTCACAGAGCAGTACCAGACTTCGTGACACAAAGCCCCTATCGGCTAAGACACCACATCTGCGTCTCTTATGTGTGCATCGTTGAGAGAATAAGCTGGTAGAAGCACTGCAATCTCCTCAATGTTTAAACTGTAAGCCCAAGAATAATCATCCCTCTTGTAGGCAAGTTTCCAAAACTAATTCTAGACAAACCAATTGAATAAATGATGGAAAAAGTTGATATTGCAAGACATTTCATCTAATTAATCCGAGAATTTTTGGTTTAAAATTATGCAAGAAAAGTGTAGTGATAAGAATCGTTTCCTCATGTTGTCATCTTTTATTTTGAACATTTTGTTGTCATCTCATTCAGCAGCAGCAGCTGAGAGAATTCTTTCACTACTTGAGATAAAAGTCAGAAGTCGTTCATCTCTCAGTCAAAAAAATAATACCCTCCTACATTCTAAAAGTGTGCTATAAGACACAAACTGTACTAAATATACTTCACCCCAGGAACTATACAACAAAATGTTTAATAGGGATAGTATAAGAATAACAATAATGTGGAACAGGCTAATTTCGGAGCAACAAGTGGGCATTATATTTTTTAATCTTTACTATTTATTTGAAAATTTATCAAAGAATCAGATTTATTGTTTTGGATACATCTATCTAATCATTTCTAAAGTGTTTCATGTTAGTAATATATTTTCATTATATTTGGTACTTTTCTGGCGAAATTGACACCTTTAGTTGGTCATTTTTGTACTTTCATCGAAAAGCTTTTGGCAGTCCTGAGTTGAATCATACTGTCACGACCTAACTCACCTGTCTAAAACTGAACGAATACAAACTTGCATGTATTGTTCCAACATTTTAGAATTTTGAAAATATTCAATCTATCACTTTTAGATTTCGGGCATTAATAGTGGGATATACAGGCGACGATTTCCACCGATTGCAGTACATACTTTTTCAATGTGATCGTCGTCCATGGAAAGTGAAAGGTCATATTGAGTTGGCATCGTCTTGTGTGAGAGTTCCTCATTATTTGAAACACATTCGGTTTTGCCAATCCCCCCACACGCCTGTTGCAACATTAGAAGTGTATTCAAAATTGTTTTTCTCCTTTTGAAACAGAATTTCTCACAGACATATTACTTTTCAAAATAATTCACTGCTCAATTTGGGGAGAAGAGCGCCAAGTGCACTACTCACACGTTCACTCTGGCAAACATTCCAGATACAAGTACCCATTGATGCGCTGTTTCGATTTCTTTATGGATAGATCACACACACACACACATATATATATATGGTAGTAGTAAATGACAGTGTCGAAAATGAGAAGACATGTGTTACATCTCAAACTTCATCACAGTGGGGATGGAGACACGTGGGATGTGTGGTAGGTGTTTAGATAAAGTCTTAGCACAGCTACGCTTGGTTATTGTTTCTCAGCCCCCACTGTGACAAAGCCCGAACCTTTGATTTATTATCAATTTCCCCAGCACTTTCCTCTACTCTTTCTTTCCAAAGACTTGACATATTTTTCTCATTTATCCAAATGTATTTCAATTCTCGAAATGTAACTGACTGCACAGGTGGCTGATCCCGTATTTTCCGTACTGCAACTTCTGATGGATCCTTGTGATGAGACGAAATGCATGAAGTTCTCTCTGAGTAATAAAGTCGCAATTCTTTATTTTTCACACTATCATTTGCTTTCACCATTCTGTAGGATTAACCTAAGACCACACAGTCAATATATATATATAGTATCGCCCATAAATTAGTACACCTCTACCAATTTTTATGAAAAGGTTGTTTTTTTTTGGGGGGGGGTTCAAAACGGATATTATTAGGTATTATTTATTACCAAACTGTAGACCATTGATACTTTGTAACCGAGCATATGAAGATGTAGCATTCAAAAATAAGTACACTCTTGCGAAAGAGTTTATTTAAGATGTATATTTAGTGTGGCCTCCTTAATTTTTCCTCTTCTGGTTATAGTTTTGATGACATTGAACTTTGGATTTGCACAAACAGCCACTTGAAGGTTTTTCTTCTCCGACAGTATGCAACCTTTTAATTATGTCTTGTTCAATGGTCGTTGTTTTTCTATTCTCTGTTCAAAAACAGTCTATTACCAGTGCTCAGTTGGATTTAAATTCACTGACATGCTAGGCCAATCGAGCACTTTCTCCTTTTGCTTCTTCAGAGATGCAGTTGTATCCTTAGCAGAATCTTTTTGATTATTGTCATACTGGAGCTTTTGATTGAAGGCAATATATTTTTTTCAATATTTTGAAGTAGTCTTCAGCATCCATAGCTTATGTAACCAAAGACCATGACGTTTCCATCACTATGTTTAACTGTTGAGACCAAAAACTTTTCATTGCACACCCCGCCATGACACCGTCAAACACGTCTGATGCCATCACATCAAAATAGAATGATTTTTGTTTCATCTTTCGACATTAAACCTGTCACAAGTGGTTTCGTACGCAGTCGTCAACCATGTAAGTCTATATTGTTCAGAGCACGTTTGATTGCATTCCTTTTTACTTCATTAGAAGCCAATGTTCTCAGGTTTTCATCTACTGATCTCCTGGTGTAACAAATAGGACTTGGGGTGAGCTTGCATGATTGACCTTGCAACTCTTGTACATCTCCGACTTTTCCGCTTTTCTTGTAATTTTACGCAATTTTTGCAACATCAGTCTAGTAACTATTTTTTGGTAACCGTAGTTCTATTTGCGCAAATAAATAACACTTTCTTTCAAATCAAGAGGGAGTCCTTCTCCACATAGGGCCATTCCTGAAATAAACGTCTGTACACTGAAAACTGTCTTTATAAGGACTGTTTAAAAACTACGTTCTCTATTTTTGTTCAAATCCCCTGCACGAAAAAAATGGTTGGAAGATTCACTAACTATATAGAATGAAGTAAACTTTTTTTCGTAGGGATTTACTTATTTTTGGACTGTACTATATATTTTTGGCAAGAGAGCTTCAGTGCTCGAGAGATTTGGTAATTAATAATACCGAATAATATCCCTTTTGATTGTATAATACTTTTCTAGGAATGATAGAATCCTGTTATGTATGGTTTGGAAAGAAATTAACAGTTTTTAAATTAGTGGGGTTGTATTCATTCCGCCTCTCTCTCTCTCTCTATGTATATACACACACACACATATATATATATATATACACACACACACATATATAAATATATATATATATATATATATATATATATATATATATATATATATATATATATATATATATATATACACACAAGAGTTAGACAAAATAGCGGAAACACCTGCTGATTTCATTTGTACTTCTGAACTACTGGCTTGAGTAATGGCTTAAAATGCCTCAAGATACTGTACAAAAGCTGTATGAATCAAGCCCTGGACGTATTGAAGCGATTATTATTGCTAAAGTAGGACCGAAACCAAATAGAAATATTTTTAGAAATTTATAAAATTTGTTAACTGAAATGGTGCTTCCATTCAAGCATTATATACATACATATATACATGTATATATATACATATATATGCACACACACACACACAAACATATATATATATATATATATATATATATATATATATATATATATATATATATGCGTGTGTGTGTATATATGCATATGCATATATATATATATATATATATATATATATATATATATGTGTGTGTGTGTGTGTGTGTGTGTGTGTGTGTGTGTGTGTGTGTGTGTGTGTACGTGTGCATATATATGTATATGCATGCACTAATCTTTCAAGAGCAGAATATTCTCCGGCCTCTCTTGAAATTGAGTACTCGAAAGCCTTTTATTTTTATACTCAATAAAATGAATCTCAGCCACCAAGCTAACCCACTGAGATATTTACTAACACAATATTTGAACATCTCACCATGAAATAATGGTCAAGAAGGCAGTCTTGCTGGTGATCAGTGCTATTGTGAGTTCAATCATCACTGAGTGCCCTGCAATTGTATTCTCATGCTTCACCAAGAAAAGTTCTTCTATACCTATCACTACTGTTGTAATTTCGATCCACACTCTGTGCTCAACAATTGTAAACTTGTATATTAAATGCCTATTATTACCGTTGCCAGTTCGATCTTCTCTGATTGGCCATCATTTGCAGCTTTGTGCTTTACTAAGCTAAGCATATAAGATCCCTGTTATTGGTGATATGGATTCAATTCGCATCAGTTACACCAGATTTGTGCTCTTGTACTCTACTAAGCTGAGCTGATTAAAATATCTGTTACTACGTTAGCAATTTCGATCCTCACAGGGTTCTCCACGCTAGTTGTCCGGTATTATGCGCTGTAAATACCTATGAGAACCTCACTACGAAGTAGTGATTAGAAATGTAGTCACCGGATGGTCTATTTTTTTTTTTTTTGGCGCTATTTCGTACTAGGTGAAATTTGATAAATATAAATACTTGCCATTAGTTGAATTAAATGAAAGTATTGAGTGTCTAGCTATAGACAAAGTGTTAGCAAGCCAGATAATTGTGCCAAGCTTAGCTTAGCAAATGTCTATTAAATGCAAACGTTATTTTTCGAAAGAAATTTCCTCATGAAAATGTATATGGTTCCTCAATATTATTAATCTATTTCTAATGTCAAAAGCCCAACGCGTATTAGGGATTTTATTGAAATGACTTTTCTATTTTACAAATAGGTACAAGATCAAATGAAGAGGGCAAAGTAAAAAAGATTGTGTTTTATCAATATTTCGGGGCTTGGATGCTTTGAAAATCAGCCTTCAAAAATACGTTGTTTGTTCACTTTGGCTTGAACACCAGACACTGGCGTCAGGGCGGAAATGCAACTATTCCAGCTAAAAATTGAAGTTCATTTCAATTTCCTTTCTCTCGATTCAAGAACAGACTATCTGAGACAGAACCTCACACTCTTTCGCCTACAGTTCTTTTCTCGACCGCTGAGCCCTGAGCATCATTTTTTTTTCAGTAACCCTATTCTATCTTACTGCACCAGATCGTTTTCATCATAAAAACAAAAAAATACAATGTTATATTGTAAAATTTACCTACAGACCGTGTTATCGACTCCTTTCTTTATTATTAACTTGAGTAATAGTAATTTTTTTGTCTGTAATCCAATACTGTTGTGAGAAAGACGAATCGAAAAACAAAGTTATCTAAATAGCATGTGTATATTCGTTTTATTTCATTCTGTCCGCTATGCTGCGATCCGATGTCACAATCACTGGGAGTGAGAAATTGTTTATGGGGACTGGTAAACAATATGCGACGATTTTGACTCGTGATGCCAGAAGCTACAACAAAAGCCTTTCTTGTCATAAACCTTCGACTGAAGCAAAAGTCACAAAAGATTTCCTCGGGAAGACGACGATACACAACCGGTTGTTGTAGTTGCTTATACTCATGCATAAACAATCTATATACTAAAAGCTATTCGCTATTCGCTATCATGGCTGTGTTTGTTTGTTTGTTTGTTTTGTTTTGTTTTGTTTTGTTTTGTTTTTTTTCGTTTGGGTTTTTTGAGGGGGGGGGGTCTTTTTTGCTTTTTTTTAAAAATATTTGTTGCAATAAATTTTTATCTAACGATTTGCCGACTTTTAGCGTCAAACTTGTAGATCTATCTGCTTACTTGCTGGTTATATCTCTGTCAATCTATGTCTTTTTTTGTCACAGTCTTTTTGTATCTATCAGTCTAGGTATCCCACTGTCAGTCTCAGTACCTTCCTCCTTCTCTCTCTCTCTCTCTCTCTCTCTCTCTCTTTCTCTTTCTCTCTCTCTTAGTCTGTTCGTCTGTTCGTGTCTGAATCTTCATATCTCTTAAAAATGTCCAAGTTTCTCTCCCTTTCTTTCTTTCTTTCTTTCTTTCTTTCTTTCTTTCTTTCTTTCTTTCTCTCTCTCTCTCTCTCTCTCTCTCTCTCTCTCTCTTCGTGCTCTCTTGTTCGAATGCCACCCAAGATCTTCTCTGGGATTCGCTACATCTCTCTATCGTGGGCGTTGCAGAGCCTATATTTTCTAAACCAGCCCAGTTTGTCTCGCCATCCCATATTCTGCTAGCCTCAGATCATTGGGGTTCCATGTTGTGAGCCCAAAGTCTTAGACTGTTCTCATCCCTTACATCTGTCCAAGTGTGTGCATAGTTTTGTACCTGTCTCAATCTATTTATATCAATCTGTCTGTCCCCATCAGTGTCGTATCTGTGTAACAATCCAAGTCTGTATCTCTCTTTCTTCTGACTCTGTTCTGTGACAGTCTATACGCATCTCAGTAGGTGTCAATGTTCTTGTCTCTATATCTGTCTCAATATTTTTTGTATCAGTTGAGGGGCACTATTGAGGCTCGAACTTACCAAAGTAGTTATGGTCCAAGCGTGTAGCTTTATCTCAACTGAATGCAGGTATCTTTAGTCTTTTACCTTTCACTCTATCTCTCTGCTAACTAAGAAAATAAGTCTATTTTTATTTTCATCCTCTACAATTATCTTGTCCGGATAAGCTGGCCGGTTTCCGACATACATGCCACGACCTTAAACGTAAGCTCTGCGACTTACAAAATAAATGGTGGGCTGATCTAGCAGAAAATTCTCAACTCTGCACTGATGTTGGTAAGTATTTTTCCAAAGTTTCTATGAACCGATAAAGGAAACAATTGACCCCCCGTTTCAGATCCTAAACCCTATACGCAGCGCGAACAGTTTGGTGAATGTGAAAAGGCATGGTAATGCAGTAAGGCCGCTACGAGAAACACCGGCTCACAGCGAGGTACACATGATTAGAACAACGAGTAATTAAGAGATCATTGGATGCTTATTTCAGGGATCACAATATGCAGCAAGATGGCAATTGGCATTTCTCTGTTAGTGAAGACATAAGAATATACACAGGAGACAGCTAAGTGATAAGAACGATTGGAATCTTATTTAATCTATCTTCTAGCGATAATTAAACATTGATTGTAAAAAGTTTCATTTCGATCTATATTGGTTGATTGATTTTCAGTTAGAAACAACGCACAGATTTTGTTTTATTAACAAAAATGTTATCATAAATATTTGGGAAGTACATTTGGCCAGAATTTTGCGTTGTGCAACAGAAAATCGCTATATCACAACCTGGTTCTACACACCGATAATGACGATATTCCAAACCGCTGGTCTGAACACTTTCTCACGCCCTTGTCGGGGCAATTGCCATCACAGCTTCCCACAACAACCTGCAAAGACATAAATAAATGCTGTGCCAACGCCCATAGATATAGAGAGTGATCAAGAAACTTAAACGTGACAAAGCCACAGGCGTCGATAACATCACTCCAGAAATCTGGAAGAACGGATGCCCAACTCTGAGCCCATGACTCCATGAACTTCTTTTCTCCTGCGTGGAGCAGGGTATGCTAGCTCAAGACTTCAAAGACGCAGTCGTCGTAACCCTCTACAAGAACAAGGGTGAAAAATCTGACTGCTCAAATTTCAGGGATGTCTACCCGCTCTCTATCGCTGGTAAAATCCTCGTGAGGATTCTGTCGAATAGGCTTGTATAGAGGTTGCCAATGAGCATCTTCCACAGGGCCTGTCTGGTTTCATAACTGACCGTGACACAACTGACGTGGCCTTTGGCTTATGACGGGAAGCGACATCTCAAGCTCTTTCCCAATTGAAAACATCGTGCAGCAGGGCTGCATCCTGGCTCCGACAATATTTTTCCATATAATGTTGAAGTAACCGTCAGAGGTCACCGAAAAGATACATCCACATAATTTTAGTCTTTGCCTATTCAAATTGGAGCCTCCAGGCCCACAGTATGGTCACATTAAATATAGTGAGAGAAGTACTCTTTGCAGATGATGCTGTCCTAGTTGGCCACTTAGAGCAAGCCCTTCAACTAACTTCCTGCTCTGCAAAAAACACCCAACTTTTCGGTCTAGAAGTCAGCTTGAAGAAACTGTTCGATCAAGTGCACCGCCAACCATCCATAACCATTGGTGTAACTAAGCTGAATGCAGACAGGTACTTCATATACCTAGGATGTGTCGTGCAACGAAACAGAGAGCGTCAAGAAAGTGATTCAAAGGATTTCTCAACCTTTGGGAGTCCTTGAATCACTTCCTATGCGACCTACAAAAGCCTCATCCACGGCGAATTTGGCAAAGGAGGAAGGGCCTCGAAGTGCCGTATTGTTGAATTATCCCTCTGGAGGGGCAACAGACCTCTTCAACCAGCTCTGACATCTGTTTCAATGGTGTGTCAGACTTGTGCTTCAGTATATATATATATATATATATATATATATGTGTGTGTGTGTGTGTGTGTATATATATATATATACTGAAGCAATCGTACTGTTGGATTACTCCTCTGCAGGGACAAAACGGGCAACAGCGAGCTCGGGCATTTGCCAGGATAAGGAAAGTCCTGGAAAACCTGCGATGTCAGCTGTGTGCACGTCACACGTCACCTTGAAAAATTCATCGCGCAGACAAAGGGTTTATTTCTACGCCGCTATCTGAGGATCCACAAATTGTGGAAAACCTCCCAAAATCTCCAAATTTTCTTAGTTTATTTCATTTGCGTTGTCTAGGCCAAATGATACATCCATCGTGTAATAACAGATGATTATTTCAAATAAACTTTCAATATGATATAATGCAATGCCCCCCTCTCTCTCTCTCTCTCTCCTCTCTCTCTCCTCTCTCTCTCTCATACACACTCATCGTCTGTCTTTTATTTCATAGACCCCCTGCTCGTATTGGCCTTTCCCTATGACTGTCACTCTTTATTTTTCTCTTATTGTCTTTTTCATTGCCTCTCATTCCATTGGCCTTCCTTCTTTTATGCTCTCTCTCTCTCTCTCTCTCAAGTCTGTCTTTCTTCATTACGTATCATCTCCTATCTCCCTATCATTCTCTCTCACATAATATTTCTTTCTTTTTTTTCTTTCGCTTTTAGTGTCTCTTTCATCATTTGTTTTCCCCTTTTTCATTCCCCCACTCTTTTATAGTCGTCCATATGTTATTCTCTCTTTCATTTTTTTCTTCCTTTCTCATTTTTATTGATACTATCATTGTCTGTGTAATTCCTCTTTCTTTCTTTCATTCCTTTCTCATGTTTTTCTCTCTTTTTCTTCTTTCTTTCTTTCTTTCTTTCCTTCTTTCTTTCTTTCTTTCTCAGTGTCTTAGTTTCTCTCGCTCTTACTGTCTATTTAATTGTCTGTCTCTTATTTTCTCCTTTTTCTTTACTCTCACATCGTCTCTCTATCCCATATAGTTTCTCGTTCTTTCTTATTTCTCTCTTTCTCTCTCTCTCTCTCTCTCTCCCTCCATCCCCTCTCTTTCAAACTCCATCTGATTCACTCATATGAACAGCTATAGTCTCTCAAGGTCCAACATAACCCGTAGTCTTTCTTCAAAGTAGACTGCATTTACCGCGCCTGCCCGTCTCGCAGTATAGTACGAACGCGACCGCCTCTCAGCGTCTCTCTAATTAGACCACTTAACACAAGGCTCTGACTTTCAAGCAAAGGATCATTCACTTTTGCAAAAAGGCAAGCGCTTTACGCTACTTCTCAGTTATTCATGGAAGGTTGGTGGGCTTTTACTCTCCATATTAATGCATGTACTTCTCTTTGGTCCCTTTGATCCAACATCAACTCTGCATTCAACAAACCCCAATCTTTCAAGCTATGTCTGCCTATGCAGCTCTCGTAGCTGTTTTATTTATATCAATCTATCTCAGCCTGTTCAGATCTATTTATCCAACTGTATATGGTACACTCTCGGATTCTGTTCATATCTATCTCCCCTCTCTTTCTTTTTCTCTCTCTCTCTCTTCCTCTCTCTCTTTCTATACATATATATATATATATATATATATATATATATATATATATATATATATATGTATATATATATATGTGTGTGTGTGTGTGTGTGTGTGTATTTTTATAAAATGGATGTATGATCCTACGAAATGATTATAAATTGCTTTATATCACAGTGAAACTATTTGAAATTATCTCCCGTTATTACACGGTGAATGTAACATATGGCTTAGACAGCGAAAATTATCAGCTTGGCTGCAAAAGTAGCTGAGAGGAAATCGAGCATAAAACCGACTCCACTCCCTGGTTTAGAATTAAAGTTGTCCTCTTATTTTTACAATAGCTTGAGAGCACAAACTCCCTGATATTTTACTCATCTGTCGGTGGAGAAAGAGATGGATTCAAGCTTTTGAACTCAGATTGCCGATTCCATTGCCTGCAGCGTTACCACTACGCTAATTGCATACCTTGCATAGTATGGTTAATTCATTCAAACATTTCCAGTATAGTTCCAAAGCACACTGTTCAAGGTCTTATAGATGATTCTATGTATTTCTCTTCAGCTTATACATAGTAACATTGATTTGCCGAGAAATACCTTAGCCATACTACACCGAAGGTATTCACATGCACATAGATATATACAAAAGCATTTATTTCACACAACAATTAATCTCCTCTCTCTTTCTATCTGCTCGTTTGTCTAGCAATATCAACATGTTTTGATCCCAATGCTAGTATTAAATCGTTATGTCCGATAACCTCTTCAACTACTCTATTTATAAACTCTTACGTTGATTTTTTCTGGTGTCATCGACACATACTTTGCGATTCTATTCACGGGCTGATGACTATTGACTTTGTCAAGAAGGCCATCATTACTTTGTGTAATGATTTCAATCCACACTGTGTGCTCATCACTCGTTAACAAAAACGAGCTTATTGAATGAATATCTATGCACGTGAGTACGCGTTGAAAAGTAGTTTGAGAAATAAATAGAAGTATTATAAATGTCTATTTTTGTTGCTGCTGTGATTTAACAGTCGATTTTAACGGTGAAATTCGACTTCAATCTGACAGCGTTTGTTAACAACATTTAACCAAACAACATGTTTAACTTCTTAAATTAGTGAAAAGAAAGCCTTACAAAATCCCGGTCGTCAAAGAAATTTCTGAAGATATTTTGATAACTTTGGGCTGATAACTTTTAATAACTTTTTGTGACTGAAAAACTCATTTTTCCGCGATATATAACACGTTATTTACGTGAGTATGTTTCAATGCGCATACATTCGTATATATATATATATATATATATATATATATATATATATATATATATATATATATATATATATATATATATATATATATATATATAGTGAAATGTCTGTTATCCGAATTTCGGATCATCCGGACAAAATGTCAAAGTACCGTGATTATTCGATTTTACGACTTAGTTCCGAGTATGAATCGATTTGCAACTTCTCATGGAGTAGTATAAAGCACAAGGCGAAGTCAACGCCGCATAAGTTGGTGCATTTTCGTCAAATGTGGTCGCTGGCAAAAGCAAAGAAAAACAAGAGCTTCAAGCAACAGTGACAGGATATTTTTCTCTCAAAGTAAAAACAATTATTGATCACCAACCCAATGAACTTTATTTACATGATCTTAGACGAACTCAATGCACTTCCTGTGCATGTACATAACTGTATTTTTTAATTGCAACAGTTCAAAGAACGACATTATTGTTATGTTAGACTAGATTTTAATAGATTTTAATAGGCTGTAAGGAATTAAGTGCGCCAAGAGAGAGTGGTTATAGAGATAAACAATGTACCTAACAAAGAGAGGAAGCTATCATCTTAATAAAGGGGGTCGCAGGTAATAAAAGAGAAAAAGAAAAATACGTCACACTACGTCATACGATTCCCTTTTGAATAGAATACGTATAATAGATTATATATTTAAAACTTTTTCTTTTGCCAATGAATTAAATTTCATTTCGGACGATATTTTCCCGTCTATTTCTGATGCAATGATTATTTATTTTTGTTTCGGGCGTTTAAACAGGGATTTACTTGAAAAATCATTCGAAAGCAAATACTTTCAATATCTTTATTACAGAGACTAATGTTGCCAAATGCTGTCAAAATTTGTATATAGAAACGTTGAAGGTTTTGAACAAGGTCCGTTCTTTTTCTGGATGATAATTACGCATATTTCTTTGAATTTTTAGCTCAATATTTCCATCAATTAAACGTCACATAATATGATTTCATTTGTAAAATGAAATGTCTTGAATTTTCAAGTAATATCCTGTTTGAACTAATCTTGTCGATTGAATGAAAGCTAACCATTTAAAACTGCTTATTTACGCAATTGTGTTCAGTATGGCTTCTTTTCTTCGATAGATAAGTAATTGGAACGATCAATCACCCGAACAATATACTGCTCGCCCATCTCGTTCGGATTACCGACGTTCCATTGAGTATACATACATATATATATATATATATATATATATATATATATATATATATATGTGTGTGTGTGTGTGTGTGTGTGTGTGTGTGTATTACCTACCACAGGTCCCGCCGTCTACGGTCCTATAGCCGTGAAAATTCCCCCAACAATAATCGTTCGTAAAACCCAGCCATTCCTATACATATTTATATGTAAAACAACTGGATCTATGTCACTGTCTGTCGCTCTTAAACATTGGCTCAGATCAACCAAATTTGGTATGCATACTTTGTGCATCCAGGAGAAGACTTAAGATTTCTTGTTTTTTTCATTTTTTCATGGGTTTCACGGTAGGTACTTATATGTAACTATAATGCAAAGCTGAACACTAATTTTCGTTCATGGCTGAAACTTTCGCGTAACTCAAATAGATTTGGTGTGCATGCTTTGTGGGCCTAGGGGAAGACTTGGATAATTTGTTTTCCTCCAGAAAGAAACATGTTTAAGGCTCTTTGAGTGGGATCTGTAAGTATAATGCTAAACATATATATATATATATATATATATATATATATATATATATATATGTGTGTGTGTGTGTGTGTGTGTGTGTGTGTGTGCGTGTGTGTGTGTTTATATGTGTGTGTATTTATATATGTGTTTGCGTGCATGTATATCAATACCTTTATTTATTCGTAAACATGTCTTTCTACAGTATTTGTATTCAGATTCTTTTTATGCCTGTTTGTCAATGCAACGAAATAATTCAACCAAAACCGACGTATTCACCGCGTTTAGATAGACGGTTAATCACACACAAAAGGAAAAAAAATAAATATTTACTGGGTAACATTTAAAAAAAATATTTGCATATATCCATATATGTATATATTTATGTATATATTAATATAGAGATGTGCCTTAACATACGTACTGATACATTCACGCCCACACACACACATACACAGGCACATGCATATGAAATATATGCATTATATATTAGAGTGAAATAACAATTTCAGACGATCATATTTTGTACAAATGAGATACAACTAGTTTATTTCAATGCTTCGCCAGTGCATTCTGGTTTTTACCCTATCTTATAAACACATAAGCACAAGTTTCAACTTCCCTCTGGCGGCGACACCATGCCAAATCTGGAACATGAAATTAGTTGACCTCAAACTTTTCAATTTATCTCCTTTGATCGCTAACAGCACCAATCCCTAGAACCACAGGAAAATTGACACTTTCCTTCAAAATCAGTTATTCCTAAATCATCATATGATCTATTTCCCAGCTTAGTTCCACTCCAGGAAGTCATCTGATATCCCCCAGCTGACCACAAACACAGCCCAGCCCTGTACTGATTTCTTTATATACTTTTAATTCATTATCAATCCTGCCCACTATAATACACGGACCCTATAAAAACACACAGTCTCCTATATATATATATATATATATATATATATATATATATATATATATATATATATATATATATATATATATACATGTGTGTGTGTGTGTGTGAAAGTAAATTCATGCCTGTTGCCAAATGAGGGGAAAACATCCTATTTACACAAATATTCATATCAAAAATAATTTCCTGGTCAATGTACGTAACCCAAGGTTTCTCCATTGAACAAATAGTTAAAACATTATACAGCAGAAATTCCATATCAATATTTAACTGAAAGCTGTAATTTATTGATCCACCTATGTGTGTGTGTGTGTGTGTGTGTGTGTGTGTGTGTGTGTGTGTGTGTGTGCTGCCCACCCCTCGCTGATTATCTGGAATATGAATGTTGTTTCGGCGGCATTTTTCTGAGCGATTTTTCGTGCAGGCGGCCCCAATATCTACCAAACTAAAAATTATTACTGAAAGGCTACTGTAAAATCTGAAAATGTATATAATCTTTAGTTATTACTAAACAAAGTGTGTAAACATCATTTGGATCATAGCACGTAGAAGTTATTAACAGACAAAAAATTGTATACACATCTGAGAGTCACATTGTATAAATAAGTGCAGCTTTTCATTAAAGTTAAATTAAGCAAAATGGTACAACGCCCAAATTACATATCGCCTGTTGTACAAACAAAATCATCAAGTGAGTCTCGCATGCAATTATTAATGATTTCGATCCTTACTCAATGTATCACTTATGTAGCCAAGTGCCATAACGGCGTAGTTGCGTATTTATCTTAAATGTTACACTATTATTGATAATAGTTATATAACACTTCTTAATAAGCTGTTTTGAATTTAAACCAAATGCTACTATTATGATTAGATGTCATCTATTCACATCCTTTAATATTAAATGATTAAATGTCTGATAAAGAGTACATGGGTGGCCGTGCATGATAAGTGCCTAACGTACAATATTTAAAAAGTTGGTATTTTCCTCATTCATAAAGCTACAATGCCTAGTTTTTATTTCATTTTGTAACTTGAACACTCTATGATTCACAATACAGAAAAAATTCAAAAGTGGTGTGTTGGGCACTTATCATGCGTGGCTACTTAAATACATTTGAGGGTTTTGTCTTAAGATGTGTCATTTAAAATGATAGATATATCTAAATAGAGATATATGAATAGAATGAAATAAATAGATAGATAGATATAGATTGACAGATAGCTAGCTAGATAGATAGATAAATAGACAGATACACCCCATCAGCCATTAAGTGATTCACCGTAGCGTGTCCAGTAGCACTGGCAACATAACATTGGAATACAAGAAGATCCCCCGATTTTTTTTCGACAAAAAAAACTAATGATGAATAAAAAAAATTATAACTTTTTGACCCTTTTGGAAAAAAGGTACTTATACGAAATCGAAAGAATCTAAACCAAATGGTATGTCCAGTATGGCGGACACAGGACTTGACAATTCCATCAAATTTTTTCAAATTAAGAGAAATTAGGGAAACAAAGTGTTTTTCGGAAATATTCAGTGGCGTATTCATGCGAGCTTGCAAGATTCTAGCCCAAATAATTTGTCCGGTAACGCTGACAATTTTTTAAAGTCTAAAATGAATTTTTTTAAAAATCATCAAAATATACAAAAAAATTCAAAACTACAAAAAAAACATCTTATAAAAAGTTTTTTTTTGCAAGGTTGTAGACCAAATAATGCGTCCGGTAGCACTGACAAAGCAAAAACAAGCGAGTGAATAGAGAAGAGAGCCTCGCCATCTTGCTCATTGTGTGATCGTGGATGTTATAATTCAAAATATAGATAGATAGATAGATAGATAGATAGATAGATAGATCTGTTAAACGTCTGAAACACATCAACATGTCAGCCGTGCTGTCAGCAATTGTATTTGAGTGAGCAAAGCAGCCTGCTCCCCCCAAGCCAAACTGAACGAATCGATACTAGATCATTTTAATTGACTCCTTCCCAGGCACGTTTGTTGCTGCTCTTCGACCGGGGCCGAAGGAGTCAATCGGCAGGATTCATCTCCACTGCCAAGTATTACGATACTCTTCCCTGCATAACACTATTCAATATATTTTTACCTTTTTCGTATTTATTCGTGAGTAATAAGTCTTATTTCATAATTGATTATGTCGAAAAAGTATTGAAAACATAAATTATTCCTTTCGGACTTTTCGATAATTTGAAATTTACTTATTTTCAATTGGACAAAGGACTAATTTGCACATTTTCAATCAGTAAGGAAAACAAACTCCAACGTTGAATATCACTTTCTTGACCACAAAATTAAAGTTTGAAGCTAATCATAGCCACTTTCTAATCTTTTAACATGTAAGCAATTTGAAAATAACTCTCACCACCAAGAACAAAATATCGTTGTAATAATCAACTCAAATGTGTTACTATTTATTGCTGCTGTTACACTTGCGATTGATTTCAATATAAATGCATTGAGAATTTCATGCTAACCAAGGTACATCCAACTCTTTGGAACATTCGATTTGTCCTTACTGACCTCAGTCAAGTTTGACGATATATGTATCAGCTTTTTACGCCTACTAAAACCTGCGCAGGTAAGCTACTTAATGAATTTTTTTTTTATCTAACACTTTTACTCGAATTGTTAAGGAGGAATGGAGACGACGGTTGCATTATTTCATCCATCTGTTTTATTCCCC
This sequence comes from Thysanoteuthis rhombus, assembly GCA_963457665.1. NCBI lineage: Eukaryota > Metazoa > Mollusca > Cephalopoda > Oegopsida > Thysanoteuthidae > Thysanoteuthis > Thysanoteuthis major. Next base: position 29,225,146 of record OY735216.1, read on the forward strand.
TTCATTTCACTTGAGCAATTTATCCACTTCCGGTTTGCTAGGCCCGTTGAATCATCACCAGGGCTACGTTAATTACACATTTCGGATTTATATTCCCTAGTCTGTTTGTTGGCTGTCTCTCCTGACACTTGTCTAGGGGTTGGACTTTCCCGAATCAGACTTATCCGTCATCTCCGCTGGTTGCCAATCAAGGCTTGAGAACCCAGTCTGCCCTGCTATTCACAGATGATTGGGGAAGATTCATGCCTTTTCAAAGAGTATTATTGATAGTGAACGCAAACAATACCAGTCATCGGCACCTATTGTTAAGTGATTTACTCAAATGCTCAATTACCAACTTTTTTTTCTCTTAACCTAGCAGCATGTCAGCGACATGAAATGTCATAAAGCCTTTTTTGGTGCCTAATCATTGGTCGTAGCGAATATATTTCCAAGATTCAAGTTGACCCATTGTCATGCATAGATATGATGTTTCTGCTTGAATAGAATCATCAACGTTGTAATAAGTGGCAAAATCAATTGTGTTAATATTTTGGAGAGTGTAGAAAGACATATACTTGCCATACACTTCAAAGGTTTATGACTGGATCGTGTCATGGATGACAATGGGTGAAATAGCTGTTTCTATTCCCGTTACTGTCCGTGCAATAATTTGATTGCGGATGAATGGTTCATCGAGGTGCTCACTGACTCTTCTCAATCAACCATCGTGGTATGCTGGTGCTGAGATACTTTTTGTCAAGATATCTGGTAATGCGACAGATTGATGTGGATCTATCGCCATGGTGTTGAAGCAAAGTGAAAAAGAAACCTCAACCAGAACTCGAAGTCGAGCTCGGTTTGCCGATCCTACTCTTCGTACTGATAGCCGTTACGCCACTTTACACCTCGTGCCTATTCCATCTAGATTGGAGTAAAACTATCATTAATTGTCAAAAAATATTCGTCTGAAATTCAATACTAAAGGCTTGCCAAAGAGCGGCAGAAATTGTAATCTACCAAGATGAAGCTGATACGCATAATTACTGGGACACTGTTTCAATGATTCTATCGAAGAACTTCGAACAGTTTAGGATTCGAGGGAGGAATGGTGCGACGCATACGATGGCAATGTTCAGGTCAGTGAGAAGAAAAGCTTGATTTGGTCTCATGCGGTCATCAGCGATATCTCCAGTACGATAATACATAGGATAACAGTCTATAGAGGCATAGGCATGCAAATCAGGGGGCTGGGGATAGATAGCCCAAAAACTCTGACAAAACAGGGTAAATTTTCGAGTAAATCAAGAGTTTTGTGCCCCCTTAGCCAAAGAGTTCGCATACGCTCATGGTTCAGACAGGAGCTCTAAAAACTCTTACGAAGAGACTGGAAGAATTTGAGATCAAGGGAAGAATTGCGAACATACAAAACACATCTATTTTTGTATTTAACAAATTATATAGTGCCTCCTCGTTGTGGTTACGATAGGGTCTTGTAGAGCGTTAGTAATAGGACCTATTGTCAGTGGGGGCCCTATTCATACGGCCTTGTGACAAAACTTATCTAAGCTTAGTAAATAAATAACTATTTTACCTAACATTACCACTAAAACATTTTTCCAAATAAAAACGATATGTACAAACAGCCATCAGAACTGCAAAATGAAGCACAAATAGACTATTGCAATAGTTTGTAATTGATCTAAATAGCTATCTTTTGTGTTTGTGAGAGAGAGGGGGAGAGAAGAAAGAGAGAGTCTTCGTCTTTGTATGTGAAAACAGTTCTAAGTCGACCTACAAGGGCAGGGTATAAGACCATGTACTGGGTATATTTCCATACTTCGTGCATATCAGCCAATGAGGGAATACATGAAGTGTACTTATGTGGCAAACCTTGGAAATCACTATTTCATTTCCCCTCACGGCTTCAAAAATGCATTCATTTATTTATCACAAAAAACGCAATTTAGATTTTTTCTTATCGAAAAATATATACACTGGATTTTTTCTCACGATACCTTTCTCGATCCCCAGCTTTTTGACGGTTTGATTTACGCCACATTTTCGCTTTGGAGAAGAAAAAGGCGAAAAGCGAAAACTGCGCTCAGCGTTTTAGCTGCTAATGGAAGCATTGCGCACCTTTTCCTGTCTTTCCTATTTGCTATACTTCCTACCATCTGAAACTCCGACAATTCATCCCACCATACCATCACCATTTTTTTCAGACTCGGAACACTCAAAATATTTTCCCATATAAATCAATCATAAATGCTCCTTTGCTTTACACTATCTCAGCTTATGAAATATTTTTCATGGGAACGCTCTACTTTCGGATAGCGGACGAAATCTGTACCGGGAAATAGTTGGACAAGTATGAGGCTTCTTCTGCCAACATTGAACTGCCAATCAAACGAAGCATCATATGAGAAATGGGCGTGGCCTATTTCATATTAGCTATAATTGTTTCTCTCTGGAGAAAGCATGTCTTAGGAAACAAGACAGAAATTCTTGGATGACTGTAAGGATGAATAAATATAAAACTCAAGAGACGCGTGAGGTCAAAATAAGTGAACGCTAAAGAATTTGTGTATCTTCTTCTGTTTAGATATAAAAAAAAAAGTTAAAAAAAAAGTGAAAGCAATTATTCCTTAGATACATGCAGAAATCAAAATATGTAAACATTTGAAGGCGATTTTAAATTAATCTTATTCTTTCTTTCCTTAAGATTTATTTCCTTTGGGATAGCTCCGGGTTTTCCACCAGTAAATGATATCGACGTTCAGTCCAAGGTTTTAAAAAAGGTAGGATTTACAATTCTAGTAATCAAAATAGGCAAGATACTTTCACCTGGGACACTGGCGCCACACAATCTTTCTTCCCAGCAATAGTCACTATATTTGCATACGTTTAAAATCTACTGAATCTATTTGGTATAAATCTTCCTTCATCTTCTTGTCTCGATAAGCAGATGTATGTAATATAACATCCGCCCCAGGTCAGACCTGCACATATGAAAAAAAAAACTTCAAATGTAGCCACATAGGAGAGAGAATTCTATTTCATAGGGATTCCAAAAGTTCATTAAGGAAGGGGGTTACGTAGCCCTCCCCTGTCGGATTTTCACATATACACACACGAAAGTCTTTAAAATATTGCAATATATGATTTACATAGATTTTGAAGAAAAATCAATCAGGGAATGGGGTTGTTCTCACGCGAACTCCGCTCTTCTTTCAGTCCTGCACCCCTGAGGGTTTGTATGCACGCAAAAATCTCAAGTATATCAACACAAGAAAGCAAATCATATTCTATATGGATTTTAAGATGATTTGGTTGCACTCATGCGAATTCTTTAGGAGTCTATAAAACATATACAGAAATATAGAAATAATCATCGTCTTTAGACACACACGCACACACACATACACATATATTATTATTATTATTATTATTATTATTATTATTATTATTATTATTATTATTATTATTATTATTATTATTATTATACCCCCAGGCATTTTAAGAACAACCTAATCATCTTCTCATGATTATCTTAGATATATGGAAGAAAAGCCATCTAGAATATGAAAAGAATTAAACATTAACAACTAAGGTCATGTAAAAATGAACTCTAACACTAGGGGCAGATAAAAGTAGGAATAGAATACTTCCTGAGAGGAAACACCAGAAAGAGCTGATGGATTAACAACACACTGATAAAGAAAGTGTCTGCAACATCTCAAGTGATTTATAACAAGCAGATAGAAATCAACTTCCCCTATGGAAAATAAAACAAGCAGAGACCAACAACTAAACGAGGAAACGATAAAAGAAAAGATACATGAATAGAATAAGAGGAAGGTTTTCCAACCAGAAAAATAGACATCCCCTAATTACTTCCTAAGTAGGGATCCAAATAAATAATTCACCCGAGGAAGCCCAAACAGGACAGAAACATGAATGTGTTTGTGTAGTGAATACTTTTTTTCATCATATTTAAGCTCTACTTTTGAATTCTAATATCGAGTATATCGATAAACCCATCACATATCGGACATTGTATAAATATATATATATATATATATATATATATATATATATATATATTTATATATATATATGTATATATATATATATATATATATATATATATATATATATATATATATATATATATATATATATGATGTTACATCAATAAGTCTGTGACCTAATGATGGAAAGCGTTTTCACCCACCAGTAACCTGATGCTTCTCAATTTATCACATAAATTGAACATAAGAATTTCACTGATATCTGTTCAGGCTATGAGTTTATTGTTCCAGAGTGTAGCTATTCATTAATTTTAGCTTAATCATGAATTAAACCACAATTGAGAGACGCTCGGTGTGGATCGAATTCACTGCATAGTTATAGTCTACTAGACGAACCCAATAACCCTCACCTCACAGCGATGCACCTAATATATTTAAACTAAGCTCCCGAAGGCATGGCACAAGAGGGAAATTGTGGGACACCCGGTGAGAATCGACTTCATCACATGGTAACTCAACGATCATTATCACACAATGAGGCGCCCGAATGTAGTTATTTACTAAGCTTAACTTAGATCTTACACAAAGTTACAATTTTCGAGCACCCAGTGAGAATCGAACTCACAGTTCTGTAGTAAAGATCTGCAAAACCATCTTGTTAACTCAAACGCCACAGGGATGCTCCCAATTCACTACCCTCTTGGAAGTATCACAGTATAGTTGTATGATTTTATTTCATTTTTGCCCTAACACTGAATAACACGTTATTGAAAACCACCGTCGTTGCACTGCTATCACTTTCTTCTTATTTTTTCCTGATGTCGACGACCACTAAATTAAGTCATTCCACAGTGGAAGAAAATAGTTATAAAACACCCTCCTTGCAAGGTAGTTTCCTTGTCAAAATCCCGTTAAACGGCTCCTGGGATTTTTCGTACGAGATCTCGTCGCCTGCCTACTTCGGTGAAAATGACCAGACCTAAAGCGGTTACCATACACAAGCAGAAGCGAAATGTCGCCACGATAAAGACTATCAAATGTGGTGAGCGGATAAAATGATTTAATTTTCTCTTTTCCACTGGGGCCTGTTCTTTGCTAGTTATGGGCGTCAGCCTTGTCAGGGGGCCGCGTGAATTGGACAAAACAGTAACAAGCAGCCGACAACCTAGGGCTGGTTAATTTCATCAAGGGGCGAGCTTATTCGATGGTTTAAGACTACTCTCCGTGAGGATCAGTTGTCCACACGTGTCCCTTGGGGCGTGACTGCTGGATATAGTAGAAAGACGTAACCTATGATTAGAGGAGGATCTTGTTTCGCTTCCCGGGGGCCGACTTCCAAATGCTAGCCATCTTGTAACGATCAGTTTCAATTAAGTAAGAGTGTGACTTCAAGGCTCTGATGAATAGTCGAATGTCAACATGGGTGGCTGTCAGAACGGGCTTCCTTTGAAAATTGTCCAGCGATTTAGCATTTGAGCACATGTCTTACCATATTTGGAGGGGCGCGTGGCGTAAAAGTTACTGACGCAGACAATGGAATATCCTAGCCGGGCTCAACGGTTGAGGCTGTTTATGTTAACTTTACACTAATGCCCTTGAGAAAGGCATGAACGCATCTTTCCTCCCCACAGCTATGGGTGAAATAACAGGTCAGACTGGACGCTCCATCCTAGGGAAGACAAACAGTCTAGAAGGAAAACTCAGATTCCAAACCAGAGTGTTTGATTATAACTTTGATGCCCTTCAAGCAGCTCCTGTGGCCAAGCTGGTGCCAGACGTATCGTGCCCAGCCTTCCCTTGGACAGCGAGTGCGAGGGGGATTCTGTCGATCTGGCACCCCTGGGGATATATGCATTGCCCCAACTTGGGTCACTTTAAATTCGTTCAATCGTTTATCGATACAGAAGGGGCCTTTTCATTTATCATATTTGATCCCACTCTTTTCTCAAAAAATGACCATATATATGTGTGTGTATGTGTGTGTGTGTGTGTGTGTGTGTGTGGAATAGACTATTTGGTCGACAGAGTGAATTATGAATTGCGTTGTATTAAATAAAAACTTATTTGAAATAATCTACGGTCGTTACACAGTTAATGAAGTAATCAATTAAGACTGCGTAGATAGGATGAATAATTAAAGAAAATGGAGTTGCTGCAGGAATCGCATGAACAAACGCTATTGAATTGACCCATGTACGGAAAATTGTTTCAACTGTCTGCCATTTCTAACTTCACAAAATAATAATTGCTCTTTCAATAACATTTAGTATAACATTTCGAATTATTCTTCAACCCCTGAAGAGCCCATGACTTATTAACAGAGACATTATCCTTCGAGAACCCCCAAAGCCATTGGAACGACCTGCAAGATAATCTAAGCTGAGCAGAACGCCACTGTGTTGGCGTTGTAGGATTATCCTCTACATCCCTTTGCACACGTATACGACTCTCTGCATTTCGGACTGAACATCATCTCCCTGTTTGTGGTCCAGTTCTCCAAAACGCATCACATCGACTAGTATAGCAGTGTCCGTACGTTTAAATAACGGGAATATGCTCTTTGGGTGAACGTTATTGATTGATGGAATTCAAAGTAAAATTGTATTACATTACTTCGTTGTCTAATTATGAACCTTTTAAGGATTAATTCCAAAGGGCTCTTTTATGTACCAGAAAAATGGGAAAACAATAAAAATTAAAATTGAAAAAAATATGATTGTTTTTTAATCGCTTCGTGACCCGGCA
>OY735216.1:29236903-29259403 GCA_963457665.1 Thysanoteuthis rhombus
CGATTCTGAAAGCCCTGACGGCCAATTGAATTGACGGTGCTAACAGGTCGCCGATGCCGACTGACAGGCACGGGTGATAAATCGTCGTCCATTTCTGCCAGTTCATTCCGCTCTGTCGCTTTTCTCAATATTGAATCTCTATTGAAATATGGCGTCACCTTCCAGCATCCAGCGTCTCTCTAATTACACTGTTACTCGGCCGCTTATTACTTTAATAAGCTTGTTGTTCCATAGGTTGTTCTTGCCAAGACACACAGACGGTTTGCACACAAACACGGCTCGACCACCGAGCTGTTCAATTCGATCGCCTTTTACGCCGGCCTCGACCGATAAGTTATAATTGAAGCGATTGCCAACTATGATTGGCTGCCCGCAGATGCATTAGCAGACATAGTCAGCGCCTTCCTCACCTGAACTGCCAAATATCGTTTACATGACACCCGCTCAAACAACCATTTTTGTGCAGTCAAATGGTCGTAGGCGTGTGTCTTCATAAACTGATGTTCAAAATCTCTTCCCCAAGACGAGTTGACGATGGGGAGGGCAGATTTTAGAGCTTTCAAAATTCATTGACATTCACTGAGTTTAAGGCTCAAGCGGTTAACAGTACGTTAAATGGGATCGGTGAGCCGAGCTCAAATTATAACTGAGATCGCGCTAATACCCTTGAGAAAGGCATCAATCTATCTTTTTTCTCCCGGCTATGGGCAAACTGTGGGTGAAGTGAGTGACGCCATTTGGGGTGCTTGTCCATTTCACATATTACGAACCCTGAAGCAAGCGAAACATGTGACATGTGGAGTCCGACCAAGGACGGCTGATACCATAGCCAGCGTAAGGGCACCAGATACATTACTGAGTTTAATACGCCTGGGGGCTAAGTGTGGACAGAGAGAGAGAGAGAGAGAGAGAGAGAGAGAGAGAGAGAGTGTGTGTGTGTGCGTTGTGCCAGTGATTCAAATGGAGAAAGCCTGCTTCTCCTGAATATCAATATTCAAGATCCTGGCTTTTACCTAGGCACGAACACTGACCTCTGGCAGGTTTTTTTGGAGGAGGTGGATATACAGCTATCTAATCCAACAAGCAAGCCCTTGTTTCAGATTTGAATGTTCTAAATTTGTGTGAGTAAGTGTCTCTGGTTAAGCAACGAATATGCAATTGAATTTGTTTGAGCGAAGTTGTACGTTCCAAGTATTTATATCAGTAAAATAATCATCACTTGTTCTTAGTACATAAATGAGTTTATCTGAATATGGACAGGGTTGAATAATAGCGTGTATTTGTCAAGTGTTTATGTTTGATTATTCCGTATCTTTGCACAAAGATAGATAGATAGATAGATAGATAGATAGATAGATATATTGATAGATAGATAGATAGATAGATAGATAGATAGATAGATGCAGATCTAGCTTATTACAGTAAAATTATTTCCATGTGTTTTGTGTGGCACCAATCTCCTAAGAGGGATTTGTAATATGACTTGAAATTCACCATTTGACAATTTAGGCCATAATATTAGTGAGTCGTTTCATACGTTGAATACTCTTAGAATCAATGTCCTTTGAGGTCATAAGGTGAAACTTTTCGTTCGTTCACTATGCATAGTTGCGTTCATAAGCATCCTTATAAATATCTGTAAAGCATTGGTGTTAACTCTCTTGGAACATTTGTTACAATGGTTTGCGTTTGTTCACTACCATACAATTATATCAAATCATACATACAATTATGATGCAGGTTTTCCTCTATGAATTATTTGGATATTCGGCAACATTAGATTATAATTTTTCAAAACTGATATGTCAGTTCTGGGATTTTCTCTGCTACTGCCTCTACGAAATTCACTGTTGCATTTTACTTGGGAGACACTACCAATTCACCCCATTGCCATAATGAATGCTTTGAGACACCTATAGTAACTCAATGGATCACTTAGATCGTGGGGTATTTGAATTTATATATTTTCAAAATTGCTTTGTAAGTAAGTCTTAGAATATGTACATATGTGTGTGTGTTCTTAAAGATATAAGTATGGTATAAGTCTCTCTTCACCTCTCTCTCATTCTCTCTCTTTTTCTCACTCTCCCCCCCCCTCTCTCTCTCTCTCTCTCCATATATATATATATATATATATATATATATATATATGAAGAATGATAATTAAATTGGGAAAATGATTGCATTTATATATTCTTTTGTAATTTGGGAAAACAGCAGGTAAGTCTGATGAACTGTCCTCATACATATATAATAATAATTGGTTAGAATCGTTATGTTAAAGAAAACTAAAGCTGATTAGATGATAGAAAATACATTATTCAAATGTAAATGGGTTCTTTGTTTCCATAATTACAGGAGAAACACATTGCTGGTTGCTGGTCAGTGTGGTAGGCGCGAAATGTTAACATTCATCAGGTATATATCCTTGAAATTCTCATTCATATAAATCAATAGCTCTGTTTACTGTATTGAGCACTGTGATTAAACATCTCTAAGGGATAAAATTTGTTTTCTATTTCTTTCTTTTTGTATTTTCACCAAATGTCCATATATATTATGAACTGTATATTATGAACTATATATATATACATATATATATATATATATATATATATATATATATATATATATATATATATATATATATATATATATATGTGTGTTATAATGTTTTTATATATATTACGCTTAGTTACTCGACCCAAATGTGAATCAATCGTTCAGTTGCCAGATACGATTATTAACTGAATTTTTATATGAAATTTTCATAATGCATCGTTCGTTCTTTGTGATTAACCTATTAACAGCAGAATGTGACAAGTGACCAATTGCAAGATAACAGCCTTTGTCCATCACAGGATTTTCTATTGCAAGAATTCCATTGGAAGATAAAAGCTCTCAATAACTGATAGAACTAAGTTACCATCAAGTACAATAAAATAGAAATTTCATTGGATTAGTCGTTTAACTGCAATGATGGAACGAGATCATGTGAAAAATAAATGCTCTTGTCATCCCCAGGCTACGTATTATTTATGTACCTACATATATCACACTGGCATAGGTATTAAGCCTTCCTACATATTATCTAGTTTTCCCCCTCTCTCTCTCTTCCTCTCTCTTACTGGCTCTCATTATTTATCACGAGGTATATATTTGTCTACACACACATGTACATGTACGTGTGTTCGTGTGCTTCTGTGTGTACGTTTGTTTGTTGGGTAGTTGCATGAAATAAGATGAAACAGACATTAAGAGAATTACGCGTTGTTACGCATCCCCAGTTACACGATGAATGTATAAAATTTGCAATTTACTACGAAAAAAGACATCCAATCTTATCATTACCAAAAATGTTTGCCGTCGAAAGCTATGTGAATCTCATCTATGAACTATTTTTACCGTTTTGTGGATAGTGTTGCCCAAGATGCACTAACATCTAGTTTGTGTATAGGCCATGCAACTACCACCATATCCGAACATAATTGGTCACTAATTGTCAATATATTTTAAACAAGGCGTTCTACTCATAACATGAAACCTATTCACATTCAATACCTAATAGCCTTCAAAAGTGTATACATACAGTAGCGATGAGTAAAAGCAACACGTCTACTCAAAGATTGGTTTTCTTCGATACAAATTTAAACTTTTAACAAAAGCAGCAGAAGCAGCCGGTAGAATATGTGCTGCATTTGGTCAAGTTGATGACCGTACTACCCAAAAGTTGTTCAGGGGGGTTTCAACTAGAAATGAGTCACTCAAAGATGCATTTTGTAAATGACGTTCAGTAATCATTATTGATGACAAATTGAGTTCTTGTATGAACTGTGACCCGCTTCAAACGCGCCAGATGCTCTCATTTAAGTTCAAAACAAAATGACGAAATTATAGGCCTGTTTGTCGGGAGGAAAATTTCTCAAATCGATGGAAAATATTTTCCTGATGAAATTTTTTCTTTCTTGCTATTTTCATTTATTCAATACCAGTCAAAAAAAGAGGACCATGCTTACTTCTTTAGTTACTTAATAATTTCATAAAAGTGCAGACCTCTTTAAGTAGCTGTCCTTATGGCAGTCGTGATAGCCGCGGGAAACCGACAGAAGCGAAAGAAAATTAAGTCGAGGACATTACGATGGGTTAACCTGTTCTCTCTTTTGTTAGCTTTGTTAAAAGAATATTCCGCCTTTTCTTTTCTTCTGTTCAAGAGCCATAAAATCAAAATGCAATGCCGGGCTGAGAGGTCACGTGCCACCGTCTGCGGTAGACGAAATCGTTTTTAGCTGACTTCAATGACCAATCAAGGATCGATTGATAGAACGTGATGTTGGTCGTAAAGGGCGAGATTGGACTCTCGAAGACAGTGAGAGTGAGAATTTTGAATAATTAGTAATTGTGGACATTGCGTTAATGTTGTTGTTTGGTGTTGCCGCATAGCATGAGGTATAGGGCAGCGGATAGCGAAAGGAATCATGGCATCGATAGGGACAAAAAACATGGTGGTCGTTTTAATAGAAACCATAATTATGATATTAGCATTGGTGATAGTGATGATTGGTCGCTTAAAGATATCTACAGTAAAACAGAACTGTCAATGACACTCTGATGATGATGTTGGGATACGAATATAGAAAACATAATTCCTTCAGCAAATAGTGTGCACAAGTGTATGTGTGTATTCGTGCATGTGTGAGCATATTTGTCATCAGTGTGTAGGCTTGCATGTGTGCATATTTGGCATATGAGTATGTGGTAAGCATGAATGTGTGTGAGCGTATGTGGCATGTGCGTGTATATGATATGTGTGTATGAGTGTATCTATAACGATGAAGACGATAGATGTGTGCTATCTTTCTTGCGTGTATATGTATTATAGACCCCTAAAAAGCTGCTGCCCAGGGGTACTATAAGGTAACTTGACCCCTGTATTAACATAGGATAGGTGATGTTTCGGGTTGCCCACAGGTCAGTTCATGGCGAAAACTACTATAGATTTATTTGTTCATGAGAAAATCAGTTGAGGCATCAATGGATAAAATCGTGGAAATGGAATCGATGGACAGAGTTCAAACTTCAATGAAGGAAATTTAATTTTCATTTTATCTTTATTTTATGTATTTTCAATCTATTAGACCTTGAAACCTTCCAGAAATTTGTCAGAAAAAAAAATTAGAATGGATGTAACGATAATACAAAACAGGGCTCTTACTTTCCATTAATAGTTGGAAACCGTAGATTTCAATTCCTGTTTCTCCCGGTGCTTATGACAGTTTGGTAGTATTTTTCAAATGGATCAGACCACAACTCAGCAATAAAACAAAAGTAAAAACCTCAAATCATTCCTCAACTCAAACGCGTCAATTAAAAAATTAGCTCAATTCAAATCCGATGTTCTGCTTTGATATGCAAACTTCTAACGCCTAAAAAGTGAGCACAGGATTTCTTGGTCTTAGAAATAATTAATTGTTAAGGTTCCTGAAGAGCCTACACGGTACCATCTGAAAGTGTGCCGGACTTACGTGGGTCTGCCCGTTGGTGTTCTTAGAGCTTATTCAATTTTATGAAATCCTTTTTAGATATCATTTCTTCCCTGATATCTAAACATTTTTTCTCAGGAAACGCTGGCTACTCAAGCTAGTGTGTGCATATATGTGTATGTGCGTATGTATGTGTACGTATTTGGTATGTAAGGAGGTTATATGCGTACATACGTATGAGTATGTGGTATGTGTCTGCATGTAGAATGTGAATGTGTATACGTATAAGACAGGTGTATATGTAATATGTGTATGCAGTGTGTGTGAGTGTGGTGTGTATGCATGTATGTGTATGCATATGTTGCATATGTGTACGCCAATGTGGCATATGTATATGTGGTATGCGAATGTATATGCAATGCAGGGCCTTAATTTTATTGCAGTCTATCGTTTCACCAATATAGTTTTTCAACTTCGTAACCCCCTGACCGGTTTATAAGTTGCTCTAGTTAAGGGTTCATGGTCACCCTCGCTTATGTCAATCACGTTTAGCAATACTCACCTTCAACAATAAAAAAAGAATCATTTTATCTATTCATACTTATGAAGATTAGCTTAGTCTGCTACCAGGTAGAATAATAGAAATGTGGGTCTAGGAGGACAACGTTGCACTAGACTTTCGAGCAGAGAGGACTGTCAGCCTTACATTTGCAATCCTGGAATCAAATATCGATTGGATTCAAAACATTCCACGCGTGTGTATGGAGAATTGGAAAAGATCCCTTTTGGGGGAAGAGGTATGCTCGTCATGGGAGGTGATAGGAAAAGCCTTCGTCCAGCAACGCTTGTATTATACGTTAATGTACTTTTTGTCTTCCTTTTTGTAGGTCATTCGCAGTCTCTGATATTAATGCAATATCATCACAGTACCTTAAATGATTTAAATATCCTCCATGCTCACCAGTCTGTTAACCAATCTGTTTTCCGTAAGTTGCCTTTTGCTCCATCTCTGGTCCTAATATGCATTATCCTCTCTGAGAGGAAGTCCAAACAATAAATCGAAAACGCCGATGGAAAGTGAATTAAAAGAATCAACGTACATTAACTTGTCAACTAGATGCATCCGACCGACGAGTGTGGATTTCAATGTGGTGTGGCTTACACAGCTCAACAGGAACACGGCTTTGTTTATCATAGAAAGGAATCCCAGACTTCCACGTGAAAAATTGTGAAATAAGCTGTACTGCACGCGTTGCTGAAAGTAAATTAACTTGCATTACAGGTCTTGCTAAACAAAGGTTTTTTCCTATTTTCTCCCATGACGAGCATGACTGCACTAAACTCTATCATGTTTTACCAGTAAACCTTTTAATCTTTTGTCTCCATCTTGTGTCTGGTCTTTAACTACCATGTTTATTTTCCCACAAGCACCAATCGATCAACCTTTTGTTCCGTCTCTTGTCCTTTCTTCTTGCCAAGTACCCTGTTCATCTCCATTTTGTCGCTTGATTACTCGTTCAATATCCTTCATCCTGTTGGTCTCTTTCTATCATTAAGATTTTTCTGTTGCCTCCTTTGCGGTCGTTAAGTTGGTTTCTGGGTGGTTTTGTAAATTTCAAGTTTCACATGCCCACGCCAGCTGATATTATACATTGATTTTATACTTCATCTTTGCAGCATATTAGCAATTTGCTTCTTAGTATGTCATTATTTATTCCAAATGTTTTCCTGCCAATCATTATGCACCGTCTTAATTCATTTCCGTAGACTCTCTCAAGCTTAATCGCACAACCTAGGTAAATGTATTCCTTAACCTCATCGAGGGCTTCACCCTCTGTTCTCATAGTCTTTTTAGGGTCTTTATTATTGAATGTTTCTTTTGTCGTTTTTCTATTCATCCTTAACCTGATGTTTTTACTTTCTCTATTCAGATCACTTGACGTTGTGTGGGCTATTCGTAGTCGCTGATATTGATACAATATGATCACAGTATCTTGAATGGTTTAAAAATTCTATGTTCACCAGTTTGTTTCTCAGTCTGTTTCCTGTAAAGATGTTTTCAAGGCTGTTGAAACCTTGTAAACTGCATATATATATATATATATATATATATATATATATATATATATATATATATATATATATATAAAGGGGGGTGTAATAAGATTTTGAAATATTCAAATCCAGAATTTGATTATAATTGAATTATCTAAATGGCACTTCTCGCGTTTTGGAACCGCGCACTTCATTTGAGTGGAACAGAGAAACGAGAGAGATGACGTGCTCGTAAATTCCTCATAAACGTACAGAATTAAGATAACAAACACATTTTACCAAAAACGAAAAAGTCGCAAATGATTTTGGCAAATGGAACGACTACAAACCGAAATGGACGTCGACGTTACAAAGAAAGTGAATATAGGAAGTGATTGAAGAAAGGTAGCCAGTAGAATCAAGTTCAGCTTTAAAGGGGAAAGGAACAAAATGATTCTCAACAAGGATGCGACACGTCCTGCTGAGATAGAGAGTATTACCGAAATCCGGGTCGTGGTACAGAACAAATTCGATGCCCTGCGGAAAAAATGAAAGAAGGTGGTAAGCGAAACAAATGAAAACAATAACACGGGCAACTTTAGAACTAATTGAGAAAAAGGAAATCTCGTATAAAGACAAAAGAGAACGAAACAAAAGGAGCTGAACCTAATAAAGAAACTTTTTAAAAAAGAGGTTATCAGAACAGAGGGTAGAAACACTCTGTCACAAATCAAATCGGCAAGCAACAGATGCTTGTATTGACAGATAAAAAAGCGAAATTAACAAAAGGGGACAGGATATCAAGAATAACCAAAGAATATCACGAAAACCTGTATGCTTCGGAAATAAAAGTACTACCGACCGACTCTTCGATAGAGGATAGTGATGCTTCGGGTGTAACAACGGACTAAGTAATGTTTGCGCTACGAAATATGTAAAGCGGAAAAGCCACAGACGAAGATGGTATAATGATAGATATTGTAGAAGATGAGGGAGATGTCTATCACAAATGACTAGCAGAACTATTCACACAATGCTTACGAGAAAGAAAAGTGTTTCAAAAGTTCTGCCTAGGAATAGTGATCCTACGACAGTAGAAAAGAGATGTTAAAGACTTCAGCAATTACCACCCGATTAGATTACTACCAAACATTTGCAAATTGTTCCCGAAAATTCTCTTAAATATATCAATAAACACTTTAGATGAAAATCAACTGCAAGAACAGGTAAGTTTCAGAAGTGATTTGACAATAGACCACCTACACAGAAAAAACGAGCTAATCGAAAAAACATCTGAAAACGACAAGCCACTTGTTTGGAGAACAGAGACCCAAGAAGACACACACACACACACACACACACATATACATATATATATATATATATATATATATATATATTGATTGGTTGATTGATCAACATGAACAGACTGGAAAGGAAGCATGGAAACAACAGACAAGAGACGCAGATAGATAGTATTGAGAGAAATAGTTTACACGGGTATCTGTTTCGCTTGGCCAGCAAGTAACATAACAAATGTCAATAGCAGTCTAAAAATCAACAGAAAAAATACTAAGCAATGAAACGGTTCATTTCAATTAATAATAATAATAATAATAATAATAATAATAATAATAATAATAATAATAATAATAATAATTGTGATGCGCCGAAATAAAGCACAGCGAAAATTGAAGGCTGTCCACCCAAGCGGAAATAAGGTGGAAAGTTGGGATGATGGGATACCAAACTTCCGGTGCGATTTGGTGTCATTCGATGCTGTACGGGCAATAAAAGCGTGAAGAACGACATTTGAAATTGAATGACTAGGGTGAGGATGGTAGTGGCCATTGGGAAGGTGGGATACTGCGATATTTACATCGGGAATGATGGGGGTTGGGAGCTTCCGTCGCTGCCATGTTGCTCAAAGCCGGAGAAAATAAAATAAAGGGATTGAGAGGGTATTGTTTTCGCCTTTCGCCGTCCGTTCTCTGGCCGACCCACCTGACGGATGTGCACAGACTGCAAACAAATTTATTTAGTTTCTCGCTAATTATTATTATTATTGTTGTTGTTGTTTTTGGCCAATCCTTCGTCGAAAGTTCCGTCTCCATTATCTTATTTTTCTCTCTTCAATCTCATGTACGGTTGTTACTGCTGTTGTTGTTTTTGTTGTTCTATTCGTGTTTATATTTGAAACAGACCAGCGAAAAGCCTTCAAAAAAGATTATAGAATGCAAACATTGTCATGGATAAAATATATTGATGATATTCTTTCTCTGTGGATAGGAGATAAAAAAAATTTAAACATCCCTTTCCTTTAGTACTTCTTTGGCCAAAAGGAACAACTACAAATCAAAAATAAATTTTACCAATGAATTTTCCAGAAAAGAAGGTCTTTTTTAGAAACGATAGTAAAAAATCTATTAACATTCCCCTCTAACAGAATTACACTGCAAACCAATTTCTATGCATACATACCTGCACGGACTTTCGGATCAATCAGATCACATTATCCGATCGAATCCACTTTTGTAATTCATTAGAAATAGAAGGATTTGCAGTCTTTTTGAAGACTAACGATTGCATACTCGCCAATTCATAATTTCATGTCAACAGAGGTTACCCTCAAGTTTAACTAATTTGCATGGCATGAAAAGTTGAGATGTGGAATCACTAGGATCATTCATCTTTAAATGAAGAAAAAAATTAAGATTCCAATCATAGATTGCCATTCGTTTCAATTAGCACAGAAATTTCAACGGACTTGCTCCCATCCTAAGATATTACTCGAGGATCACCTAGAACTTGTTGCAGTCTTTACAGAACCTCCGATAGGTTCTTGCCAACGAAACCGACACTTTCGGTCATTCTCAGTCTCTTGTCAACCAAAATTTAGAGAAACATCAGAACCAAGCATCAGAAGCACACGGGAGAATGTTTTAAAATGCAGTCGCCTGTATTAATCATGTAACCACATTTAACAAACAGAAACATAGAAAAATGTTAGATTTGGCAATACATGTAAAGTTTCTGGAGTTTCTTGTCGATATGAAAAATATTATTCATGCTGCGAAATGTGCAAATTTGAACTGTTATACGTAGGCTTTACATCGACCACTTTGAGCAAACGTTTCAACAAGCATCGCAGCGATGTGAAAAATGTACCAGCAGCGGCGGTAAAAACAAAACTTGCAGTTTCGATTATGACCTCCAGGTATATGTCCTAGAGAAAGTAAAGGGAGATATTGGCGCTCTATCACACAACGAGGGTAAGGGAATGTTATGACTCACGAGCCAGATGACTTAAATAATACTCTCAGCGATCTGGTTCGCATTCACCATAAACTCATCGGTAATTGCTTACCATTTCGTTTTCCTTGACAGCTTTTCAAATCATTCTGAAAAAAAGCACCATGTTATTTGAGCTTTAATGTTCGACGTTCGAATCTCATCTCGTTTCTTTTTGCAAAACGCAACATTAACGTTTTCAAAAAATTAATTCAATCATGCTCGTCGTGGGAGAAGATAGGAAAGGCCTTTGTCCAGCAAGGTTTGTAATACAAGTTAATTTACTTTCAGCAACGCGTGCAATACAGCTTGTGTACATTTGAATTTGAATGAAGAAGATATACAACCTGTTGAAATTTTTAGTTTTGTTTTATGATATTTATATCATTTTTTTTTAAATCAAAACAGTCTTCTTTTTCTTTCTTTTTCTTCCAATACTTATATCAGTATTATTAATTTTCAATCAGTAAGGTTTGAAATAGCGTTTCCATAACACAATTATTTCTCTCTATTCTCTATGTCCCAGAACAAATTTATGTGGCAGTAACTGTACCTGCGATCTAGAGGGTGAAAATAAAAGAAAGTGAAGTATTACAAAAAGTGTCCAGAGCTATAAATAAATAATTAGAAAAAAAAAACAGTATTGAAGATGACAGTTGACCCTATAATAGTTTGCACACTTTCAGCCATTCCAAAAACACAAGAGGTGATTCTAAACGAATTAGTAATTCGAATAAGACATGGCAAAGAAAGTACTCAGATATCATCACCAGTCATATGATGTAACGATGCAAATGTACTGCTACTAATGTCAATAATAATAATAATAATAATAATAATAATAATAATAATAATGATAATAATAATAATAATAACTAAAAATACTACGATTAATAATAGTTATGAGAATTGATCAATAACGTCTTGTTTGTTAATATTTCAAAAGAAGAAAGGAAACCAAGACTGTTTTTATTTTTTAAACATAATATAACAACACTAAACATTTTCGATATTTTGTATATCTTCATCAATTAGATTCAAACTCCAATATTTAGAAAAAATTCAAAACGTGAATGGTGTGTTCTGCAATGAAAACTGAAATAGGATTTGAACATCGCACATCAAAGTTCTTATTACACCGACCTTTTTTGTAATGGTTTTTAAAAAGTTGAATTAAAATGTATGTTCTGTCAAGGTGACGTATGACTTGAAAGTCACATATTTATGTTCTAATAAACGTGGTGTATTTTGGGTAAACAATTACTAAAAGGTTTATGGTGAATGCGACTCGGTTCGCCGAGATTATTTTTCAAACAACCGGCTACATATTTCGTTTTCACCTAAAAGCTTTTCTCAGCTCTGTCACGACCGGTTCATTTTTCACATCGCTGCGATGCTTGTTGAAACGCCTGCTCAAAGCAGTAGATGCAAATCCCATGTATAACAGGTTCTATTTTTCACATAATTGATATTTTTTAAATGATAAGAACTTTCCAAAATTTTGGATGTATTGTCATATCTAAAAATTTTCAATCTTTATGTTTGTCCCATGGTCATATAATTCACACGGACAACCATGTTTTTTTTATTCTCCTGTGTGCATCTGATGCTTGGTTTTTGATGTTCCTTTAATCTTTGATTGATAAGAGACTAAGATAGAGCTTAAGTTCAAGTTTACGAAATTATTGAGGTCACTGAAAAGACTTTAGCGAGTTCTGGGTGATCTTCGTTTAATATCTGATGATTTCTATGCAGGATGGGAGTAAGTACATTAAAGTTGACCACTAAAGGCATTATTATTCGAAGCTACATCTTTATCTCAAGATTAAAGGTCCTAGCGATTTTTTCCGTCAAACTTCTCTTATTATCTGAATCAGTTTAACTTGAGGATATCCTCAGTTGACACAAAAATTCATTAATTCTTGAACCTGCTTTTGGGAGTCTTCAACAAAACTGCAAATCTTCCAATTCTACTAAATTGCAAAAGTGGATTCGATCTGATAATGTGATCTCGATGACCTGAAAACCACTGTAGGTGTAGAGGAGCGTTTGCAGGATAGTTTATCGAGTTTTACTCTTGTGTCTGAAAAGCCTACTTTTCCTTTGGAAAATTCACAGGTGAAATTCATCTTTGATTTGTAGCTGTCCATTTCGGCGAAAGAATTACAATATGAAAGGAATGTTTTTAAACTTTTTTGACCTCCATTCTAAATGAAAAAAATTGCTGTTTCAAATTAAGACATGAGTAACCATTGGAGCTCCCATAGCTATTCCTCTGATTAGCTGATGAAATTACCCTTTAAAATTAAGATATTGCTCATGAGAATAAGCGAAATTAGTCCTATGGTACTGGAAAGTCCCCCCGTTTATCAAAGGCTTATTTACAAGCACTAATACTTTCTTCGTGGTCAATGTTGGGGTATAAAGAAGAAACTTCTATGGTAACAATGCAAAGTTCTTTCTGATAAAATTAGACGTGTCTAATTTAGCAATATGCTTGACAAAACCGGTTTTTTTGCCGCTGATAACTATCAATCCATTCTGATACTGACAAACTTAATGTACAATTATTGGCCACAAAGAAGGACTTCGTGTTCAAGATTATATTTTTTAAAAATCAGTCTTGTTTTACTTCTTTAAACTACTACTCCTACTACTACTACTACTACTACTACTAATAATAATAATAATAATAATAATAATAATAATAATAATGATGGCGGTATGTTGTAGCATAACAGTTATAAGCACAGAATATGGAATCGACAAAGAGGGTTCGAATTTTACTCAGCACTAATGCCAATGAGAAAGTCATGAATCCTCATCCTTCCGCTCTGTCCAACCGACGGACAAAAATGTCATAATTGGCATGTAATGATTGTTGATGGAAAAGGGGGTAAATGAGAGAGAACTTGGAAAACTACTTCCCCATAAGTAGCTTGTACTAAAGTCAGCAGCAGTAAAAAGACGCTACCACTGGCCAAACGTGGCAAAGACTAATCAGTATATCATTATTGGCATTGTCTTTATTTGCTAACTAGTTTTCGATAAGATAGTTATGGGAAGTGCTCACATATTCAGCCTCCTATCCCCCAAACACCGTATGCATGTATAAGTTCCTGAAAAAAACAGTAAAACTTAAGAAGATTATTTCTATTTCTTATTCAGTCAGTCTGTAGTACTTTGTTTACTTGGACTTGGGAAAATGATTTCTGCATTAACTTGCGAGAAGAAACACCTGACAGCATAGAAACACTTCTTGCCCGTCACAGAAAAATGTCATTTTTCGACCAAAAAATCAATGACGCAGAAAAAATGGATTTATTGCAAGAATCAAAAACGAAAAAAATCGTGGCTACATTCAGGATAACCTTTAACACCTCAACCTAAACAAAGTCTACTCCGGATAGTTCCCTTCTATGTTTGATGGAATTCAAAGGGATCTTTTTTATTATATGTTACTTAGAAATGGGCAGAATGTTACTTTGCAAAGCTACGGTGAGCAATTGGCTCGATTCAATGAAACATTGGAAAAAATTGGACGTAGAAGTGGACTAGGGATTATGCTACTAGACAACACCAGCTCTCAGGCTATAAATGCTATCATTTATCTACTAAGCTGTATCAAGATATCGAAAAAAAGTCCCTTGAGGAGCAATCAAATCAAAAGCGGAATCGTTATTCTATGAAGGACTACTCAATTTATCTGAAAGGTGACGTGAGTACACAGAAAATCTGGGGAAATACTTTGCTGACTGAATCATAATTCTATGAGTTTATATGAATTATATATATAGAAATTCAGATACATTATTCAGATTCAATTTATTAAAATTTATATTTGTAAATGGATATGCTCATATACGTTTTTATAGGTACATGCTTTATGATATATATATATATATATATATATATATATATATATATACATATATATATATATATATAGAGAGAGAGAGAGAGAGAGAGAGGAGAGAGAGAGCAACAAACAAACAGATAGACTGGGAGAGTGACAGAGACAAACCTATTCTTATATATACGTATAGATGAATACTTATGCATTTGATGTTCAAATATTTTATTCAGATGTAAATTTCTATTGATGTGTTTGTACACATACTAACAATCTTAATATAAATATCGATAGATAAACATATATATATATATGTATATATATATATATGTATATATATACATATATATATATATATATATATATATATATATATATATATATATATATATATATATATATATATATATATATATATATATATAGGGGGGTGTAGCAACAAATACATGCACAAACACATTGAGAGGGACGGACACATATATACATTACAATATTTCACTAAGATGTATGAATATATATATATATATATACGTAATTCCCTGGAATAGTTCGTAGACTAATGATGAAAAGACCACATTTTTACACAACAAATAATTTCTCAATATAATCTCTTTCATTGTCAATGCACTTCAGTCACTGATGAATATTAATTACACCGATTGAACATTATGCAGTGAAAATAACGGATGGTATCGAACTATAAACGCCCCATAAAAGATTATTTATGCTTCAAAAATTCTGGACAAATGGTATGTGCATAGATATAGATATAGATCTAGAAAAGCCTATCTAAGAACATATAAACATGAACATGAATATGCAAGCATTAGTCAAATAATGCCGACAGTTTTTATGCTTGGATACCGACACGAAGATTAATGCATACAAACCAAGGTAAGTACGTTACTGGGTCCATATATATATAAATAACAACGTTAAAATGATATTTTTTGCATTCCCACCCGATCATATGTATATATATATATATATATATATATATATATATATATATATATATATATATATATATATATATATATATATATATATATATATATATATATATATATATATATATATATATATATATATTCTCCTGTCTGGGTTCGAATCATCAAGATCACATTTGAATTGAGAATATATTCTATAAAGTAAAGAATATCATACACGTTAGTATTTTGTCTACAATATATATATATATATTCTAGAAAGCTTTATAGCTTTAAACACTAAACATTAAAAAACTTTTTTTTTAAATCTTTTTTTTACTCAGTTTTGGTATCTTGGTTTGTATGTTAATTTCTGATTAGTTTGCACTGTTCCAAATGGATCAAAGTTCCAACCCAGTCGTATCAATTCTTATATTCATGTGTTATGTTCTATGATTTACAGTTTTATCCAAATCCACACCGTCAACATTAACTATTTTTGTGTGTCTTGTCTATTTTGGCTTCCCGGAGAATCTTACAAAAAGGTTAGAAGAATTCGAGATCCGAGAATGAATTCAGGTACCAACATTATTGAAATAGTTAAGAATATTGAGTGACTTGCTGTCTTTTGATCCCTATCGAGAGCCATCTGATAGTAATGGCGTAAAATTGATATAATGATGAATAATCATATATCCACTTTTGTTGCCTCAAGTATTTTGAGAAAGAGAAAGATACACGGAAATTTGTATTACATACGAAGGCACATCCATAATTACGCAGCTTAATGATAAGAAAAAACTTATTTTCTTCAATTCAATACAATAAATATCTATTTTTAGCATCTCCTTCCATGCCAATTCAATAAATCAATTATGAATATTAATCATTTAGATCAAGCATGATATGATGAAAATTTCAGATCAAAATTCACATGTCAACCTTATATAGATATTTACGACGTTGTTTCATTTTTTTGTTGACGTGTAAAATAACAAATGTTACCTTCAGCTTTGCTAACAATATCCTGTACTTGCTTGCTTTCTTGCTCTTGAATTGACAGCAGAAAGTATTTAATCAAAAAGATTCAACAACAAAATAACATATATACAAGGAAAAAAAAGAGGCCACGAAATATCTAAGATAACAGAGAGAAGGGGAACAACTCAGTTTCAAATTAAAAAAATCTATCTCTAAAAAGACCTAAGAAAGTTCGGTTTTTTCTCTACCTTTAATATCAGAAAAACGCAAAAGAAAACGTTTCTCTATTACACATGACCCAGGGTCAACTCGAAGCCATCAGTAACGAAACTCAGGAGGACCCGCTGCTTGTCAATGCCTTTCTCAACGCAGCATCCGGGGAACATTTTCGGATACGGACCAGAGGTAACGGTGTGGCAATGAAAAGAACGAAATCAGCAAGATGAACAAGGGGAAGAAACGAAAGACTAACAGAGAAAAAAAAAACTTGGACTATTTTCAAAGAAATGTCATAGGTTTTTGAGACAGCTTGATTTATTCGTTTTGATATCCTCCGTTCTTCCAGCTGAATGATTATCAGCCCTGTCTGCCAGACGTTGCTTTACGTCCGTAAGGGCCGTAGATGATTGGCCAGTTTGATGTATGCTAAGAGGCAAAACAAGGCAGTCATCTTTTACGGACGAATGGACTTCAATTTTCCGTTTATACTCGCTTGTAATCCCCGATTATATTATTATTATTATTATTATTATTATTATTATTATTATTATTATTATTATTATCATTATTATTATTATCAATAATAATAATAATAATAATAATAATAATAATAATAATAATACGGTTATTCAAGTTGTCAAGTTGAGCAAATTATCTGACAAACCACATTGCAGCCGCACTGCCACTGATGGTCCAGCTCCTCTTCAAATCCGAACAAAATTACGAGCAAGCGACTGAAATTTTCACTGGGTGGCAACAGGTGATGCTGTGTGTGGAGCCATACCTTAGTTAAACTCTATCGATTTTGTAAGATCCGTAGCTTAATTTGTTTATATTTACTCTTAGTAATGGCTTAAAAAATGATAACTCAGAAAAGGTGGAAGTGTTGAGAAAAGTTGACCATTTGAATTTTGATATAGAAGCCGTGGGAGACTTATGATATTTGCTCATCAAATTTGTACGATTTTTTCAATTGTTTAATTCGAAATACCAGAATCTGTTCGTTCATATAATAGAGTGTTGCATTTTACCATTTAAATCATATTCAATATTTATTTCATTTAAATTCTCCAAAGATATGAGATGTGTACAATTAGAAGGTCAGAGATGTAATATTGAATCATTATTTTTGGTCCGGCAAAATATGTAATCCTCTACGGGGTTGGAACCAAGGCTATTAGAAAATCAGTGGCGTGCTTGGATTATCTTTGACGTGATACCTGGAATTTATTGTTTTATTACACTAAACTAATGTTTACCCAAATTAAATGGGTGCAACTAAATAAGAACATGAGGATGAAATCTGGTGTCTGATATATATATATATATATATATATATATATATATATATATATATATATATATATATATATATGTATGTATACTGAAGAAACTGAAAGAAACAACTGTTGTATGAAAGAATCAAAATGGTTAGATTATTTTTGCCACTCCTGTAGAAAGAAAAGGATGAAAGTGCTCCAAAGAAATATAGAAAGAATGGTCATAGAAAGAGGAATAGACCAAAGAAAGACAGAAAGAACGAAAGAAAGAAAGAAAGAAAGCGAAAGAAAAAGATCATGCAATGAAAGAAATATAGTATAAAAGGAAGACATCAGGGAAAAATGGTTATCTCTATACTGTATGCAAAAGAAAGAACTACATATAACAGTTTTTGTTATGGTAACAACGGTGAACCAACTTTGAAATGGTCGGAAAAATATGGCTGCCCAAAAAAGCCGGCAGACGTACAAGGGAATCGGACCATTATCAGAATTGCACACACACACACCAATCATCCTTCCGTTCGCCAACCCAGCCACACTATCCTTTTTCCTGTATCTTCCGGAAATTCTCGACCACAAATCTAATTCGAGCAGACAGCTCGAAAACGGAATGGTTGTCCGTTCAGTGGCATCAGCCTGTGAAATATGCACGCTTCGTGGTATACACCCGGCTAAGAGACTTGACGCTTTCACTAGGTGCATCGAGGCGTACATCCCCCCCTTTTTTTCTCTCATTTTTTTCCTTTAATTTGTAAAAGCGTAACGAACCAGAGATGCTGGACGGGCGTGGAAAGTGGTCAGCTTTATCGATTGGCCGAATAATCACTTTTACTGCTGACGTCAGGTTCGGTCTGTCTTCTGGACCAATCGATCATTTATACGTCAGAAAGTTGGATTGTCGATATTCTTTGCCACTTCTGTTATTGGCCTTGTTATTGGTCGAGCTGTGGGCTGCGCTTGGGTCAGGGTTGTTCTGTGAGGAATGAGGAGACGAGAAGGGAGGGGACAACAGGAAGAGAACGGTGTTGCACTCAATCAAAAATCCGGTTTTGTCTGACAACGCTGAGTCGTGACCGACCGGAAGTAGAATTCTTCTATCCTTTGCCGGATATTGAAAACTTTCATTTTGCTTTGTGCATTAACTGAATATACTACTGGTACCACTGACAGAGCAGTGAAAGATTGGGGATGGGATGAAATAGAGATTATACTAAAAGGAGACAAAAACGATACTGTAAGACAGAAATCCTAGCGGGGAGTGGTTTTCGAGGTTAAAAGTGATAATGAGGACTGTATGATTTGCCGGTTCGTGTCTTGATGAGGTTAAATATGTAATGGTTGAGATATGGGGCGTCTCCAGTGTCAGTTGCAATGATGACGACGGGGAAACTATTGGGAAGAGAAAGAGAGCAAGGTAGAAGAGTCAGGACGGGTCGAAAATTGAATGTTAAGTTAGACGAGTTGACAAGTGTGATTTACGTGAAAAGATGCACAATTATTTTCCATTCGGGGAAAATTGAAACATGACTGACCGCAAACAAAAGGTGGGAGATGAATTAGCAGCAGCACAAAGAAAGAAAGATAGAAAGAAAGAAAGGAAGAATTTTATTGAAAAGAAAAAAGGAGACAAGCAAAAGACATTTCAAAAGAAATTAAGAGAAAGGATATTCTGAGCTGTCATTAAATATGAATTATCAAGGAATTAATTAATATCTACAATAAAATGATATGATGGATGTATATTGATATTTGCTAAGGGTGGATTGAGCCGGCACGAAGCCAGGTTTGCACGAATTAGAGTAGAAAGATTGTGCAGCGCCAACTCTCTTAGTAGGGAACCCCTGCCTGCCTTAAAAATCAACTTTCGACATCATAGTTTTTACCAGGTCTTGAACATCGAGAAATCTGCGTTCGAAATCTTCATATGACAGAATCAGTGGAAACATAGATAGATAGATAGATAGATAGATAGATAGGACAAACCGAAACAAAGATAGAAAGAAAGAAACAAAGAAAGAGAGAGGAAGAGAGAGAGAGAGAGAGAAAGAAAAAATAGACGAAGAATGGCAAATTAAAAGAAAGGAACGAAAAAGGAAGGAAGGGAATAAAGTGAAAAGAAAGAAAGAAGAAAGAAAGGAGAAGAAAGAAATATATTTAACGTGTCTATCTGCTTCATCGAGTGTAACGTTTGGGTCCTCCTGTAAACAATTGTTTTACAAGCAATATCCGCTGTCTAATCAAGAAAGGACTGATGTATTAAAAGCACTTTAACCCCGAGATAAAGGCTCTTAGGCGAGATGAAAACGAGACTCAGCATTACAAGAAGAAGGAAGAGCAGGTGACTCCTTGAACAAAAATCCCAATGCTCCTACCTCCCGCAAATATCGTTTTTTATTCATTTTTTTCTTTTCTTTACAAAAATGTATCATCATGATTTAAGCCTCGAGTTCATCTTTCATATTTACGCATCGTGCTAGGTCTGTCCAGAAAATATCGTCATTTCAAATATCTCAAGAACCGGTTGCACAGCCTTCATGTAATATGAACCAATCGGAGGGGACTTTACAGCACATCGAAAACTCTCCTGTTGAGTTATCCAGCTGCCTGTTAGATACTATCGAGTGAGGTTGTGTACTGTGTGACAGTAATTCATAATGATCGTACGTGTCCATTTTTTTATGTCCCGTGCAGGTTTTTTTTTTCATTAATTTTTTTTTTTTTTTGGCAAAACATAGCATTGCCCTGGTCTGTCACCCCCTACTAAAGTTCAGATTCGTGACATGGGTTTTTCCCAAGGAGATTTCAGACCATTGACGTGATTAAGGAGAACGCAACGAGGCAGCTGATGGTGATCCTGAAAGAGGACTTTGCAGACTGTTTAAAAAAAGGGATAATCTTAAGAACGAAATAAAGAAAAAGGAAATAAAGAGAGAAAGAAGGAAAAAAAGAAAGGAAAGAGATAAGATGCATAAGAAAGAAAATGAAAAATAGAATGGAGAGGATAAGAGAAAGGAAGAATTGAAAAAGAAAGAGGGAAAGGAGAATGAAAAGAGAAAGTAAAGAAATGATATGGAGAGAAAGGAAGAAAAGAAAGGGTAAGGAAGAAAGAAAAGACAAGTGAAACAAGAATAATAAAGAAAGAGGGGAAGTAGCTGGAAGGAAAGAAGAAAAAATATAGAAAAAAAACTAGTATTGCATAAATCGGTGAAGTGTGGGATGGAATGAATAATGGGAACCCATAAAGAGAGAATCTACTTATATGATACGCCACGTGATGGCCTTTTTCTTTTTCTCTGACATTTGTCAAGGGGGATAACTATTAAGCCTCAAATATAGAGTTGGACGGTCACAATCATGTTAAATATCAATCTTTTGGGGTGCTATATGTTATATTGAAATGAAACTCGGCCCAGACCTTCAGGTGAACTATCCTCATCTTTCTCTTTCTCCTCCTTTTCTTCCTCCGTACTCTGCTACTACTACCACTACTAGTATTGTTAACTATCAATTTTTCCAGTTGTATCATGATAGATTGATATGAAACTTGGTTCAGACTTTCGAGTGAACCATATTCATCTCCCTCTTCCTCTCTCTCTTCCTTTTCCTCTCCCTCTTCCTCATGCTACAATTACTATTACTAGTAATGCTAAATATCTATTTTCCCTGGTTGCGAGTAATTGAGGCAGCCACATTGACTGGTACTGTGTAATTGCGAAATCGTTTAAATACTCACGCCAGTTTTGACAGTAAACTAGTAAGAGAGAAAAAGACTGTAATGAGATTGTTAATCTAAAGAAGAGACACGCGTTGGGGTAATGGGTTACAAGTTGATTTCGCGAATCATTTCTACTGGGCCATGAGTTCGATCCTCATTTGAAGCAATATGACTGTTCTTGGTCAAGTCATGAAAATTATCAGTCCTCGTCTGCTCAGCGAAAATAAATAGTATGGAACTAGACTAAAACTTACACGTGTACTAGAAGCAACATGTGGCTTTATACCAAACTAAGTAAGTAGAATGATCAAACAAGAGAAATCTAGATGGGAAAAAGGATAAAATTGAAAGTGACGGGAGTTTAACATGCTAAATATCACTAAAAGAATGTTTACAAGTATAAACAGGCAAAATAGTACTGAATGATAGTCAAATTACTAAGGACAAAAGAGAGAAAAAAATGAATAAATAAGAAAGAATATTGGATGAAAGAAGTTGGTAATCCATTAAGGTTTTCCCCGTTATCTGATACAGGAATGTTCATACGAAAATCTTGAAAAAAAAAAAAAAAAAAATGGCGTAAATGGAGATGCAATTACCATTAATTTATTGAGGGGAAATTTTTTTAGCGTTCCCGGATCCCCAAAAAGTAATGATCGTATCTTAATCGAAATCGTCGGAAATGAGAGGGTATAGGAGACTGAGATGTACGAGA
>OY735216.1:29264403-29284403 GCA_963457665.1 Thysanoteuthis rhombus
AATTCCTTTCAGATGCACTGTTTTTCTGCACTATCTCGCCAAGGGTTAGAAAACAAGGATTTTCGGGAACATCATAAACCGCTACAGAACTTGAAACCATCACTTTTTCCTTGACACTACTTAGCCTCTCAGCTGAGCTCATGTAATATTTCTGCACTAAGTAAGATAAAGAGAAATAATGATTTAACTCTTCGATATCATAAATTATATGGATCTACAAATTGATACACAAACTGAGACACCGTAAAGAGGAGTTCAACGCTGAAGACTTGCAAAATACCTGGCAATAATTCATACATTCTACATAGAATCAACCGTCTTCATATCAGTAGTGCTTGAAGAAAACAGATGCGTTTAAGCTAACTGAGCCACGGCAATCACATTTGTGGAATAAATAGGTTGGGGGAAAGAAGCCACGGTTGTTATAGTTTGGAGTTGTAAAACATGTGGTTTTCTTTTGTGATAGCATAACCAAGAAGCCGAGAAAGTGGAAAGGTTCAATTGATGTGTAAGTCCATTTGTAATTCAGTTCTCTGATCAGATCGGATCAAATTAATACCTTGCACGGCTTTTCAGGCTGGCGCAGCAAAAGACATCTCGGATTCAATTACATTCGCACGTCAATGGCGATCGCTGCACAAGCCACAATAAAACGGTACAACAAAATGGCGCTTAACTGAGGAAGATGGCGGCATTGACACATTGACACTTACAAGAGGCACGCAGGACGCGCGCACACACACACTCAAACACACACAAAAAAAACTCTCTCATACATACACCTGAAACTCACGCAGACACACGCAGGGACACACACATGCACTCACATATGCTTTCTCTTTCTTGAGTCTTCTCACTCTCTTTCTTTAATCTTTTTCTCACTTTTCTTGGCTTTTTTGTACGACTTAGTTCGAACCCTATTCTTCTTCCTCTTTCTAAGCATCCTTTCTCTTCCATGGTAATACTAGTTACGGATCGCTTTATTTCTATTACAACCTTTTTTTTTCTTTTGCTTTTAATATTTTTCTTTTCTATCTCTATTTCTCTCGAACATTCCTTCTATTTCTACCTCTCTATGAAATCATTTTTGTGTAGCTTCCTTTGTTCCTCTCTTCTTCTCTTTCCAATTTATTTTTATCTTCGATCTCTTTCTTTCCTCTTTCACCGAATTCGCAGCAACTTCCTTTTTCTGCTAGTATCTCTTTGTACTACTCTTTTAACCCCCCTCTCTCTCTCTCTCTTTCTCTCTCTCTCACTCACACACACACATACACACACACCCGTCTGTCCCATTCTCATCTATTTCTATCCTTCGTATATCCCTCTCTTATCCTTCTCTATAGTCTTTCTCTCTCCGAGTTTGTTACAACTGTTTCCCTTTTCGCTTTCTCTTTTGAATATTATGTCATCACTCTCTTTCTATTTCTCACTTCTCTCTCTTTCTCCCGTTCCACAACTATTTTCAACGTCTTAGTTACAATTGTTTTCTCTCCCTACCCTCTTCCTGTCCTTCTCTTTGTCCCTCATACTCTCTCTCTCTCTCTCTCTCTCTCTCTCTCTGTTGCCTCTCTTTCTGCAGATACAAATGGTTCCCTTTATCTCCCCCCTCTCTCTCTCCCAGTCTTTGTATTTTTCCCTAGATTCAAACTAATTTGATACAACTATCGATCACTCTTCCCGATCCCCCTTTCCTTCTGCCTCCCTTGTCTTTATTCGCAAAATGTTTTTCTGTTACATGTGTGTATGAATAAAATAATAAATGCTTTTTCGATTTAAATGTTATATATGTTTGTACGAGATTCAAATAGTCTACATATGTATGATTTAAATCATATATATATATATATAGATAGATAGATAGATAGATAGATAGATAGATAGATGTGTGTGTGTGCACGTGCGTGTGTACGTGTGTGTGTATGTGTGATTAAAATGTTATGCATAAGTGTCTGCGATTAAAATGTCAGATACATATGTGTGTGTCTATTTAGGTGATATATACATATGTGCTTTAGATTTTAATAGCTTTATACGTGTTCACTCTCAATTGCTGGTGAGGCTTTTTTTCCGCTTAAGCTTGATCTTTATTACAACTTTTTAGGTTGAATACCCTTCGACCGTTGAGGTAGCGTGAAGCTAAAATAAAGATGTAGCTTCCCAAGAGGCTCGATCTCGTAACCAATTCACATTTTTCGTGGGCGATATCGTAACAAATTTTGTATCAGAAACAACATGGCATGTATAAATATACAAATTCGAACTACCCTAAAGAAATCATTAAAAAGTTCCCCAAATCAATAAAAATTGGACTAATACATAATTCCTAAAATGAAACAATAATCAACAAGATTAGAAATGAATATACGAAAGCCCTAAAGAATAGCACTTCTACCGAAACGACCTTTGATATGATGAAAAAAAGTCAAATCCAATAGCGAAAAGCAGCAACAACAACAAAAATATAGGTACAAAAATCATCTGGTATACATCACCTTTCAACCTACAAGTAAAAAAAACTAACTTACGAAAAATATCCATCCAATTAATAGAGAAACACTTCCTCCCGAGTAATTAACCGAGTAGAATAATTAACAAGAACAAAGCTTTAGTTTCTGGAAAATTTTAATAAACTCATTACAAAACATAACAATTGAGTAATTAAAATTACCACAAACGAAGAAAGCATAGATAAACCAGATTGCTATTGCGCAAACAAAAATAGATGCTCTTTACAAAACTAATGTCTCAAATAGAATATTGTATTCCAAATCAAGATATCAACCCGAGATAAACACTTAGAAGTGAAATATTACACATGAATATCGAGAATACCCTTTAAACCTAGATTATCCAACCATATTACAACTTTCACAGATGAAAAAATATTAAAATAGCACATCACTGTCGACATATTATTGGAGACTGAGTGATAGTAATCTCAAACCTAGAGTAAAATGAAAAATGTTTTTAAAAAAAGCATACATATGCCGAAATATTGAAACCCCATGCCACCTATACATATGTGAGAAATTCGAAATCCTTCGATTTGCCAAGAGAACAAAAAGCGAAAAACAGAATCATTAAACAGAAAAAATGAAATCATGTTAAAATGACGGCACTGCTTAAAATTTCTATTAACAAACATAACTCAATAACCCACATATAGATTTACTAAAATAACCAACATAGATATCTTATTCACACAGCCACTTTAAAGAACGATCCAATCAACATAATTATCCTGGGCGTGAGAAAATATGCAAAACCCAATATAATCAAATAACCCACTAAGGTCATGCAAAAGAGACCTAACATTGAGAAATAGATTTAAGTGAGAATAGAATACTCCCAGAGTGGAAACATACCACAAAAATACTGATAGAACAACACTTACTGATAACAAAAACACTCACACCATATCCACGCTGGTTTGTAATTCATAACCTCCAACAGACATGCATCCCCATTAAATGAAACAAAAAATATGTATAGCAAGCAATAGGCAACCACTGAACTAAAACATATGTGAAGAGTATGGACAACACACAAAAATACACATTTTTGTGCTGCAAATCTTCATCCCATTATGTTTTAAGCTCCACTCTAAACTGAATTGATGTTTAAAGTTGAATGTATCGAGCACTTTATGAAATAAATCCATCATACATTATATATTGTACCATATTAAATTATATTGCATCCCTGATTTGTATTCTACATATATAAAATGAAAATTTGACTTAATCACATAAACCTGATCGGATTAAGGATGACTTGCGTGGCACGTAGTAATGGATACCTTAGAACTATATAAGATTTGACTGATAGGATTTTCCTTTACCATGGTAAAAAAAAGGAAATTTTACATGACTACATTCGTAGAAAGAGAGAGTGTGTGACTAGCTTACGTGCATTGCCTTCATTCAACCACGTCTGTCACTAACGTGTCTCTTGAACATGTTATACAAAACCCTTACCTTTGCCAACGGACATTGCTGAATATATCTTTTCATTCGAAGCAATATTTACTTTTTCTGTATACTGACGATAGATATGTGCAGTAATCGTATCAAAAATGGCGAGATGCGTTCATGCCAGTGTAGAGTATGAGGTATACGTCTGAGGTTGGCTTTTGTCAAATCAGGGGGGATCAATTTTCTAAGTTTAGGCACCTTTTCAGGTTGTTGCATATGATGGTAAACCGTTGAATGGTCTGAATTCAGTTCTTGTGCTAATTCTTCAATTGTAAGAGCACTAAATCTATCATGTTCAGATTAAAGCAGATTATCGTTATATTCAGCGAGTTTGTACCACAACTCATGAGCTGGAATCACTTTTTTTAAACCTTTCAAACTAATTTGTTTTGTTCAAAGAATCTACCCTATAAATAGGGTGAATATTAGGGTTGTTTCTACTGAATTATTGCCTTTTCAAAACTCATAGAAAATCACATGTATTATGTGTTCGGTAGAAATTCCATTTTGAGGTGGGTCAAGTTTAATAACTAAATTTAATTGTACTGTGACAGGGTAACTAGTTCGTTTAAACTGTAAGATCACGTGCTTGTGTGTATTGTTATTCTAGAATAGCGAAAAATATCCTTCAATCTATCGCTATCAGTCTCCAGACTTCAATTATGGGATGGCCTTGCGTGTACACACACACACACACACACACACACATTACTTCGGTTACTTCTTTTAGATTACCAATTTTAAATATTGTATATCTAAATTTCGATTAGTTGCCGATTTACTTATATTATATCTAAATCTAGATCTATAATTTGAGATAGAAGATCCATGATCTATAATTTTCATTTGTTTTTTATTAGATTTCTCAAGAACTGCAGACCTAAAAACTCCACACTACAATGCCTTTTGCGCTGACTGATATATATGGCAAATATATAACCTCACACAATGGCCAGATATAGAGTTATTTTGGTGCATATATAAATATACATAGATTTATTCAATTATATTTAGATTATGGTAGAGTTCGTTCCAAAGGTACATGTTTGGAAAGTGATGAACTTTGTGTTGAGCAGTCTGCCATTACCGTAATCTGAAATAATTTCCCATGCCTCGCACGAAACTATCACTTCGAATTCATACGGTTATTTACATTTAGAAATTTTGAATTTAATTTTTAGATCTTTCTCCTATCTAGACATCTTAAGTCTAAATTTAGGCCAATGATTTTTGATGAAATATCTATAATCCGTACTTTTTAAAAATTTTTTATAAGATTACTCAAGGGTTGCTGATCTAAACAACTTCAAACTCGACACTGCACTGCCTTGTGAGTTGACCAACGTATCTGGTGAATATCAAGTCAGTACCTTGGCCAGTTATCTAGTATCGTGATGCGTTAGATTTCTCGAGGACCACTAATCTAAATAACTACAAAGTACACGTAAGATATTACAAACACATTCATCCCTTCAGCCAGAGTTGTTACCAACGAACCCACTATAGAAACACTCACACAATATATAAACACGCATCCCCTCATCCTCTTCAGGTGATAACCATAAAACTGTTCAACCGTATCTTAGCAATCCCCCCAAAACTTGGTTTCCACATTGTCACTCTCTCCAATCGTAAATCATATATATAATGAGTAAATATTCATCAATGATTCATTACAGATTGTACATTGTGTTACTCTTTGAAAAAATTTCAAGTGAACCTCTGATTAATACACTTACACACGCTTGTTGTATAGTTATTATTGTTCTTATATATATATATATATATATATATATATATATATATATATATATATATATATATATATATACATATATATATATATATATATATATATATATATATATATATATATAGATAGATAGATAGATAGATAGATAGATATAGATATAGATAGATATATATATATATAATCATCGTGTACGTCACTGATGTATGTATTTTTTTATATTCTGCTCTGTGTACTTGGTGAAAAACAGCTAAAAAGTAAATAAAGGTAATGAATACTAATAAGAAAAGAATTTCCCGCCAAATCTTCCCACGTTTTCTAAAAAGCAGTTTATAATTAATCTAGACTCAAGCTTCCAGTTTTCATGCTATCAATACAGTATGCATTCGTCCATCCGTACACTATACTGACGGACAGGAATACACGCATACCGACAGAAGTACTTGGTTCACAATAGAACATCTACAAGGTATGGAACGATGATGGTACGCAAGTAATAAACTGTTTTATTTGCAAAACAGAAGGAAATGCAATTTTGGGTATTAGACGGATTTCAGTACAATTCACTGCCACGACTTTCCGCCATGAGTGACTTCCTTTACTGGAGCTTTATAATGGCTGGCGCAAAAGTCACTCTCCATTTCGAAAGTTGAATAACTTTTTTGAATAATAAGCTAAAGAAATTTACTCTTGGGACATGTTTATTTTGGACCTTGGTCATTATTTTGATCTGGTTTTAGAATATAGTATCCCTCAAATGCTATCAATTTTCAGCTTTGAAATTAACTAGTCAGCATATTTGCCACGTTTGACCACTCTCGATTTTCCCCTTTTGGGTTATCTTAAAGAAAGAGTTTACGTAAAAAAAGCCCCCGAACACCCCTGGGATTAAAGAAAAAAATTCGACAAGAAACAGAGCACTACAAATTGTCATGGAACACTGCCTAGAAAGTTTTAAAAAGCTGTTTATGGAGAGATTTTGCAGGTTGTTATAACCCATTATTAGTTCAAAGCAATTTCCTAGGTCCAAAATGAATATATTTTAAAGGAAAACATATTTATCTTTTTATCCAGAAGTTATTCAAAATGATAACATTAAGCTGTCGCTGATTGTGATCACTTCCGATAAAGTTGGGACCGATTGATTTTGAAAGCAATAACTGGCTGAAAATATCATCCATAATTATACTAAGCGGCTTCCTCTGTATTTTATTACACAAGAGTATATGGCTTACAAACGCCATTGAGAACACCAGCTTGTGTTTCTCCACGCGTCACATTTTAAATAGATCCAGAAAACCGGAAACACAAGTTTTTATCCGGATCGGATTAAGATAGGATGAGCGGCGAAGACATCGTGTCTCAGGGAGAGGCCATTTTTTGACAGCATTGGCAAAACACGACCCAAAGCTGTTCACTGGCCTGTTCCAGGCTTCAGCCTCTTTGGCTCCTTTGACAGTCTGGATTTCGTCTTTCGATCCACGCCAACGCCGCTCAAACCAACACCCTTCACCACATATGTCTGTTAATTTTCCTTTCCTTTATTTTTCCCTTCTCTCTCTCTCTCTCTCTCTCTCTCTCTCTCTCTCTCTCTCTCTCTCTCTCTCTCTCTCTCTCTCTCTCTCTGTACGTTTTCACGCCTTGTGAGCGATTACATTCTTTCTCTCTTTTGCATGTTAACACACAGAGCACAAATCTACTCAGAGCCGGACCCCTAATCCCCAATAATACCTTCTCCTAATCTACTACACCCATCCAACACCCTTCTCCTCCTCTCCCTTGCCCCTGCTGACAACTTCATCGTCTCCTCTCGCAATCATATTGCCCTGATCCATTCACCCGATGCCTGTCAACCCTGCACTCTTTTCAAGTCTCACAGAACCCACTTTTTCAATAGTTATATTAGAAACCGTCACTTAAAACTGTCACTAAAACTGTTAACATAGGTTCTTCCAGTTTTTAAGTTGGCCTGGCTGACTGGCTGGTAGGCTGGCTGGCTTGCTTGCTGGCTGGCTGGCTGGCTTGCTAGCTGGCTGGCTGGCTGGCTTGCTAGCTGGCTGGCTAGCTGGCTGCCTGGCTTGCTTGCTGGCTGGCTGGCTGATTGGCTTGCTGGCTGGCTGGCTGCCTGGCTAGCTGGCTGGCTATGAATATATGTATCACGTGTACAAGCTATGTCAATGGAGCTAGATGGCCGAAAATTGTAATATTTACTCTTTAGTACGTCTCGAAAAAACTTTTTTTAACACTCCTCAAATAAGTTTTTGGTGGGGATTTAAATTTGCAACCTAAGCTTTTTCCTAAATTGACCCCTCAGTTTGTGTCCACTAGCATTCACATCGGGTTTTGTTTTTTGTTTTTTGGTTGCTTTTTTTTTGTTTGTTTGTTTTTTTCAAAGTGGTGACTTTTTTGGTGACCATTGCTCAACGAAAGACGAGGGAAGTTACTTACTGATTAACCCTATTTCAAATGTTTTAATTGATCCGTCTCAACACGACCTGATGCCAAAAGACTTGGTTCACATGACTATTTCTATCGTATGACTAACCAGATCTTCCTTTCTTGGTCTTTCGTGTGTTTTTTCATTCAACTTTTCTCCATTCATTTTTCTTCATTTTCTTTCAATCTCTCTCTGGTGGTTAACTGAAAATGTTTACTTTCCATTGTGTTATATGTTTTCTTCTTCACTCTCACACTCTGTATACGAGATGTTGCCCAAAAGTTAGATTAATTTAGGCACAAGAAGAAATTTACTTTCCCTAATCCCTCGCTTCCGCTGTAACCTTTTGTCACAAAAAATACTGTTCACAAAGGATGGCGGCAAGAGTCCATACTGTTGTAAAATTGGTTCCCGTTGGCTATTAAATTTCCTAAAACTTCTGATTTACACCTTGTATTTATTAAACACAGGGCCAAATCAAAGAAAGACTATTTCAGCCACGAGACTGACCAATGCACGTATTGATATACACCTGTGCTCGAACACTGCCCTCTAGAACGGATAGGAAATACGTAACTATTTCAGCCACGAGGCAAGCCGATGCATTCAGGCTTCTTTTCATTTTGTAAGATTCCTGGCTTTATACCTGGGCTCAAATGCCGACTGCTGGCACCGGGGGATTGGCAAACAACGACCCATGGGCCAAATCTGACCCACAGTCTCATTCCATCGGGCCCACCACTTTATTGCATATATAACGTTGCATTATTTTTGTACCCTATCTATCTTTCATTAGTGAAAAAAAGTTCTGTGCCGAAGAATGAAGCAGTGCCTCATTTTTGCACTGGTCCCAAATGTGTCAATATTTTACAACTAAAATGGTTTAACAATACACAAACTGTTTTCATCACCTTATCGATAACTGTTGGATTTTTATTTGCATTGGTCTGCAAGACATTAAAACATCTCTACTCCGGCACTCAAGCGGAAAAGTTTTCCGATCCGTCTCATTGGCAAAAGCAAATAGATAAACATTGCGTCTGCCATAGATCAAAGGTTGATCATAGCTTCTGAGTTTGAATCCTGCTGATCGTCTCTTTGTTATTTCCTTGTGCGAGACTAATTTAAGCTTAATAGATATTCATAATTACTCATGCTTACCGAGGAATTTTAAAGGTACAGGTCATGATACAGTGTCATTGAGAAAGAGATGTACAAATAAATTCTATTTACAAGTTAAGTATTATTTTTCTCTTTGTGTAAGTGTTATAAGCAGCGGAACATAGAAGTTGAGACTCTTTTTGAAATGCAGAGTTAGACAGGCTCATTAACTCAGCTCCTCTTTTAGAGAACGAGAACTCCAAATTAAAACAACCGAAAAACTTTGTACTTGTAAAATCCCCGTTACCTAATATATGCTCTCAGACAATTCTTTTCAATTATTGTCTTCTCTCTTCAACCGTCGCTTTTTCTCTTTGCTCTCTCTCTCTCTCTCTCTCTCTCTCTCTCTCTCTCTCTCTCTCTCTCTCTCTCTCTCTCTCTCTCTCTCTCTCTCTCTCTCTCTCCTGCACTTTTCTTTACTCCTCTCCCCTATTTCTTTCTTTTTTCTTTGCACCCCCTTCCGAAAAAGTCTATTATACGGAAAGAGATTATCATTTCACTGGAATTGACACTAGTTTTATCCCTTGTTAAATCTTTAACCGGAACTTGTGTCATCACGTCAGACAAATTTAAACAGAAGAAAAACAATAAATACTGGATGGAAAAAGAGGGTCCAACTTCCAGCTTTTTTAAATTGGTTTCGTTTTTCTTTCCTTTTTTTTTTTTCTTTTTTTGGAACTGTCGACCAATCAGAGAAGGGATTTCAGGGCAAGGTTTAAATAAAAGAAATGATTAAACGGATGACTCCTCCAACCCGCTTCACCTCACCTTGTCTTGCGTTGGTCCGTGTAAATTACGAAAACGGAAGACAAGACACTGTTGAAGAGAGAATGGAAACAAACGGGGAAGAAACGGAGCAAAACAGAGATTTTTTTAAAGCAGAAGAAACGAAAAAAGTTGAAAACCCTAAGAGAAACAAATAAAAACATTCAAGCGAAAGAAGCAGCCAAAGAAATATAATGTGCAGATAATTGATAAGTAGAAAAAACCTGAGGGATGGGCGATCAACGATGATTCACTGACACAGAAATAAACAATCGCTTCGCTGTGGAGCAGTGGTTGACGAGCTAATCTTATATACCATGACTGTTTTAGTGTGTTTGGCCCTCCTTAGGCGCCCCCAATTTGTGGCTGTGTGCCAGACTAAGCTAAACTTGAAATAGCCATGCAGACCATTACTACTGCAGTGAAATTGATCTTTGGCGGTTGAACGACACGTCGGCCTTTATGCCAGATTAGGCTAAACTAAATAAGAAATAATGATTTAAAAGTTAAAAAGTTTTGTCGTAGGATATTGATGAGCAATCTAGGCTTGTAGACGGTTAGTACTGTAGTGAATTCGACCATAATTGGGTGGTCCATACTTGTGGGCGTATAACAGGCTAAGCTAAGCTCAAATTAGTCTCGACATCCAACATAATGAATCGTTTTTGAAGGGGTGACCCACACTTGGGACATTTTGCTAAACATTAGTAAATCCAAATTATCTAAAGGTTAGGGATCTTCAATTTGTCATAGTGCTTAGCAAGTCAATTTAGTGAGTTCAATCTTCAGTGGGTGATCAACTCTTTGGGCCTTTGTTAGTAAGCTAAACTTTTTAAATACCAGCTGTGTGAAATTCAAGAAGATTACCTTTTACATCATGCTTAGCAAGCTAATCTCGAGAATCTTTACTACTGTTGTAAGTTTATTCTTCGCAAACTACCTGGCACTAAGGCTAAACTAAGTTTAGAAAATATCGATATAGAAATAAATACTTGAGTATAGATTATCAGGAAAAGACTGAAAAAGATTATGATTCACAAAAATATTCTGTCTTGTTATCTAGAAATATTTGAACAGTCAGAGCAAAGAGAGAGAGAATGGTGAAAGAAAGGACATAAAAATGGCAGAAAGAAGGAAAGAAACAAATGGAGGAACAAATGAACAAACAAAATGTTGAAATGGATTGGAGCAGGCTGTGATAGAGGGTGATGTGCGCTAATAGATATAGCTAATCAGATACATAGAAACGAACAGATTGAGTGAGAAGGTTCAGAAGAGACCAAGATACAGAGATAGTTACTAACACACTTTCTTTGAAAGATACTAACATATATATATATACACACATATATATATATATATATATATATATATATATATATATATAGAGAGAGAGAGAGAGAGAGAGAGAGAGAGAGAGAGAGAGAGAGAGAGGAGGGGAGATAGATAGATAGATA
Source organism: Thysanoteuthis rhombus (assembly GCA_963457665.1). Taxonomy (NCBI): domain Eukaryota; kingdom Metazoa; phylum Mollusca; class Cephalopoda; order Oegopsida; family Thysanoteuthidae; genus Thysanoteuthis; species Thysanoteuthis major. The sequence continues at coordinate 29,275,948 of OY735216.1, forward strand.
GTTAGATAGTACATTTTAAATGTGTATGTAGGTAAACAAATTAGTATGCTTGAATATATATTGTGCTGGTAAATGTGACTCTCTTTCCATAGCATGTACAACGTTTGAGCACGTTTAGTATATCTATTGAATATACACGCGAGTGCATATGTGGCTGGCGGGTATGCCTATGTGAACATGCATAACATAAGAGCATGTCTCATTACAACGTACATATACATGCGCAAACTTATGCAAACCAGCTGGGAGGCTCGCTGGTCGATATTGTCTTCTCATTTTTACTTTCCTCTTCAAACAGCAATCAGTTACTTTTTAAGCCAACAACCAGACTGTCCCTCTCAGATGTCTGTGTTCGCTCAAAGACAGTCTAGAACCATATTTTATCGCCACTTTTACTGTAGCTCACATTTTGAGGAGCAAATTGCACGGTCATTTTGAATTCATAACAATTGCCCTTTGGCAATTTCTATTTTACGAAGTGACAAGCAAAGCCAATTTTTAGGGCGTTGGAGTGGAAGTTAGGAAGTCTGGGGGTCCTATCATAAAACACAGTTAGCAAAACCCTTTATTGCCTGGTAACCTTAAGGTGAGAAAACTCACTCATTTCAGCCTTAAAAACATAATCTTTGATGATATGGTAATAGGCTATTGCAAAAAATTTCAGCGCAATCTTTCATAGAATGTTAAGGAAATATTAGAAGTGTTTTAGAAGTTAAATCAAGCTTTTATTACTAATATATATATATATATATATATATATATATATATATATATATATATATATATATACATATATATATATATGTGTATATATATATATATATATATATATATATATATATATATATATATGTGTGTGTGTATATATATATATATATATATATATATATATATATATATATATATATATATTAGAAATACAATAAGATGTAATATAACGTAATACAATAGCCGATGTGAGATGGATTTATTTCATTAAGTACTCGATACGTTCAACGTCAAACATGAAGTTAGAGTAGAGTAAAATATGATTAGATAATAAAGAATAAGAGTCTACTGTGCTAATTTTCATCAGACAGTTATTCATCTCCACTGTGTAAAGTGAAACAAGCAGTGACTGATAACCGAACAAGGAAAAGAAAAAAGAAAAAAAAGGAAAGATATATAAATAGAATAAGAGGATGGTTCATCAACCAGAAAAATAGAACCCCTTCCCCCACAAAATGCCTTGAATAGGGATCAAAAATAAATCGAATCATTCACCTGAAGGAACCCAAACAAGACAGAGACATAAAAGTGTTTGTACAGCGAATCTTTATTTCATTAAATATATATATATATATATATATATATATATATATATATATATATATATATATATAATGTGTACTGTAGAGAGTGAGACAGACTCGGGAGTATATATATATATATATATATATATATATATATATATATATATATATATATATATATATATATATAGGAAATCTGCTTTGAACAAAATAAAACCCGAAGATTCTTCATAGAATCAATTAAAGAACGAAGCTGCTCACTTGATAGACCATAATTGTAAGTCTAAAAGGTAATCGAGAGCAGAAGTAAATTTGACAAAGTAAGATTTGTGTCGGATCAAGGTTAAAGGTTGGCAACTACGTTGGACAGAAAAGCCGATAACAACCGGAGAAAATCCATTATGAAAAATGACGAGTACTTAGTCTACTGTGAAACACTGAGGACAAGTTCGACTTCGTACCGCTAACCCTAACCCTAACCGCTGCTGGAGAAAGTGATCCAGGTGAGCGCGTACGTGAGACAACAAGTACTGATCGTCCAAGTTCAAATTACAAAAGACAGGTGTGTTCCTAATATTTTCATTACAGCGTAACACCATCCACACGGAGAAGAGAGCTGAACGCGCAAAGGGCCTTCACATCAAAGGCATAGTTATGATTGTAGGCCGTTGGATTGTGCCCGATCCACATCTATCATAAAAATATTCTTATGACTGTCGTTTTTGTTATTTTATTTCCTGATGAAAGTATTAATTCCACCCACCTAACACATACACACACAACTCACAAGAATAGATGAATAGGAGTCAAACTTGTGTTGGAAGAAAAACGGATTCATTTATCTTTTCTTTGCGAATAAAAATGAAGGAATATACTTATATAAAACACCATACGATGGACTATATTTTCTGTTTGCAGCATTTACCAAGGTATATAACTATTTAAGGCTGTTGGTAGAGTAGCTGCCCTCACTTATTGATCAACTGTAGCCACCAAAGATGGCTAAGGAAGCTTCTGCTTTTTTTTTTATACCTGCATGAGTGCGTTTATGTTGAAAATTGACATAAGTGCTCCACACACATCAAATAATGATTTTTTAAAAGCTTTTGGTGGCCTTATTTTGACGATATAGTTTATCAACATCAAGTTGATTCTCCAGAATCTAGATATTTTTTTAATCTTTTTTTAAATTTTTTATTTTAATGTTACAAAATAGAATTTAATCTGACCATGTTTATTCTGCGATGGAATTCTTTTATCTGACTTCAAATTGGGACGCTACGGTTGTTCACTTTACTGGCTATGATTGAAAGTTTATTTGTTCATTTTTGCAAATGTATAGAATTATCGATTCAAATGCAGAGCCACAAGTTTTGATATTTTTTCAAGTGCATTTCACTGCAATTGCAAAACTATTAGAATAGAGGTCATCTTCTGACGGTATTGATAAACGAGTAAATAAATTTGATAGATATACTTGAATTTCTAGTACACTATTTTCTGAGAAAAAAATTATTGTACATTTGCTTCAGTCGAAGGGTCTATAGTTTCAAACGATTGTGAAGCAATACTTTTAACAGCAAAATTCTTACCCCTCTGTGTAAGAATCAAATGTTATGGACAACAAACCAACAAAATCACAGCGTTCATTGTATAAGTATAATAACTTAGCAATCAGTTTCAGACCATCTATACTGGAAGATCAGATGAGGATCGAACCCATAAACAATGGCTTGCCAGATCAACTTACTGATCATTGCTATATGACGTGCGCGCTGATCAGGGTGGGGCCATATGATCTACTTGTTATTATCAACACCAAAAATTCCCGGACATATTTGGATCGAAATGGTTGTTTGTTTTGTTTTGTTTTTGTTTTTTTGTTTTGTTTTTTTTTTTGTTTTTTTCATAAAAGAATATTGAATTCGTTTACTGAGAATAGTTTGTGGCTTGAAACGGTGGACAGGAAGTTTTTTCCAGCAAAATATCACCCCTTTCCTTCTGGAAAAGTCTAGTGTTACGACCTGCAAACCAAGAAAATTTCATTATCAAAGTAGATTAATTTTTGACGAATATTCCTGACATCAGTTGCTTTTCATTGCAACACTCAGATCCTTATTTTAGAATCGTAAAGTAAGCAATGTTGATGGTAATTAAAGACGAAATTCGAACACGGATCTTTTATCCGTGTGAACCTGTCTTGCCATAGCCGTATGTCTTTCTGTTTAGGCCACGAAAGCTTTACTAGAACACTTGAATAAGCCATACAACCATATTCTTTTTTCTGTAAATAAAAACAATATCATTATGCCGGTGTAGTATAGATGAGCAAAGAAACGAAGATGGCTGTTTGGTTTATTTGAGCAACCAGTAAAGCCTTCGTAGCATAGTTGGTAATCTTGCAAAAATTCAATGATCTTGAATGAATAAGATAGGAAGAGCAAGTTTCCAACCACAAAAAGTTCATCACCGCTACCCAAAACGGACCTGATCAATCACTGTTACTGGGTTTGGGTTATTCGTGAATTCTGAAATTCAAATGCTTCCTTCACAAACCGTTCATAGTAGAAACTTGAAATTCGGCACACACACACACACACACACACACACACACACACACACATACACACAGCTCAATGAGAAAGGAAATGGGGGTTTTGTGGGGGTGACATTTACCCCATTAATTTGCGTTTTATCGGAGGATTCAATTTAAAATGAAAGTTTATTCTAAATTGGTCCTTTTGTTTGTGTCCAACATTATTCGTGCTTGTTTTTGTTTTTAATTGTCACTTTTAGTGATCACATTCCACAAAAGTCAAGAAAAGTCACTCAATCATTGATCCCCCTTTTTTTCAATATCCTAATTGATCACCAGAACTACTTTTTTTAAATCATGAATTTAGGATTCAAACCGCCACCACCACTGCCTAATTTCTGAAGTCAAAAACAAAATACATGGGTGGCGGAGATTCATAATTCCCCTTGAAATGCTACAAAAGTAAAGTTTGAAGGGAATGATAGCCACTTTCTATACTTTTTTTAAACACAATTAATCAGAAATTAACAATCAATAATCGTGTTACCCGGTGTAATTGTTGCTTTTTTCTTGTTTACTTTGTTGACTGAATTCGTAGGGTACATTTTTCTGTTTCATCAGGTAAAATCAAAGGAAACCTATTTCCCATAGCAGTATCTGGTGCGATGCAAGAATAGACATATAGTTTCATCACTTGATATACACATCTGGTATTTATAAAGCTGATCAAATTCTACACGTCCTCATCTCATTATCATCGCCGTCTATCGGTCGTCCTCCACGAGGAGCACCCTCGAGTGATTCATTTCCGACTGAAAAACCTCCTGAACCACTTTCAAGCAGTACGGTCACTAATTTCACTTTCACCAAAAGGCTGAACGTATTCTACTGTCTGTGCTGCTGTTTCTTTCAAGTTTAACTTGTTTGTTGATCAAAGTGCAAGACACGAGGAATGATGGGTCTTGGACTAAGATCAAGATAGATAGATAGATCAATAGATACAAAAATAATGCTAGATAGACAAAGCACTAACGCACCTAAATTGAAATCTCTGTAAATAAATACGCAGATAAATTTGCATAAATTTATACATAATTGCACAGAACACACATTTACCTTACAATAAATTCATGAATAAATGTATGACTAACAACTTCGTGGTGTAGTTGCCCAACTGTTTGTCGCATCATTAAACCTTCAGAGCGAAGTATGAACCTTTTCTCATCCTGTTATGAGACCAGTTCTTTACCTTTCCATATCGAAATGAATATATAATTTTAGATCGAGAGGTCATCTTGGTACTCCGAAGTTAATATATCCTTTGGTCAGTATACTGGAATCCTAGTTAAATCTGCGACATTATCAACTGGATAATTTGAAAAACCATTGCTTCCTGGCGGAAAGACGAAAGACGCTAGTTGGTACCTATTGGTAAGCATGAGTGTTTGAATTGTACTAGACTGTAAATAAGATGCATTCGCGTTTACAAAGCATACCTTAGTCTGGCAAAAGGATACCCCTAGTAAGTATCGAAATCACAACGGTAGTTATAGTCTTCAAATAGCATTCTTAAATTTAGCTGATTCTGACAAAATGGGAAATTTTGCACATTTGAATCACGTACAATAAGAAAATCGATATCACTATCTAGGCTACAAAAGCAAAGTTTGAAGGGAATGATAACCATTTTCTATATATTTTGTTTAAAGTAATAAGAAAATAACATTCACTGTCCAGGAACAAGAATCGCGTTGCATGGTGTGTACTTGTTTGGTGACAAAATCAAGCTAAGATGGATTAGCTTTTTTTTCTTGTTTACTTTGTTAACTGAATTCACAGAACACCTTTTTTGTATTTGTTTCATCAACTAAATTGAAAGTTCACCTATTCTCCTAATGTGCATCTTTTTCTGATAAGGTGCAAGTCCACACATATAGTTTCATCACCTGATACGCACAAGTATGGGTCATAATGACAATCAAGCTCTCTACAGTGAGGAATATGCTAACGTATTGAAGAGACTTTCTGTTACTTGATCGCTCATTAAATCATTGGACTCTATAGCTGCGAAATATCACCACATTATTTAACAATCCATGCCAAGTGACTATTTGAGTAGTTTTAGGTGCGTATGCTGTCAAGTTTAACTCAAGCATTACACATATAATAGCCCTAATCTATCAATTGCACCTGCCTTAATTCCTGGCTACTGACAATCCTTTTCGTCCTCACAGAGTAAGGGCTGAAAATTGCTGGAATAAATCTTAGATCGAAATGGGAAAAATCAGTGCTTCCCTTACCAGCAGAAATATTAATTTATCAGCACAGTAAAGTACAAAATCAAGGCGGTAAAATGGTGGTGTGGTGGTAAAGTTTGTGGGCACCGATAAGAAATCTCTAACCCATGCTTCCGTATGAATGCAGTTGATACAAAATTAGAATCGTGATCATTGTTTCATTTTACGTCTACAGATAGAATGTGTTGTCACTATATATATGCGATATGTAACCGTCTCATAAGTACTACCCGTGATCTCATGGGTTACATAAAAAGCTATACACACACACACACACACATATATATATATATATATATATATATATATATATATATATATATATATATATATAGCGTAAACTCAAAAAGATGATGCTCACACATGCTCGTTGTTGAAGTTTTGATTCATCCTCATATATACAAATATATATGATTTTTTAATTTCTTAATAAATTAATGAATATGATCTGCACATACACACACTGTCATAACTGAATGCAAATCATATCAGATTAACTAATGACCAAATATATTGTCGGTGTACTATGCTATTGGGTTAGTTCAAAATAATTGCGCTTTCCATCATCAACTTTAAAGCAGTATATCTCAACTTGTTATTAAAGGAATTGATTGAGAAAAAAACTTTTAGAATTTATGCATGTTTGCCAACTCGAAGCAATTCCATTTCTGTAAGCATAAAATGAATCATTCGAAGGTGTTTAAGCCGCTGCAGCTTGGTTGTTGAAGACTTTGCCTATTAAGAAGTGGTCGAAATGCTAAAAAAGTGGTAGTTGGTCTGAGAGAGGTCGGGTGAGTAAGCTGAGTGAGCTAGAGTTTCGTAGTTTAGTTCGTTCAATTTCTACAAGCCTATTTAGGCGGCATGTGGTCGGACGTTGTCATAGAGGAGAATTGTTCCTTTACGATTAACCAATATTGGACAAAAACGTCGCAGTTTTTGTGCATTTTGTCGATATTCTGGCAATACTTGTTTACTACTGTATTGAGATCGATTCTCCATGGATGCACCATACTTAATGTCTTGTGTCAAACTAAGCTAAGCTTTACAAGTACCCTTATATACACCTCATATTATAGTTGTATTGTCAAATATCTTCTTTCTCTCCAACTGTTTTTCTTCTATCTTCTACTTCTTATTTTCTGTCAATTTTTCCTGTAACGTTCATCACTTCCTATTGACCAATATGATTTTTATATTATGCCCAGGTACGCGTTCGTTAACAAAGGACGCGTAGTGAGAACACGTGGATTCTTTTTTTAAATGAATTTCGGTGAATTTTAGAGTCTACCAGACAAGCAAACAAACAAACATCCCCCCAGTCATCCATACAGCCACCAACACTGAAAACTGGCTGCACTTTTTAATGGGGCTCATACGAATTGATTGTCAAAAGGCAAATCACCTTTCAGCAAATTCACCTCATTCGCCCAAGTGCACAATTATATAACTTCCTTTTCGGCTAGAGTGACCTTTTCTTTCCTCTCTCCCCCGCTACAACTTTTCTATCATTTGTTATTAAAGTGTAAAGAGTGCCCACAACTCCGACATAAAGAATCTTTGTTTGCTGAAGTTTTAGTATGACGCTGACGGAAGCGTGGGTACAATTCCTCGGGATGTTTTTTTCTTTTTTTTCTTTTTTTCATCTTCACAATTATTATGTGGAGAGAAAGGTGGCAGAATAACTAAAGATTTGTGCCCAGCTTAATCATCGCAGCTTCCGTAACTGAAGTTGCTCGAGCGACATGAAAAAGACGGGCTTTCCAGGTGTGGGATACGAGTTCAAATCTCGTTGAGATCTCTTCTTTATTTCCGATTTTTGGCCCAAGAGATCGAACAATGTATCGACTCATTGAGTTGTGGTATGAAAAAAAAAACAACAAGGATAAGATCAAGTAAAGCTAGTTATGAAATAATAAAAGTGAAAATACTTAATCAAAGAATAAAGAAAAAGCTAATATTACTAGGTAGCGAAACAAAGATATGACTACAGATGTGTACTCTATTTTATCATCTAGGCTTCTGTGGCGAAAATGGTTGAGGCGACATGCATGAATGACGGACTCCAAGTGTTGAATGTGAGTTCGAGTCTCGTTCAAAGCTCTTTCTTCATTTCGGATTTCACTCTGTTTGCTCTAGCGGGCTAAAAGTGCTTCAACCTAGACTGTTATTATAAATTTGAAAAAAACACACACTATAATAAAATAGAGTAAAACTTGCAATAACCATATTCATCAGAGTGACCACTATACGATACTATATTAAAACGTTGGGTTGGTTCGCTTCTAAGTACATTAATACACGTCAAAGCAACGATTCATCATCATCATTGAT